>JARFJB010001556.1:1010000-1172500 GCA_036346205.1 Vesta saturnalis
AGATTGAGAAAAAGCGATTGTATGAGGTGTACAGATTAAGAAACAAAGAAGTGAAGGAGGCAGTGAGAATAAGTAAAGAGTAAGTTATGGCAGTGGAAGGAGAGAAAATGCAGAATGATTTAGAGGAAAATAAGAAAACTCTTCTGGAAGCGGGTCAAAAGTACAAAACGGGGCACAAAACCGAACCTGCAGGTGTGATGAATATGAGCAATGAAATAGTATGGAACGATTGTGAAGTAAGGAAATTCTGGCAAGAATATTTCGTAGCTGTACAGTAGTGAGGGAAATAAAACTGATGAGTTAAATAAGTAGAATGTAGAAGGAATAGTGAATGAAACTGAGAAGGATATTGGATTAAATGAGATAGAGAAATCAGTAGGACAGTTGAAAAACAGTAGCAGGTGTGGATGAAATCACTGGCGAAATGCTAAAATATGGAGGTGCAAAGCTTATACGAACATTGTGTGAATCTTTCGATGTATGCCTTAAGTGTGTAAAAGTGTCGAGTGATTGGAAGGGTGCGGTCATTGTACCACTGTATAAGAGTAAGGAGAACAAGAGTGATTGCAAAAACAACAGAGGAATAAGTGTCTGGTAAAGTATTTAAAAGTGCATTGATTGATAGAGTACGAGAAACTACGCAAACTAAGATTTTGGATGTTCAGGATGGCTTCATGTTAGGGAGAGGATATGTTGATCAGATAGTTGCTCTCCAACAGGTAAAAAGAAGCTGCACGTTGCGTTTGTAGATTTGGAGAAAGCATATGACAGAGCGAATAAGGAGAAGCTGTGGGAAATATTAAATGAATATGGCGGAAGTAAAGGTCTAATAAACGGGATAAGGGCAGTATATAACGGTAGCCGGGCATGTGTTAGAGTGAGAGGAGGTGTGAGTGAATGCTTCAATATTGAGCAAGGAGTTCGAGAAGGCTGCGTTACGTCACCTTGGCTATTCAATGTGTACATGGGTAAATATGTTAGGCAATCATGTACCGATACAAATGGTGTAATGGATGGTGACGTAAATGTACGAGTTCTGGTGTATCCAAATGACACAGTCTTATTAAGTGACAATGCGGATGAGATACAAACTACTCTGAGGAAGCTTGCTATAGTCTGTTAGAGCATGAACCTAAAGGTAAGCGTGAACAAAGCCAAGATTGTGATGTACAGCCGGGAAGGAGAGTAGATTATTTACCCTGCATGGTGAAATTGTAGAATGTTCACTGCAAATGGCACAATGCATAGCGAGATTGCACGACTGGTCAAATCTGGAAGGAAGGTGATTGGAAGTATATTGACGATAATGAAAAACGAAAGCATGAGTGTGCATGCGAAACGAGCAATCTATAATGGTGTGTTTGTCCCGTCAGTACTGTATGGAGGTGAGACTTGGGCATGTAAAAAAACGCACGAAAGAGGAGTAAACGAATAAATAAAATAAGATGAAGTATGAGTGTATAATGAAGGAGTGTGGCGAGGAAGAGACGATGGTAGATAGGTATAAAAGTAGTACACTATGTTATTTTGGTCACATTGAGAGAATGAACAACACAAGATTAACGAAACAAATACATGTGGGTGAAGTTAGAGGTAAGGTCTGGGCCTAGTAGGGCGCGTAAAACTTGGCTCAATGCAGTAGACTGAATGATACAAGAAAGAAAGATGAGTTTTAACAATAAGAGGGTGTTAGAGAAACTGTATGAATCTTGCGGAAGCTAGGGAGATGTGCAGAGATAGGAAAGTATGGAGAAAGTTTGTAAATCAAAAATAAATAAGAAGCAGAGATTGTTTTGCCTACCCCGCAAGGGAATGGCGTGAATGTTATGTAATGTAATATCAAAACTCATCACACAATTGTGGTATGAGCATAGTTTTTTTTGTATGCTCTCACACTTATTCATCTTTTTTTTAATTGTTTACGAACAGTAAACCATTGGCCATATTAGATTAGCCATTTTCAATTTTTATTTTCCGACATATTCATTCTAGCGATTTCAAAAACCCATATCATAATAATAATAATAATAATGTCTTTATTTGGACACAAACAATATACATAAGCTAAATGACCAGCTGCTATGCGGATTACGATGTCCAAAGGGCGAAGTTCACTTTCGGGATGCTAAATCCGTCAGTGCTCTTCCACTTAGCCCGACAAATTATAATTTCCAATAGACGGATGAGCTGAGTATGAGTAATACATGCAATGAAAAAGTTTTAAATAAGGAAATGAAATGACAATAGAGATGAAATGGGACGTGTATATATGTAGTAACTTAACGGTGTCTAAGTGCACAGCAGGTTTTTACGAAGTGTTTTTTTAAAATTAGTTGGTGAAAGATGTTTGATACTCGGCGGAAGTGAATTATATAAATTACATACATTGTATGAAAATGATTTTTTAAACAGCTTTAAATTATGTTTAGGAACAGTAATTAAATCCTTCCGCCGTATGTTGACATGATGTACATCAGTACGAAAGCAAATCTTATTATATAGATATGGAGGTGATTTATTCATTATAATTTTGTGATATAATTTAGCTGAGTGAAGAAGTCGACCTTGTTCCATATTAAGCCAAGGAATAGCTGTTAATTTATGTGAGATACGATCGTATCGTTTAAGACCATAAATTAAACGCACGCACGAGTTTTGGATAACCTGTACTCTCCTAATAAGTTGTTTAGATAGACAACTGCCATACACAGCACTACAAAAGGAAAAATGAGGCAACACAAGAGATTTGCACAATAAAATTTTTGAAGATTGGGATAGTAAATACCTAATATCAGTTTATTTGAAATTCATCATTTATTAATAAAATGTTAATGAATAGTCGGCCAAATTGAATTAGCCATTTTCAGTTTTTATTTTTCGACAACATATTATTGAGCAGAGATCTTAAAAACCCCTGTAATATAAGATTGAGCAAAATTACTTCAAAACTCATTGAGATACTTTAAAATTCCCTAAAAATGCTTTTTAATCTTTAAACAATTAACACGTTCGCTACGATATGGGGCATATGTGTCCCGTACCACAACTAACCATGAATGTTCGTAAATTACAAAAGTAATAACTTTTAAACATGGTACGAATATGATTGTTATGGCTTGTGCTAACAATAAAATTATACGGGACGTATATTTTTTAATGAAACCCTACTACGTCCACGGACGGCATTTAGAGTGCGACAATTTTTATACTATAAAGAAATACATAAGAAGTACATAATTAATAAGAAGACGTTGTTATCCACGGATACTCCAGACTTTGGGTTGAAAAAAATGAAATGTGTGGAATGCAAATGGGACATGTCAAAGTTTTAAAATGGATGGACAAAAGAGTTATGTCTATATTGACAACTGTTCTAAATCACACCGCAATGGTAAGTAAAAATTTCAAACTTTTGATTATTGTAAAAATACTTGCATATTGTAGTGATCAAATGGATTTATACCAGAATCCATTAAGAAAAGGGGCTGAAATGGTACCGAAACGTTGCAACAGAAATTGTCTTTGGATTCGCTATGATAAATGCCTGGTTTTTATACAATAAAACTTTTTCGGAGGCCCAAATTACGATTTTAGATTTTCGAGTTAGCATTTCTAAAGAATTAGGTTCAGCAGAATCAGCAATCACTGGACCACGCACTCCCAAACGAATACATACATTAGTGGAAAGTGGCCCCGATAATAAAAAAAGGAAAAAATGTAGAGGGTGCTATGAAACATGACGAAAAACTATGAGTAGTCGTCAAGCTGACAATAAAGTTAAAAAAGTGTACACTTTTGGCGCAGACTGTGATGGTAAACTAGGGTTTTGTTTTAATTGTTTTAAGCTTATCAAATTTAATTTTGTTTAAATATTAAACGTTTATTTTAGCGGAAATTTTATTTTAGTTACTCTTGAATAGGTACGCTATATCGGATAGTTATAACAAAATAAAACAAGTATTCTGCATTTAATAGTTTTCCGTTAGTCTCTCTTTGCCTACTTCGCCTTACAAGGGCTGGCTTAGATGATCTTTTCTACAAAGTGGTATTGTTTTGTCACTATTATAAAAATATCTAAATCCTGTTCAACTGACTGATATATTATTGGTAGTAGATAGTATATTATGTCAAAAATTTGTTTTCTAATAAACTTTGAACAAATTACTCGAAACTTAAAAAAAATTTTAGGGGATAGATATGTCCCGTACCGTAACGGTTTTAATATTCATAGTGTACGTGTTAATAATCATGAGCACAAAAAATTGAGTTTATAAGTTTCTTCCGTAAGCTATTTCAAAGCGATATATAAGGTTTTAGAAAAATTCATTTTTTCAGACAACTTTCGAAACAATGCATGATTTTAAGCTAGATGGACTCCATTAATAAGGAAATATTTATGCTAAATATAGTATTAGTCGGTTTCATGAATAAAAAAAATTAATAGCAATAAAATGATAGAAAGGAAAAGGAAAAGGTAAAACATTGGATGAAGTCACAATGTGCAATTTTAAATTAAAGAATTTGAATGTTACACTATAATACTTCCTATCTACACTTACTTTAATGGCTTAATTATGTTATGGCACAAGATTCTAAAAAAAAAGAATTTCATTTAGAGTGATTCAGTAAAAGCAGTTAAAACAAACATTACATTAAAAATTAGATTCACTTTATAATTTGGTCTTCAAAAGACCGGTTATTAATTTTATCCGGATACATAATTAACCAAAGTTATACTAAACACATTCTATAACGAAAAATCAGGTAGGTAAGTGCAGTATGTATATAAAGTGCAATAAAAAACCTATTTTTGATATGTGTTGAAAAAAGATGCACCGAAAAAGTTAAGATTTCACAAAGCGTGACCCTTTATTTATACCGTAAAATTGTATGCCCACCCTAAAATTAGTACCGATTACCTGCTGCAAAATTGGATGCAAATATTTTCTTATTAAATCTTTTACCTCCAAACCATAATATGTAAATGGAAGCATATTGTACCTGGAACAGGCTGTAAATGAAAAAAAAATTTTTGCTAGTATTCTACGTAAATCTATAAATGGTCTACCAAAATTGATTGGTAATACACTTCATATTTCATAAGTACTAAAATGAATTAAGTTCAAAGAAACCGAAATTTGAACCGTCTATGTTGCTTGAAGCATTTTACCAATTTTCATACGCCCATCATTATCAAAATTTTATGTTTTTTTAAATTAGTGAAAATTAGCTCTTTTAAGAATATTTAATTTTAAAATTGAGTTATTCATGCAATAAATCATGGTTAGAAATTTTTTTTATTATTGGCTCTTGTGCGATACATGCATATTTATGATTGTACTTCGTGATATGAAATTGCAATTTTTGAAACGTACCCAAATTTTATATTACGACTATTTATAATCTGAAGTGTTTGTATTTTGATCTTCCTATCTTAATTAATATATCTTAAAATCTCTACGTAATTAGTATTTGATAAATCCAGCAAAATATAGCATTGATGGTGTTAATATAGCAATATCAGCATTGCATTATTTCGTACGAATTTAAAATTAAGGAATACGAGCTTGGTAACTTGTGAATTCACTGTTACTGGTATAATGAAAGTTTATATTATTCTAATATAAATTTAATTTCAATGGTTTTCTTTTTGATAAGTAAACCTACTAATTGTATTGCAAGAAGGAACAAGTACATAACTGTATTTTTTCCAATTCTTTAGGCATTTGGAATAAAATTACGTTTGATTATTCTCATACTGTATTATACGTATGAAAGGTGAATTTTTAAGTGGATTGTTAAATCAGATAAGTGCAAATATGTCACACACACAAATCTCACCTTGCCAAAATACTATCGTAAATATTATCTGCAATATGAAGGTTTCCCTTAACGTTTTGATTCAAAGCATTTGATTTCTTTGTTGTTGCAAATGAATATAGCTACTACACTTTTGAATTAAGTAGATAAAATGGTTTGAATAAGAATTTTTGAATTAATTTTAGAACAGTGCGTTGGAATGTGCTTACAATTTATAGATAACGACATACTATTTGTTTTGTCTTTCTGCTTATCAAAAGAACATACCTGTTCTCCTATGTGTCCTTCGAAGGTTCATTATACTATTAATGATTTCATTCAATTATGCCGAACTCATGTCAGAGTGGGAATACGATCCAGTCCTAAATCGTTAATTTAGCACAACTCATATTTCAAAATACGAGTGTAAGCACTAATGTATTATGGGTCACAGAAAATACAAGCTTATCAATAATAATATACTGTTAACTAATCCGTATTTTTTTTAGAATGTAACGGTTGACTAATTTATGTACCAGCATTGTTTAATTTGTTCATATCACAGTAATTCTTAAACATTTTTTGAACGAATATTTAAAAAAAAACAGCTTTACTTTTAGACTACAAGCCCGGTCAAAAATCCAAGGGGCTACACCATGACAGACATGTGAAATTGTAGTCGTATATGATGCAAAAACTTTAGACACTATGTCGTCAATAACTAAACTATCAATGTTGAGGTGGGGTGTTTCGACAAAATATTTTTACGGCATTTTCAAGTGTATAGGCCACAGAAAGATAATTTAGAACCTAGTGTCCTACAATAATAACGGTACTGTAGGTAGCGGACCGCGAAAATGTTATTATTATAATAAACATGTTCACGGTTAACGGTGTTTGATATATTTTATTATATATTAAGTCGTAATTTGATAATGTTTTTTTGGATATTTTAGGTAATTGATATTTGAGTAAGGGTTGAAAAAAAACACATGTTAGGATAGAAACAGATGTTTGCCCGAACTGGCTTTATTGAGGTAGTGTAACGAATCTTTGAAAGTTGCTGTATGCACATTCTTGTGGTAAAAACTTCACAAATGTAATAATAAATTGTGTCGGTACCGAGAAAGATATTTTTGTGAGTATGTTGACACTTGAGACCTTACTGTAGCGCTTGTTACGGACGAAAATTAAGATGTCGTGCAATAATAATATGAAACTGTTCCAACGTAAATTAATGTTTCTTGTTTTTTTTTTTTACTTTTGAAAGCCAGGCGTTGATTGCTGGAGTAAAGATAGTTAGTTTTGAAATCGAAGGAAAAGGGCAGTTGCTGTTGAAATTTTGATTGAGCCGGACGCTTTGATTGGTTTTAATTAGAAACGCCCGTTGTAAACCGTTCGGTCTATAAATATTTTTGTTGTGTAACTTTTAGCAAAACTAAAACGCTAATTCGTTCTTTTCTTTTTGTGTATGTTTTAATGAAAATTTTTCCAAAACTTAGTCTGTAATTAATCGCTGCGGCGCCGAGTTTTAAACCGCGTATCTTCACTCATCGCGTCGGTGGCAAAGTGTTTAACTAAATGGAATATATTCAAGTGTAATTAGGTATTTTTATATAAATTAAAGCTGGCAGCAACTAATTTTTCAAGCGCATATAACGTATTAAAAATCTAGCATTGCCTTGCAAAGGTATCTCATTCGCACACGGACTCATTAAGCAGCAATCTGCTAAAATAAAAGACAGTACAGGGCTCCCTCACTCTTGTGTTAGTGTGAATTAGCATTGTGGCTTATATTTATATTTGTGTAGAGGTGAGGCGTGGGCGAACGAGTACAGGATTATTACAGGATTATTAATTGTAATGTGCAATTGCCGAGTGGGTCCATATGACCATTAAACACCTCGAATTTTATTTTTATTCTTTTTATTGTTGTATAGATGTAATTGTAATTTGCTTTATTGTTATATGTGCTTATTTACTTAAAGACCGGCAAGATTGGTTTTAAAGGACCACATGAACAATACGATTTTTATTCTAATTTAGTTATGACACATGTGTGGGTGTGATTACATGGGTTTTTTTTATTGTGTTTAAGTGTAACTAAACTGCTTTTTATTCATTTTTCTCGTAATGTTATAACTTTGTACGCACTTTAACCTGATTTAATGGTGTTTTGCTATATATTTAATCCTTTCATTGTTTTTTTGTGTTATTTGATTTATTAATGTACTTGTGCAATTACTTATTTATAAATAAAGTGGGTTTAGTGGTGGTTCTTTCCCACAATAGTACATTAATGGGCTTAACCACCATTGAGCAAAGCTCGTTTTTAATTTAAGTAGTTTCATTGTTTACCTGCCCCACATGGTGCAACACTTATCTCATCCAGTCTATCTCAGTCAAATAGCACAATGCACCTAACACTAGACGGCCACTTGGTTTGATCAGATTTGAGGTTTGCGAGTAATTAAATATCAGACTTGTAAATAAATGTTAATGTTTTAAGTATTGCCAGGAAAGTCAAAGTAAGACAAGCAATTAATTTGAGTAATAGTAACGTTATTGTCAGTAAAGTTAAGATAAATCACTTAGCGATTGTTTTGTTCTTGAATTTGCATTCTTGCAAACAAGTTCAAATTACACTTTTCAAGATAGGGTACTTGGAGGACGCTACAGTACTGAAAGCACGGATAATCTGGTTTGTCGGCCAATTTTCTTATGGTTTATAACTATAAGTCATGTAATACTGTACGGCGTTTGCATTATTCAATGTTAAGCTGGGCGCGTTCTACAGCGACTCCGGCATACCCCCAGTCCAGGATCCGTTTTCAACGAAATTAGGGAAGTAACTTTATGTACGCACAATGTGCACCTAACTATGATACAGAATTGTGAACATTCAGCTAGATTTTAGAGTTTAGAACTTTTATGAAAATCAAATTTTTTCAATTAGGAAAAAAGTGTTAGTAAATTTAATCTCTAAAAGAAAGCTCCTGTAACCATTTTCTAATAAAATCAACCGTTTAAAAAACTGGAAATATGATGTAACTTCAGGGCACTGCCAAATAACGCCGACAATGCCACAGGTGGTAAGAGGCAAATGTCAATGACCAACGGTCAAGAAAAAGTTACATATAAAGTGTTTTTTTAATTTCAGTGTTACAATGAAAAGGGTGACATCGTGTAAAGATCCCAAAATCCTTACAAAAATCCGTAAGTTAATTATCACACTTAATTATTTAATTAATTAGCACAAATGATTATGTCCTTTGTATAAAGAAGCCACCTGCGGAATGGTGGAAATGGCTCATCTGTAAGAAAAACGCGTTCCCCCACCCGATCGGCTCCGGCCCTGGCCACCCCTACAGGCGACCGTTGCCAGTCCGGGCCGGTGCCGGTTGTGGCCGGTTGGGGCGGCTCGGTGCGGTTCGGTGTAGTGATCGCGTGCTCATTTGATTACACGTATTCGTACTTTTAACTGAGGGCCTGGCGGTCTCGGGCGGGTCGAAGTCGCTGTAGTGCGCGCCCAGCTTTACGTGGAATCATTTTCAGCAACGCCGTACATATGTACAGGATGAGGGGTATAACACATGAAATGATTTTTAGAAGCAACGTCGTTAGAAATTATGCTTAAAATATACACGAATAAACAATTTTCTTCATTTGGGAGTTTAGTCTTATGATTTTGGCCCTAAGGCCACACATTCCTATACAACGCCAATTTATATATATATATATATATATATATATATATATATATATATATATATATATATATATATATATATACAGTGTGCGAAAATTTGCTTAACAAACCAGGACCTTTCTTCAATATTATGTTCTGCGAAAAACTCTTTCTGCAGATGAGTTTTTCTAGTCCTAAAACTTATTTAACATCAATCAGATCAAAGTTGACATGCACATTATACAGGGTAGAACATAAAACATATATTTTGCTTAAGAGTAAAGTACCTTTATTTCAATAGATAAAAAAAAATTGTACCGAGAAAAGTTGTTTGAAATTCAATTTTCTGCTAAGAGATGAAATATTGGCTAAACGTTTTGAACATTCTATTTTTGTTGAAATGAAAAATCAACAGAAACACACAGCTATGACATATTGAATTTCGGCAACTTCAACGAAATTTAAATTATTCTACTTTTGAGATGTGACTCACTTTTCAACATGACCACCCAGAAGCTCACTGCAGTGGAGATATGATAAGTATAAAAAAATGTTGGGGGCGAGAACGATACAGTCTTTATTTTATATCGATGGTCGAAACGATAAATTATGTAGTTTGAAATTGTATAAAATTTCAAATTTTAAAATTGAAAGCTTTTTGTCTGTAATTATTAAACGCGAGGTTGTTTAGATCTATTAGTGATTGTACATTAGACGCCTATGCGTCAAATTACGAGATCTGACTAAAGAGATAAATATTATGTTGTGAATTTAAGTTAGATAAGTAAATGTTAACAACCATACGTGTTAAACCCGTTGTCCTTTAAAGGAACTAACAAATATATTAAATTATAGATTATTTATAAGTTTAATTAAGTAAATGTTGAATTAATATGGTGCATGATTAATTATAAATTGTATGTAAACATAGAACGTAAATAAATAATATGTTAAATTTTAAACGCTTTAAGTAAATGCATGTTGAATTGGGACAGCACTACGAAATTCATACTGAATGTGAAACATATATAAAGCGTTCCTATACCTGTAAGCGAAGATAGATGTTTAATGGTTCGAGTAAAAAATGGTTGTGTGCCTTTATTACTGAAAAGGAAATAGATTAGTTTCTCAAGAAATCAATCAAAGTTCAATGAGATAGGGATATTATTACACTACACCTACCTTGGAATGTATTACGAGTGTTTGTGCATATTGTGATCCGGAAGGAGATATTGGATTATTAATTTCAGTTTAGTAAGAAGAGTTATCCTTGTTTATATAATATTTAAATAAGTTAATATACATTTTTCAATACTTATTATTTTATTTTTAAGTGATCAAAGGGTATAATTTAACATTAAAATTTGTAATTGTCCCTTAACTAGAGGAAGAGTTTAGCACACTAGTTGTATATTATTAACTCAATTCATAAATAATTCGAATAAACAGATTAATATTTATGGCTAAAGGTCACTGATTAATTTAATTAAACTCAGTCGACATTTTTAACAGAACTTATATTAACAGGAAGATTTGAGTAACCTTATCATATAATTACATCGAAGGATTTAGAACTAAATTGTATACTGATTTCATTACACACACGCACACGCATTTTCAAAACTTCAGCGTGGTGTTCAATGATTCTATTATTGCGTCAGAATTTTTTAATAAAATTTAGATCTTCAAAATCTAGCGCCTCTTAGGCTTTATTCCAGTGCTTGCCCTTCAGCACCGTGAATAGCGTCAGTTTTAATGAGAGGACGTCCAGACTCAAATATTTAAAGATAATGGTATGGGGACCACCATTATGAACAAAAATTATACCACTTTTGAACACAGCCGAATTTTTATTACGGACGGCATAATTATCTCCCAAAAAAATAATTTTTTTTTACTATCATCTACATAATTTAACGAATTTGGAAATGGTGAAACAACTTCAGGCCCTGTTCGCCCTTTAATCGGTTCATGCCACATTACGCAAACATTGGCGACATTTTTCTTTAAACTGGTAAACATTTGGTTAAACCATATTTTGGTAACGTCATATTCGAATGACTTTCTTTCGACTCTGGTAGTACATACATACTTCACAATTTTATGGATGATCGGCTGCTTTTTCTGTCTCTGCATTTGATGGACTACCATCTACGTTACGCACATAAGAATTGTACAGCAAACTGCCTGGGCATTGATCTTCAAATTATAGATGATATATCACTAGGCAAATAAAATTATAGTGGGTAGGATGAACCGACATAATATGACTTTTGATTAGTGCATAATTTTCCACTGATACCTGTTTCACTATTTTCGCCTTCGCACTCCGTCTCTCATTTTTTAGGTCTGGAAATGACTCGTCGACATTGTTCAAATATTGAGTTATAATCTGTCCAATAGTATGCAAAAATATAGTTTTGCAATCTTGAATCTTTTTACAGCTGTCGGATTTATTTAAAACTACTGCTTCCCTTGCTTCCTGCATGCCCATTTCTTCATCCGCTTGTGTTTGTAGGGTGTATTTTATAGACACTTTTATTTTTCTATAATATTTTCCACTACGATTTTATAAAAGGTTTACAAAAAATAGCCGCTTTTGGCCAAAACTAAGCTTAAAATAGTATTCAAACATAATACTTCGTTATTCGTCATTCATTTTCCCTTTACGTTTGTATACTATATGCCGCCTTGCATTTTTTTCCTGCTGTTTGTGTTTCCCTTACTTTTTTATTAGTGATATTGACTTGTTCGTCTTCAACATTTGAAATATGTAACATCTCACTGTCGCAAGGCACACTATTTCGGTTACTTGTAGTGTCTCTCTATCTGTATTCTCGTATGGGCAAGATGGTATTGATGATTTAGACTTGAGTTTCTTCTGTACTTTTATGGATTAGATTATTGTGCCGATAGGGTATGTCTGCCAGTACTACTTTCTCGGGATTGATTGATAGGAAGCTTTTTTCTTACTTATGAAAAGTCGGCAAACTGTGTGCGAGCTGATCCAAACTATCAAATTCCAAGTGTAGGGAAAATGCCTTCATTTTCAAAGCACCCATTGTAATTGAAGTTGAAGGTTTATACTGAAAGTTTTCCGCCCTGAAGTACTGCTTCTGGGTCATAGTCGCATCTTTGCAAAGTTTTTCTTATCGTTGCAATGCTTCATGGCGAGCCCTTTGTAAAACTAGATGGCTTTGCCATCACGAGATAGCGCTTGCGGGATCCATACTGGCTAATAATTTCACTAACGAAATATCGAACCTAAATGATTCTATCCTAGCAACACCCACCCTTTCCTCAAAATTAAATCAAGTTACTTTGGTAGTACACATGTAAATGAATAAATATTTTAATAGCAAGTAGACGTGCTTGGTTTTTGTGTTGTAATTCAGTATGAATTGCAGCTTTTTTGAATTATAAAATTAAAATACATGATTTTAACTTAGTAAATTCAACATATTGTGTGACTTTAATGGTAGGTAGATTTTTTGCGCTGAATCAATTGCTCAATTTTAATATATCTCGACTTATATGTACGGCAGAAGTACATTCATCTGATTAAGTCACAAGTGCTATTATTTCATTAGTTGGTCAGTAGATCAAGTACCTTGGACGTAGTTGTAATTAATTGCTGGCTTTGGCAAGTCGCTTATTAATATACTTGTGTGATAAACATCCTAAGTTATTTAAAATCTATATTATTAGAAATGGCAAACAACATTATCATAGTTATAATTTCAGTATTCTACAACTGACCTGATAATATAAACTAAGCGTTACATTCATATTTGAATATGTATGTAACTAGAACGGGGCCACTTGAGGATGTGACGTCATCAGTGTGGTGGGGGATGGAGACGGGGAGAGTGGGGGTTAAGGAGGGCGGCTTCTTTTCGGGGGCGTTTATCAACGCCTAGGCGGAATTTTCAACCCTTGATGGTATTTTTACCCCTAATTAGTAACCTTTGAGGGTGGGGTTGGCTTTTTTTCGCGGACGATTTTCAACCCCTTGATAGAATTTTCAGCCGTTGGCGGTGTTTTCAACCCTAATTAAGAGCCTTTTTGGCAGTCCACCCCGGGTTAGGGGTGCGGGGCGATTGTGAGGATGGTCATGTGACATTTTCACCCCTAATTAAGGCCTTGTCAGTTCAGCCCCTGAAGGGTAGACAAATGCGAGGTCATGCAGTGTTCTGATTAGAGGCCCTAAAGGTAGGCCACGACCTAGCTTCTGATTGGTTACGGTGAGAGGATTGTCGGCCATTTTGTCGATCATAATAGTATTCTAATAAGGGACCCATAAGACAGGAATAGGACGTGCCCTGGCTTCTGTCATTTTCGTTTTTAATTATTAGCCATAAGCAAAGTCTTCGGCCATTTTTACATCTTGAGCAACAAGTCAAGATCAGCAATACATAGTAATACAGCTTCTAATGGTATACAATCAATCAATCAAATGCATAAACAGGTTTTTAATTTCACTCAAATTTTCTCATCGAAATCAAACAATCAAAGCAATCAAATAAGTCAAATCAATCAATTTCAGAGCTGGTACTCTTCTTAAACGTGAGGGCACCGGCGTGAGAAAACAGTCGATCATCCGCAAATCAATCTCAACCAATTTAATCTTAATCAATAAAATCATAACAGCTTGCAAAAATCAGCTTACAACTCAAAAATACTGGTTTGGCTTAACTTGCAGCTTGCTAAAACCAACCATAATCCAAAAATACATGAGATAGCCTTCGGTCAATATACGAGCATCAAATTAGCTTGTAACACTATTGCCGTGTTTTGCATTCAGTGATAAAAATTCGTTTTACAGTTAAATTAGTTAAAAGTGCCTATACAATAACAAATATATAACCAAACTGGAAATCAGGCCACTATACTATTTTACATATAAGGAATGTCTTATCGGAAATACCTCTGACAAAAGGGCTCTAGATTTATAAACAAGGTTGAACGCACTATTTCGTTTTTGAAAACGGACAATTACCTGGGGACAAATAAACAAGCTGAATTTCATTTCTAATTTTGATAATACATATGTGATTTGAAACTAACACCGATTTCAATTCATAAGGACTCGTGTTTTATTTTACCGAACGTTCTTCATTAGACAACCATAATAATAATATTACTCAAATTAGCGCCTAACAGTATTTTTGACTCTTGGATACAGTGATAAAAATACGTTTTACAGTTAAATCAGTAAAAGTGCCTATACAAAAACAAATATAACCAATCTTCAAGTCAGTCTTCTAGCATTTAAATAAAGTAAATAAAATAAGGGGTAAGGGTTAAAATAAAAAACGAGCACTTACCACGGTTGTTGTCGATAGTCGTATTGGGAGAACACTTTGTCACAGTAAACAGAGTGTTCATAATCACAACACATTCTCCCCGGTAATCATTAATATAAAGTAATTATTTTCTGGATTTCCCCAGTTATGTAACCATAATAACAAGCTTTTACTATTCAAGTCTAATCTAATGTATTTGGAAAAACCCCTAATTAGCTAATTACGTGAAAGTTCGATTGCCGTTGAAAATGGAGATATGGTGTTCACGTTCTTTGCTCCTGACAAAAAATCCCACTAATTACATTACACTTATTTTTAAAAGCAGACTTTTATGTTTGTGACGTTATCTACTGGTGTATTTTTAAACGGGAGCATGTTTCCATCTCTCTAGTTTCTCTCCGCACCATCATTTCTCCCGCCTCTCTCTCTCTCTCTCTCTCTCTCTCGCTTCTCTCGTTTTTCTCGTTACCCTCGTTTCGCACGTCTATCTAGTATCTTCCGTCTCGCTCGCTTCTCAGGCTTCTCTCGTACCTCTCGTCCACCACGACTCGCTCTCTGTTTCCTTTTCTCTCTCCCCCGTCTCCCTCGTTTCTCGCGCTGGTCTTATCTCTCACGACTCTCTCGTTTCTCTCGCCTTTCCCGTTTCTCTTGTTAAGTAAGGTCGATACACGTAAATAGGTTAATGCACACAAAACTTTAGCTTAGATCAATACACATATAATATAAAATTTTAGGCGGATCATTGCCCTAATGGGCTCAGGAGAGGTCGTAAATGACCGACAAGCCCCGCACCGTAACCAATCAGAAACCAGAGGAGCGACGCCTATAGACCAATCAGAAGCTAGGAGGCGTGGCCTATCCTTAGGCCCTCCAATCGGAACACTGCATGCGCGTTTACCCTTCAGGGGCTGAACTGACAAAAGGACTGAACTGACAAAAAGGCCCCACTCCCACCCCCTACACTGATGATGTCACATCCTCAAGTGGCCTCAATCTACTCATGTAGATACACAAAGCATCTAGCATTTGCAAAGTATTAATTAACCCTTGCATTCGGAATTGCAGAACGAAACCAAACAAATCCTATGTTCTTTCCTCGTTTAAAATCAAATTTAATTCAGCATTGTTATTTTAATAAACCCAGAAATGAAAGTTAAAGAAAACAGAGAAACTAAATAAATTTCAAAAACTTTACATTTACTGAAAAAGAGAACGAAAATTGTTATCGAAACGTTTAAATATGTAAAAAATCAATAAAAAATACCCAAAGTTAAGTAACTTAATTATGAGTCATAATCGTGAAATATATATATATATATATATATATATATATATATATATATATATATATATATATATATATATATATATATATATATATATATATATATATCGTATGTATTAATGCTCTAACAAAGAAATGTGGCATATGCATTGATAAATATATGATGTGCTATAACGACCTTCCAACCTACCAAATGGATGTTAAAACAAATGAAGTAGTTTTAATAACATTTTTTTAGGATAATTCTGCAGCCTCTTTTATAATAAGTTCATTACGAGAATAGGAAACATTGTAAAAACAAAAGCAATTATATATGTCAAACAGACGTTTAAAACTTCATGTCAGACATGTTAATAGACATCTAATTGCTAACTTTCTACGCAAAATTACCTTCATCTCAAAAAAATATCTGCCAGATATTTTTTATTAACATGTCTGACATGAAGTTTTAAACGTCTGTTTGACATATATAATTGCTTTTGTTTTTACAATGTTTTTTTTAAGAAAACAACTAAAAAGAAATTGACAACTAAAGTTCTTCATGCGTCTGGTACTGGAGGTCGGCCCCAATAGATTTGAAGTTGTCTAACGAGGACCAGCGGATTCCGGACATTTTGTGTCCGACGAGCTTGAAGGGGGATACACTTATTACAGAATCATTAGTGGCAACTATTGTAAGTTATACAATTTTCAAAATACTTATGTATATGTTTTTTTTGCAGGATATTCGACAGAAGTCAAATGATCCTACCCAAGTACAGAACGTTATAGATGCTTCTGAGATGGATCTAGGTTGGAGATACTTTTAAGAAAGCCGCACTATTAAGAAACTTTTTTCTTGAACAAATATTTATTTACAGATCTTGAGGAGAACAAATGAAGTTCTTCCACCAAACCAACATCAGGAAATGGGAAGAAAAAAATCTGCAGCAGTGAAGAGACTGCAAACTTCCATTAGAGCCAATGAAAATTTAGTTTCACAATGTAAACGGAATATTGAGCTGAAGGCTAATATTATGAAAAGCCTAATGGAAAAGAATGTTGCATCTCAACAATCTATTGCCGACTCTTTAAAAACATTAGTCATCTTTATGACAGAGGCTAAGAAATGCTGAATTATATTATGTTATATTTATATTTTTGAAAAAATACATTTTTGTAATCAAGTCTTAGTTCTTGAAGTGACTTCTTATTCTTCATGGTCGTAGGTGCGCCCAGGGCCGACTTCAAAATTTTGTGAATACCTTGCCCACCATTTGATGCAAGGGTGTGTATTCACAAATCTTTCAGAATTATATTGAAACCAGTGAACCACATCTGCTGTTAACTCGTAGATCTTGACAAAACCACCATCAAATTTTGTATTAGAACCGACGTGCACAATATGACCATCAGAAAAGCATAGAGTTAGTTCGTCCATGTCCTGTCCTTGGACGATTTGCTTTACTCCAAATACTTCTTGGTATATCTTGATCAGGAATGTTTAATAATATAATATGTTCTAGTGTAGTTAATTATAATGAATTAATATTAATTAATTGCGATTAAAGTAGTTTGTTATGATCCTTCTTTGTAAAGCCTTCCCAGCTTCTAAATCTGGATTGTTTCTTTGTTGTCCATGATTGTGTTCTGCTAGGTTATTAAGCAAACCAAAATCTAACTCGTTGTCTCCGTTCTCTGGTTCTGGCCTGAGGAATATTATTAGCAATGCACATATTATGAAGAACAATTTTGGAACATTTGGTTGGTAAATAATGCAGAACCCTCTATTTTAGTAAACATCTAAATCGGTCTTTAAGTACCCCGTTGCACCGTTCTCGTTCGAGTGATAGCATTATGATATGCTTCTTCCGGTGACCTTGGAGCTGGATTTCTTACAGGGGTTTGTAGCCAAGGTCTTAGGGCATAGCCAGAGTCTCCTACAAGAATAAAAAGATTCAGAAAATATGAATCAATAATTCTCAAAACAACTATTTAAATATAATTAAGAACAACAATACAACAATACTATAAAAAATGCATACCAATTAATAAGTAATTAGGATTTGTCCTAGTTACTGCTCTTAACGCTGGCTGAATTTGATCAACTCCAGATATAAGCGTCATGCGTACTTCCTGGAAATCGAGCATTTACATTTAATATACGTAATCCAGAGTCACATATCTAGAAATAATAGACTATAGTTATTGGTACAGTCAAAAGAAAATGTATTTAATTACCAATTGAACATTTATTGAGTGATAAAGCTTTCGATTTACATATATGTGTTCACGATAATTGTCGTCATTCACTTTTGCAACATGTGTACAGGCTGCCCCAAATTCCAGAGCAAGCATGGGGATCTCGCTTATTATAAGAGATAGGATATAGGTTTAAATTCGGCACTTTTGCTAAATTCGATGCCGAGTAATAATCTGAAAAGAAATTTGAGCTAACTCGAATGGATTTGGTTTTATACTCAAAAAACTAAAAATTTCGATTTTCGTTTTTCGCGTTTGGCCACCTTATTATTAGGAATTTTCAAAATTCGATTAAACATTATTAAGGCAACTTTTTACGCACAATACTAATACGGTATTAAAAATATTATGTGACGTTTCGTTTATTCTGAACCATCATCAGGTTTATTTTTTTTATGGGGGTTAAGATATATTTTTATGTCGTTGGATGGAGTATGTTATGCTTTTAGCAATATATAACACTTTATGGTTTGATCGACTGCGAACTAAAATAGTGAGAAAAATACGAAGAACAAGATTCTGCCTTCTTGGATCCAGCAAGGAATAATTACAGTAGTTCTACTTATTTAATTTGTTAAACTCGTTAGAACATCCAAAAAAATATAAAAACATTTAAACAATTTAAAAAAAAACATTAACAAACAACTCAAACAAGTATGTCTATGTAACACGGTCATAATAGCGACAACGCAAATTTATCGATCGGTAACAACAAAATAATTACACAGACAAACAAATAAAAATTATTATAATAAATGTTCGAACAAGTTTCCTCCTTCTTGAATGCAGTAACGAATTCTTCTTCTACAATTGTTTACGCTTCTTTGAATGGTTCGCCTGGGAGTTTGACGAAGTTCATTAACAACCTTATTCTGGAGTTCTTCTATATTTTGCGGTGGCAAAAGTAGGAAGCAGCAGAGGAAGTAATCTAAAGGAGTTAAATCTGGACTTCTTGCTGGCCACCTAAGTGGTCCCCTATTTCCCATCCATTTATCAGGAAATTCGCCGTTAAGATATTCACTTATTATCGCAGCATTATGAGGAGGAGCTCCGTCCATTTGCCACCAGAGAGTCCTTCTTTCGTTTAGCGGAACATCATCCAAAAGGTCTGATATTTCGTGTGTTAGAAATGCGAGGTAGCGTTGAGACGTTAGGATACCTTCGTAAATAATTGGCCCAAGGAGCCTATCCTTCCAGATCCAACCCACACATTAAAGGACCGATGGCCTTGTCCTCGCATTTGCCTGTTAATTCGTGGATTTTCAACGGACCAGTAGTGCTCGTTATTACGATTAAACATTCCATTAGTGGAAAAATTGCACTCATCCGTCCAAATTATTTGATTGAGAAAGTTGCGATTTTCCAGCATTTTGGTATTAAGTTGGTTACAAAAATCCAATCATCTCATATCGTCCCCAGGCCGAAGAGTTTGACTAACGTGTAACTTAAATGGTTTATAACGATGTTGCTTTAACACTCGCCAAACTGTCGTTTTTGGCACTTCAATAGTTTGCTCTATTTCTCTGATATATGTTGAAGGATTTTCTTGAACCTAAGATGGATAACATAAAGTCATAACTCTCCAAAAAAAATGTCTGCTGAAATTAGCAGTGAAGTGAGTGAAAATTCTTATACTTAGTATAATACTAACAAATAGTACCTGATGTAATATTTCTTCTTCGGCATCTGTGTCTAGTCTGCTACCATATGCATTTCGAGGTTTCTGAAAACATCCAAATTCTCACAAATTTTGGTCTAATTTTAAAAAATATCTCTGGTTTGGTTGCTGCCTCTCCGGATATTCCTCTAAGTATCTTTGTTCTGCGCTGACACTATTTCTATTGCAGCTATAAAATATCCTTATCATGTCTCGTTTTTCTGAATTTGAAAACATTCTAAAGAAACTTGCAAATTTTAAAGCACTAACACGAAGGACCTTGCAGTTATTACCCTTTTTACAATTAGAAAATGACATCACAAAAGCCAACTCCTGAGTTTTGTTTGATTCATGGGTATCGTGATACTGTAATATTTAGTTTTTAATTTAAGAGTATTTTAGTTCGCTGTCGATCAAACCATGAAGTGTTATATATTGCTAAAATCAGCATAACATTCTCCATCCAACGCCATAAAAATATGTCTTAACCCCGATAAAAAAAAATAAACCTGATGATGGTTCAGAATAAACAAAACGTCGCATAATATTTTTAATACCGTATTAGTATTGTGCGTAAAAAGTTGCCTTAATAATGTTTAATCGAATTTTGAAAATTCCTAATAATAAGGTAGCCAAACGCGAAAAACAAAAATCGAAATTTTTAGTTTTTTGAGCATAAAACCAAATCCATTCGAGTTAGCTCAAATTTCTTTTCAGATTATTACTCGGCATCGAATTTAGCAAAAGTGCCGAATTTAAACCTATATCCTATCTCTTATAATAAGTGAGATCCCCATGCTTGCCCTCGAATTTGGGACAACCTGTACAATCTGTACACCCTATACAGCCGGGAAAACCATAATCTCTATAAAAACTTCAATACAAAAATAAACTTCTTGTAATGAAATGATTGGGGCACATGTACTTACTCCTTTCGAATACTATTTAATGCAGCAATATTTTCAGGAAATTTCACCCACTGATTGAAGATATTCGGTTCATTCAAAACATTGGTTACTTCTTCAATGCTTCGACTTACCGATGGTTGACTAATTCCAGAAAAACCAACATCACTTTGGTAACCACCTGTAGCATAAAACTTAAGTGCTACCAAAACCAATAATTTCCCTTTATTACGGCACATTCAGTGAATCGCAAAAAAAATTACCTTTTCCACTTTATTTAAAGCTGATATCTGTGAAGGAGCCAATAAATATGGATCTAGTGGAATAATTAGATCTCTCGCAAGATTCTTACTGAGTCTAAATATTTTTATAAACATTCTTTTCAACATTTCAAACGGATCTAAGCTCGTGTTCTTCAATAATAAACGTGACGGTCTGTTCACGATGTTTTCAGCTTACTCAATTACTTCTAGCATTGCTAATTGAGCAAACTCTACTAAATTAGCCATTTTAATTCAAAAACTGATATTAGAAATGTCATAGTAATGCTAAACGTTAAACAACTAGGAGCTAATTGAAATTTAGTTAGTAACAAGAATATAATTATTGTCATAACTTGTGCTTGTTTATGTGTACATATAGACTTAAGATTGTAACGAGTATATGTAATGTGTGATGTTATATTTTATCTACCCCTAGTCGTTACGTATTTTTATTGCTAGTTTTACATACTTTATTTTGTTACATATTCTACACCAAATGGTAACGAATAAATATTATTATTATTATTTATTTTTTTTTTGTTAAATTATAGTGCGTCGACTACAATGGTCATTTGCACTTTTTCCTCACCTAGGAACCAGTACTTAAAGGAGACTTAATAATTATGTAACGTTATTGTAGTATTTGCTTAAATTCGTGTTTGATAATTATGTCTATTAGTTTCTTTAGATTTGTTTTAGTAGGTTAGAGTCTTTTAAGGAATTTATCAACCTATTTATATTGCTGGATTCGTTGTTTAGACACTTTTCGATTGAGGCGCTTAATTTGTTTTTGCGTCTTAGTTCAGCGTATACGTGGCAGTCAGTTAGAATGTATGCGATATTTAACGTTTTTGCACATTCTGTGCAAATTGGTACAGGTTCTGAGGTAAGTAAATACTTAGAAGTGATATTTGTATGTCCTATTCTTAGTCGTGTAATTGCCACTTGTTGTCTTCGGTTTATTGATCTCGGGAGTATCCATTTAGATGGGTTCTTTTTAAGCTTTGAGAGCTGCGTATTGCTTTCTAGCCAGTTTTGAAAGCTCTTTTCTATACGTTCTTTAAGAAAGATTTTTACATCGATTGGACGTACCAGCCAACAGTCAACGGAGTTACTTTTTGCTGCTAGACGTGCGGCATTGTCTGCTGTTTCGTTACCACCTATGCCACAGTGTGATGGAACCCAGGTAAAGCATATTTTTTTATTATTCGTGCTTAGCCATGCGATACTAGCCAAAATTTTCTGTACCAGTGGGTCTCGAGAGAAGGTGTTGGATATTGCCTGAATCGAACTGAGTGAGTCGGAACAGATTAAGAATTGGGATTTGTTGGTCGAGTCGCAATAAACTAATGCCTACAAGATAGCGTATAATTCTGCGGTGAGCACACTGGCGTAATTAGGGAGAGACCAGCTGTGGGTCCTAGACGAGACGTGGATTGCGCACCCAACACCTCTTTCAGTTTTTGACCCGTCTGTATATATAGCAGTGTAATTGATATGCTCGGACAAGATGTTCTTAACGTTGGATTTAATTAACTCTGTACAAGTTTGATGTTTGTTCATTAGGGAATGGTCAACATGAATATTTGGAGGAAGAATGGACCAGGGTGGTGTTTCACATACTCCAAGTTGATACGTTTCATGTGGAAATTGAATAGAGAATTTGCTTACTATTTCACTAGCTCTATTTCCAGCAGGACGCATTATAGATGGCCTATTCTTGTATAGTTGGTCGACTTCAGGATCAAATAACACAGCAAACAAGGGATGGAATGATTGAGCGTTTACTCTATTGGCGTAATTGCAAACTACGTAATTTAGAATGTGGTGAATTGGGGTGACGTTACATTCGAAACATATATCTTCTAGTCTTGAAGTGCGGAAAGCACCGTTACACAGCCTTAGCCCTGTACAATGGATTTTATTTAATTTCTTAATATGAGTCTTTCTCGCACTAGAGAGGACTTGTCCACCATACGTAATTTTTGACAGGATTATGGATTTGTATAACTGTATAAGAGTATCTTTATTTGCGCCCCAAGATATGTGCGATATGCACCTTAAAAGATTTATTGACCGTTTTATTTGGTCGGACATGCCATGAATATGCTTTTTCCAGTGTAACTTGCTGTCGAATACGATGCCTAGAAAACGAGTTTCATTTTTGACCTCAATGGTATAGTTGTCTATGGAGAGTCGATGGTGTTCGTGCTTAGCTCTTAAGCGGCAAAAATGAATTAGGTGCGACTTTAATGGCGAGAAGTTAAACCCCATTTTTTTAGCTGAGACGTCTAGTTTATCTATCTCTTGTTGAATTTTTTCCCGGATGTTTGTCGATATAGTGCCTGACACGTATATTACTAAGTCGTCTACGTACATCGTTTTACCGATATCGGGACTGAGGCATTTAACGAGTCTGTTCATAGCGACAGCAAAGAGGACACCGCTGAGGGTTGATCCTTGTGGAATTCCGTTTGGTTGGGAGCGAACTTCGGATAATATACTATTTTCCCGAACTTGGAATATGCTATCTTTTAGGAAATTTTTAATGAATGTTAACAAATTGTCCCTTACTCCCATCAATTCAAGTTCAAGCAAGATTTCACGTCTATTCGTTCGGTCAAAGGCTTTTTCTATATCGAAGAACACCGCGAAAACATGCTCTCTTAAAGCAAAACTATTGAGAATGGCTGATTCTAACTGCACTAGACAGTCTGTTGTTGATCTAAACTGCCTAAGTCCCATTTGGAAGTTTGCTAACAGCTTGTGACGTTCTAAGTGCCACGTAAGGCGTGTACTAACCATTTTTTCTAAGATCTTGCAAAGACAAGAGATCAAACATATAGGTCTGTAGTTATCCATAATTTGGGGATCTTTGTTGCTTTTGAGGCACGGGATGATTATTGATTTCTGCCACTGCTTAGGAAATGAACCGACTTCCCATATTCTATTATAAACAAGAACTATTTTATATTTTTCGCCTTCCGGGAGATGTTTGATGAATTCATAATGTATTAGGTCAGCTCCAGGAGCTGAACCTTTGGACTTAGCCAGTGCGAGATCAAACTCTGTCGTTGTGAAAGGGATATTATACGGGAGTTGTTTCTCGGGATTGTTTATAGATGGGTCGACTTTATCTTCTATTGGCTCAGAAATACTTTGAAAGTTTGCTTCGTAGTAATTTGCAAAATTTTCGGCGATGTCTTTTGGGTTATTTACAATTATATTGTTTATCGTTATACTATTTATAGTATTTGTTTGGGATGAAGAAGCGATTGCTTTAATTTTTTTCCAAATTTCGCCGTTTGATGTATCACTGGATATATTGGATACGTAATTTTGCCAGGATTTCTGTTTAGCTACCCAAATAACCCTTCGTGCTGTGGCCCTTAGTTTTTAAAGGTAATTGCATTTGTGGCGGTTGGCTTTCTTTTAAATTCGTTTAGAGCCCGTTTGCGATTACGAATGGCATTTTTGACTTCGTCATTCCACCATGGAACACATTTTTTATACGGCTTACTATTGGATTGTGGAATACTGGTTTCACATGCACTTATGATTTTTGAAGAAATATCGATAACAGCTTTATCGATGTTTTCGAATACTGTGTTAAAAGGAGCAAGATTTTCTTTGAATTTGACCCAATTTGCTTTTTTAATTATCCGCCTTTTTTGGAGTACGTTGATTGGATTCGAGTTTGGGATTGATATTTTAATGGGTGCGTGATCTGAGAAAATGTCTTGGAGTAACACTTGCCATTCGAATCTTAACGCTAGACGAGGGGAGCAAATCGAGAGGTCAAGAGCCGAGAAGGAATTACTTCTGGCGTTAAAATAAGTGCTTTCGCCGGTGTTCAATAACGTTAGGTTGCCTTCATCGAAGATTTCCTCCAAAACTCTGCCTCCTGAATCTAGAGATCTTGATCCCCAAATAGGGTTGTGCGCGTTAAAATCGCCCACTAAAAGAAAAGGAGGGGGTAGCTGATTAATTAGATCAAGGATTTGCGCTTTGTTCCACATAGAGTTTGGCAGGTAAATGCTACACAGTGAGAACCGAATTGGAGAATTGATGTTAATTGCCACGGCTTGTAAGCAGGTTGTTAGATAGATTAAAGCATGAGGGATTTCGGTTTTAATGATTATAGCAGATCCTCCATGAGCGCGCAGACCAGGATTTACGTCGTTTCTGTATGTTTCGAAACCTTTTAGTGAGAATATTTCGTGTGGTTTGAACCTTGTTTCTTGCAAACAAATACAAAAGGGGTTCTCTTTACATATCAATAAATTGAGTTCAGCAAGATGACTCCTGCATCCATTGATATTTAGTTGAATAATATTGTCCATAATTAAATATATAATAAATAAGGTATAGATAAATTACTAACGGTAAAGAGACAAACAACATAAATCAAACAGAGTAATAAGACTAAAACACGTATATATATATATATATATATATATAAATAAATAAAATATATACATATCACAGATTTGTTATCACAGTTTGAAATTATCACAGAGTTATGACTAGATGACTACTTGGATAATCTTTCACCCATGCTGGTTGATGGCATATCCTCTTTCTTCTTACGAGGGACGCCTTTAGGCCAGCCAACCTTTTTCTTTTTCTGTTTACGGTTAATGGGGTTAATTAAAGGGTCGTCTATTTCCCCAATTGAAGAAGGAGACATAGGAGCCGCTCGTTTCCTTTTATCGTTAATTACCTCGGTGTCCATCTCACTTTCAGTGTCTACGGTATTGTACGCAAACTCGTCTATATAATTTTTTAAAGTAGATTTTAAGTTGGTGATTTGGTTTGTGATGGTGTCTTGTAGACAAGGCAAAATAGCCTTAGACACCTCTTTGACTATTTCGAGTTCACTACCTTTTGATTGAGCTACTTGGGAGTAGGTATTTGTTACGGTCACCACTGATGTTTGGGCTAGAGCCTTGGCTTCAATGAAACTCACATTATGGAGAACTTTAATTTCTTGCACCTTCTTTTCTAGTTTATAAACGGTACACTCTTTTGATCGAGAAGAATGCCTTCCCTTGCAATTAACGCACTCAATGTCTTGCCCGCATGGGGAATCTTCATGCGATGGACTACCACAAACACACATGGATTCGTTTTTACAATTTAGCGACGTGTGACCGAAAACACCTCATCGGTTCCGGAATGGACAGCCTAACTTTTAGATTATACATAGCCGCTTTAATGTTTTTAGGAAGTTCGTGTCTTTCGAAAGTTAGGAGTAGCATTGGTGTGTCTACTAGAGTTCCAGATTTCTTACTTTGTAGACGTTTGACTTCAACAACGTGTTCGGATTTTAAACCCTCCAATATTTCTGAGATAGATGCGTGTAGAAAGTCACGACAATATATAATGCCCTTACAGAAATTTAATACTCCATGAGGCTTGACCTCAACTTCAATGTCTCCTATTCTTTTTAGTTTTTGCAGCGTTTCAGATTGCTTTTTCGATACGGCTTCAACTAAAAGACCATCCTTTACTTTATTCACTCTCTTAGTTTCCCCTGCTATACTGTAGATGCTCTTACTAATTAAAAACGGACTTACTCTCTCAAAATTACCTTCTGGTAAACGTTTGATGATCAAGAACCGAGGGTAACTCGTCTCATTGATCAAATTTGTTTGGGACTTTAGTGCAGGAAAATTGTCCCCTTTTAAAGAGGGGGGCGACTCTTGGGAAATTTTTGAATTAAAGACCATTAATATCCCACGCAATAGGAAGAAGAATAAGTCAACCACAACAGTGCTCCCATGTTATGGCAAGGCACAAAATACTGTGGGGAGTGTCCTAATTCCCCACAGGCGTTTCAACGCTAAGGACCAGGCTTCCCCCTGGCCACGCTCAGGCTTCCACTCGCGCAATCCCTTCATCACCTAAAACTGCCAAACGACCTTGGGATTGGGGGATTTTTTATAGAGGTTACCTTCCTCGTAGCCCGGGCGGTAAAGCCAAGACCACCGACCGCTAGCTGTACGACGTTCCCTAGCCACGCCCTGCTAGAGTCTCTGAAGTAGAGTTCGCAGTTGCGATATTAGGAGACGGCTAGCGCTCAGCCGTCCCCAGCAAGAACATCCCGGGATCGCCACACCCGTATACGCTTTTGACGGCGCATGTCCTGGGAAGAGAAGAAAGAAAAGGAAGAGGTCTCTCAGATTTCGCTGGGAGCCTGAAGAAAACAAGAGTTGGAGCAAGGATGCTCCGATAGAAAAGAGATAAAGTAAGGGAAGCCACTCAAGACTAGTATAAGAAAAGTGTACCTCCAGCTACGGGGACGCAGGGTTCCCATCCCTGTCCTTGTTAGTTACAAGGCCCCACGTGAACTGGTCCGCGACACCGTATTTTGTAGAGCTAACAGTGACGGTTTTAAGGCCACGAGCTCATATTTCGGTGTTGGCTTTGCATCACTTACGATCATTTGCAAGGTCGTTCCCCTATCCGCCACCTGGGGACGCGCCTAGTAGGTAGTTCAACCCCTAGGTATTATTATTATTATTATTATTATTATTATTATTATTAGTATTATGAATGTCCGTTTCCTATGGGAATTAGGAAGTAGAAATATTCCTACGCTAGCGATGGGAAATGATTGCTATTGGAGCGTAACAATAGCTAATACGCGTTTCTATATGAAAATCTGATAGTTTCCTATAGTAGACGTATTCCTATGAACTCAAGAATCGACCCCCTGGTCTAAAATTAGAAACCAACGTACCAAAAACTAATGTTTAGATAATATGATGATTATAATGTTATATTTTATAAAAGTTAAATAAACATTTATTACAATACAAAATAAATGTAAAGCATACCGTTCTCCATTGGCGCTATTCTTTGTGACTATTCGGTATGGCATTTATGGTGTCGGCGATGACTTCCCATCGTTTCTGGGCCTCGTTTTTAGTGAACGATGCGGAAAACTTTCCTTTTAAGAGCCCTTGCTCATTTTGTAGGAGCTCTTATAATTTGATCTTCTGGTTGTCACTAGTATTGACACATCTTTTGGCCATCTTTGGTATTTTGGAGTTTTTAAGAATAAATCAGAGACAAGGAATAAATGGAGCACAAGCAAGGAACACGAAATGACACAACACAATGACAACACGCATGACATGAGCATGTTAAATGTCAATAATGACAACACTCTATGCATGTGCATTATTCAAACGGTATTGGTCGATATGTTATACGAACAAAGTTCTGTTTACGACCGATGGCATTTCCCATTCCAACGACAAATAAATTCCTGTGGTAGTCAAAAATACGAAAATGTTCGTTGAAGTCGTTTCCAACGGAAACTTAGCGTAGGAAAATATTCCCATATGAAACGTTTCCTATGAACTCAGGAATCGACCCCCCGTGTGGAACACCACACGACTTTGCAACCTACAAAATGGGAATTAAAAGAAATGAAATAATTTTAATTATGTTTTTTTAGGATAATTATGCAACCTCTTTCATAATACTTTAATTACGAGAATAAGCAACATTGTAAAAACAGAAACAATAATATATGTCAAACAGACGTTTAAAACTTCATGTCTGACAGAGTTAATATACATCTAGACGCTAATAAAAAATTAAAAGAAATTAAATAATTTGAATTATAATTTTTCTAGGGCAACTGTGCAACCTCTTTTTTATACGTTCATAACGAAATCAGGCAACGCGGTGAAACAAAAAAAAAAAAAAATCAGAATGACGTTTAAACCATCATGTCAAATAGAGATTAATAGACATAAATACATGTTAAATTAAAAAAAAAACAGGCAACATTGTAAAACCAAAAACAATAATCTATGTCAGAATGACGTTTTTGTCCTAAGTGACGTGTTTGTGGTCATCAATAAGTCACTTTGGTTCTCACTGCTCATCTGTTCTGTGTTTTTAATGTATCTATTTTTACTCTAATACCTTCCGAACGTTGCGAATAGTAGATCCTTTCCCTGTTTTGAAAGATGATGATTATAATGACTTGCTTATGGACCTATAAGTACCTCAAACCAGTGTTCGAAATCATTTAGTCCACGTCTTCTCTATTAATATGCGTTTACGGAGTAGAAATCCAGAATTACCATTCTTGCACAACTGACATATTTAGTACCAACTGAAGTTAACCATCGCAGGAAAGTTAATTTCATCTACACAACTTATAGCAAAGTTTTCGATGTAATTTAGGAAAGATAACATTTAGTGTTGTCTCATATCTACCTTGAGATAAGTCAAATACGAATACTATTAATAATAATATTAATTATCTAAATAATTCGTAATACTAAACTCAAAGTTAAATAACAACCAAAAAATATCACCTAGTAATATTTACAAGTAATTAAAAAAAATTAAAAAAAGTAGCAAATAATTATAATAAAGTGAAACGCATACACCATTCTGCGTGACGCGTAAAGGATGCGGATATGCACCACTCCACTTCGAAAATAAAGGTGTACTATTAAGTTAATGAATTTCATAAATTTCATTAATTTCTTGCAACATATCCTTTACACTGGTGTTAATTACAATAGTGGGAAGGGGCCCGCTGAGGATGTGACGTTATAATGGAGGAGGAGAAGTCTCCCCCCCCCCCCTGGTTAGGGGTGTTGGATGCCCCTAGGGTGTGGTCTAGCGGCCATATTGTCTGCGTTAAGGTGACCTTATGGGTTCATTAAGGCGTGGCCACACCCGCTCCCTTCTGATTTGGTCCTTAGCCCCACTACTCAGCAACTGTGCTCTAATTGGAGGATTAATTCTCTGCACTTTGATTGGTTATGGCGGGAAATTTGAAATTACATTTTAATAAGGGGGCCTAATGCTAACTTGTAAGACAGGTGTAGGGCTTCTCAGCTTGCTCTCGAGGCTTTGGCCCCTTGTTGTGATTGGAACTTGTTCATGGGCCTTCGTGTATTGTCGTGGTACCCTTGTCGGGAATTTTGAAATTGTATTATAATAAGGGGCCTAATGCTAACTTGTAAGATAGGTGTAGGGCTTCGCAACTTGCTCTCGGAGGTTTGCCATCTTGTCGAGGCTCCATTGGCGTAAAATTTGAATTTGTGTTTAAGTCTCTGAAGATTATGGCTGGAAATATGAATGTGTATTGTGAAAGAGGGCCTAATGCTAACTTGTAAGACAAATTTAGGGCTTAGCAACTTACTCTAAGGCCTTCGCCCCTTGACCAAAAATGTTAATTTTTTTGTGGCACCATCTCACAGTATATTTTTAAAAGTACATACAGAGCCATGTAATGGTAATGGAGGGTAATTTGAAGTAAGGAGCCTAACACTAAGTTTTAAGGTGCGCCGTATGCATCAGGGTCTCAAACTACTGTTACGTACAATATATTTAAGTATTAGTTATGAGCCACAATGTATCACAATCGTTTTCTTTCAATTATGGGTCGTAATTAAATCTCTCTGCCGTTCAAGCCAATCACGACCAAGTTAATCTCATGCACAAATGAAGCAAGAAATTTATTAAACCAATAACACATAACTAAGTAATTTTATAATACCGTTTACTACTTGAATATTAAATTTGTTGTTTTCCTGCGGCTCCTAAAGAAATTAATGAAACTATTATAAGTTTTTGTTATGAACGAATAAGTTCAAAGGTAAATATGTAACTAAAAATTATTATTAATTTTATTAAATACATAAATAAAACGTTGACCTCGAGTAGGATTTGAACCTACGACCTGTAGTTTGCAAAGTACAGGTCGTAGGTTCAAATTATACTCGAGGTAAACTTTTTATTTATGTATTTAATAAAATTAATAATAATTTTAAAAAAATTAATGAAACGTCTTTAATCTTCAACTGGTCATTAAATTGGTATATGCGCTGGGCGTCGGTCTTGAAAATTTTTAAGAAACGATCAGGTGGTATGCTCTCGGTTAGCTCCACAATAACCCTTCCACCATACAGGTCCTTAATATTTTTAAAAGGTTTAAAACAAGTGGTAGCGTTTAAGTTAGCTAAATCCATGTCTGTAATTACAACAAAATATTAAAAAACTACACGAACGAATAAAATAAATAAAGTGAAAGCTAAGGGAAAAAATAATAACTCACCAGTGTCGTATTGAAGAAGAAGAAACGGAAAGCTCACACGAGCGATGAAATTGCAACTGAAGTTAAAGAATACTTCATTCGTTTTTTATACACACACAATCTAATTATTCCAAGGTATTTTACGCAACAGGAAAAAACAAGTCGCATAAACAATGTTTCCCTGATTAGCTAACGTTCTAGAAATAAATATAGAATTTATGGATAATAGTATATTGTAAAGTCTGCCAAGTTAGCATTCAAAACTCAATTTTGTTAAAACAATATCAAACTTCCACTATTCAGTTACCATTCTAAGGTAAAATCGATTATCTCCAAATATTGTTAAAGTAATGGTAAACTTTGACTAGATTATTAAAAATGTTAGTTAGTTACTTAAAGAAAAATAATTATATTTAACCATAAAATACATTCAATCCGTCATTCATTCACAATTTTGAAAAAATTATAACAAACTTATACTATTCAATTACTTCTATAACGTCTGGGGTAAAAACCCATTATATAAAAACGTGTAAGTCGTCATTCACACTCAATATCGATAAAGTAATAACAAAATTTCACGCTGCAATTAAAAATCTGATAATTAACTAGTTCATAATTGTTAATAATTTTTATGATTATATTGTAGAAAACAAAAAGCCACTTTTATATTAAAAGATAAGAATGATAAAAGTAAACTATACCGGTGCCCACAATTCTTGGGTAATTAACACAGGGTAAGATAAAGAAGAGTAAGTCGTCGTTGGCTAGCAATTTTGATAAATCAATAGCAAACTTTCACTACGTAATTAAAAAAACTACTAATTAACTACATACGTAATGGTTAATAATTGTTGTTTATATTCTAGAAAACAAAAAAGTCAATTTTATATTAAAAGATAAGAATGATAAAAGCAGAAACATTTACTGTGGCTGGTTCAGTTTAATTTACAGAAGGAAGAAATCTAAATCCACTAGTATCTATAAAACATAAATGAGAAGCCCGTCTGTACTATACGAATTTTGCAATTATTAAGTCAATTCTATTTTAAAGTTATTACGACGTTTGTTGTTAAAACTATAATTACATTGGTTGTATTTGAAATTTGTTACATGCAAAGTATTTTTAAGGTAGGACTTAAAATTAAGTTAACAATACATTCAATTCGTCATTCATTAACAATTTTGAAAAAACAATAACAAACTTATACTATTTCATTACTTCTGTAACCTCTGGGGTAAAACCCCATTTTGTAAAAACGTGTAAGTCGTCATCCACACTCAATATCGATAAAGCAATATTTCACGCTGCGATTAAAAATCGCATAATTAACTAGTTACGTAATGGTTAATAATTTTTGTTTATATTATAGAAAACAAAAAGCTAATTTTATATTAAAAGATAATGATAAAATCGGAAACATTTACTGTGGCTGGTTCAGCTGTCAATGAAACACAGTTTGCAAAATTAAGACACGCTTCATAAAGTGTTTAATAAGATCAAATCTTGTAAAAACAAACACGCTCCTGTAGGTTGCTTAAGATTTTTGAATGCCTGAAGACGAATACTGTCCAGAAACAAGCCATAATATGCAAATGTTAATAGACAGTTTCACCTATTTGAGATTTAAAGTTATTAAGACGAAAAAAGCATTAACGAGGTCTGATCCAACTGTCAACGTCTATATCTTATCACAGTAATATTCACTAGCTGTAAACATATACTAAAAGTTAGTGATGTTTGCTGTAATCAGACAACGGGAACTTGAGTCTGAATTTGGCAACAGTTTTCTGCTAGCATGTTACATACAGGAACAAGTTTTAAAATCAGTTCTAAAAGATTACTCAAAGTTAATTTTCAGAACGAAGAAATCTAAATACACTACTATCCATAAAACATATAAAAGTAGAAAGGGGACACCTTCCGCCGCCATCTTGGATTTTGACGTCACAAGACCGCCCACGTGGGAGACCGGATTTTCCACCCTTATTTTTACTCGCTTACGTGTAGGACGTGTTTTTTCACCCCTATTTTTGCACATCCACGTGTGAGACCGTATTTTCAACCCTTATTTTTTATGTACCCTCGTGTGAGACCGTATCCTTTCTTTTCGAAGGACCTTTTCAATCCTAATTATTTTTATATGCCCAGGTGTGAGACCGTGTTTTCAACCATTATTTTTACACACCCACGTGTGAGACCGTATTTTGAATCCTTTCTTTTTCATCCCTAATTAAAGTTTTTGATTTTTAATGGCATACGTGAAGGACCGTATTTATTACTCTTATTTTGTGATGATGATCTTTTAATTATTTTTATTAATATAAGATGATGATCTTTTAATTATTTTTATTAATTAATTATCCTAGGGAAATTCTTAATCTGATAGCTTTAAGATGATTATGATCTTTAATTATTTTATTAATTAATTATTTTAGCCCTGGAAAATGATGTAAAAGATAGTTTATTTAATTTTGTATTTTACTATTAACATTTATTAGAACTTGTTTATCAGATATTATTTAAAGAATTGATTAGATAATAATAATTACGTACACAATGACTGTATTTCCCCATTTTATTTTATTAGCGTATTTTTTACCAATGAGATTGTTATTACATTTATTTTAATGCCTATCTACAGGTTGTATTTAGGGTGGGGCTGGTCTAGGGTTAATCTTAGGGTTATTTGGTGGTATTAAGGTCCTTCTGGCTATATTAAGAACAGTGCCCCTGGAGGTTAGGCAAATGCACACGCATACAATGTTGGAAATTGCATAATTAATAAGATATTATTATTAAAATTATCGACCCTATTGCTTTAAAATGGCCACATGCTATTGGATGATCTTTTACCTAAAACCTTGTATTTCTAATAAGGAGGTTCTTGTGCGACACGTGTAGGGCTTCGCAACTTGTTCTCGGGCCTTCGCCCCCTGGCCCCTTTGAGTAAAAATTGATTTTAGTGCCATCTAGCGGCGTAAAGACTAATGAACATTTTCTATAACAGAAGCTGATAATGCACACCTCTCTCTTGCTCTATCTTGTTTCTTCCTCCCCCTCTCTCTTTCTCTCTCTCACACACACACACACACAAACAATTCAATTAATTAATCAATCTCAAACAAAGCACGCTCGATCACCAGATCAATCTCAACCAATCAACCGAAATTATGTCTTACAGTTTTGCGGAAATCAGATTACAGTTGAAACTGAATACATTCAAGTCTAATTAAATATGACGTGAAATAATAAATAATTTCTACCCTAATGGAATGATGCTTTATGTATAGGCAGATCCTCTAAACAGCCACCACCTATACATTCGGAACATCATATCTGATTTATTTGCATGTTCATTTACTTACACACAAAATTGTTTCATTGAAATGTGTTCATTAACATTTGTAAAAACCCATTAAAAAGTAATAATTACTTATATAACATAAAGTTAAATTAAAATAACATGTTTTTAAGAATATCAAGTTGATATAACGGAAATAAAAGGCAAAAGGTTTTAATGGTTTATTATTATATAAGTGAATTAACAATAACTACAACTTTAAAATCCACGAATGCGTACTTACTATTTTGTAGAGCTGATCTTATGACGTTATCCTATAAGCACGATAATACATTTTTAAAAATCTTTATCGGTATTTTTGTTAGCAATATCAGGTAAAAAACATATATTAAAAATAATACGCTTACCTTTAGAAGTTTTTCCTTCAACGCTGCCATATTCTAAACTGAAATTTTTATACAACGTACCTCACTAAAACACGCTTTGTGAATGGCTGAATATAAAACACTCGATTACATACCGGACATTAACTATTTAGAAAGTAATACAGAAAAACCTGAATTCGTATTTAATAATTATGTTGTACTTACAAAAATTTACATTCAAAAACACAAATATTTTAAAACGTCTAATACCACTAATGTTGCATCATAATAATAAAAACTCATTATACAGTGATTACACATTAAATACTTAAAATATGTAACTTTATACTACGTCTATTATTTACATAGAGATGGGATTATTATTAAATTTAATTGATTTCGATAGAGCTCTGGAAATACTACAACCGTTCGAAATCTTGCTTCTTCTCTCGATATCAAAAAGCTATACTAGTGATACATTAAGTAAGCATAATAGCGGATACAGCTACATTGCTAACGATTATTGATGTTTTTGCATGAGATTTTTGAATGAGACAGCCTCGCAGGTATTTTTTAAGAAAAGCTATACACATCTCACGAGGTCAAATGAGATTTTTTTTGAGATACAATCTCCTCATCATCTGCACCTTTAACGATTATATTGTAACCTATAAAGCAAGCTAATAACCCTAATAGTTTATCAGACATTATTACATAATTTCGGTTGATTGGTTGAGATTGATCTGGTGATCGAGCGTGCTTTGTTTGAGATTGATTAATTAATTGAATTGTTTGTGTGTGTGTGTGTGTGTGAGAAAGAGAAAGGGGGAGGAAGAAACAAGATAGAGCAAGAGAGAGGTGTGCATTATCAGCTTCTGTTATAGAAAATGTTCATTAGTCTTTACGCCGCTAGATGGCACTAAAATCAATTTTTACTCAAAGGGGCCAGGGGGCGAAGGCCTGAGAACAAGTTGCGAAGCCCTACACGTGTCGCACAAGAACCTCCTTATTGGAAATACAACGTTTTAGGTAAAAGATCATCCAATAGCATGCGGCCATTTTAAAGCAATAGGGTCGATAATTTTAATAATAATATCTTATTAATTATGCAATTTCCATCATTGTATGCGTGTGCATTTGCCTAACGTCCAGGGGCACTGTTCTTAATATAGCCAGAAGGACCTTAATACCACCAAATAACCCTAAGATTAACCCTAGACCAGCCCCACCCTAAATACAACCTGTAGATAGGCATTAAAATAAATGTAATAACAATCTCATTGGTAAAAAATACGCTAATAAAATAAAATGGGGAAATACAGTCAATGTGTACGTAATTATTATTATCTAATCAATTCTTTAAATAATATCTGATAAACAAGTTCTAATAAATGTTAATAGTAAAATACAAAATTAAATAAACTATCTTTTACATCATTTTCCAGGGGCTAAAAATAATTAATTAATAAAATAATTAAAGATCATAATCATCTTAAAGCTATCAGATTAAGAATTTCCTAGGATAATTAATTAATAAAATAATTAAAAGATCATCATCTTATATTAATAAAAATAATTAAAAGATCATCATCTCAAAATAAGGGTAATAAATACGGTCCTTCACGTATGCCATTAAAAATCAAAAACTTTAATTAGGGATGAAAAAGAAAGGATTCAAAATATGGTCTCACACGTGGGTGTGTAAAAATAAGGGTTGAAAACACGGTCTCACACATGGGCATATAAAAATAATTAGAATTGAAAAGGGCCTTCGAAAAGAAAGGATACGGTCTCACACGAGGGTAGATAAAAATAAGGGTTGAAAATGCGGTCTTACACGTGGATGTGCAAAAATAGGGGTGAAAAAACACGTCCTACACGTAAGCGAGTAAAAATAAAGGTGGAAAATCCGGTCTCCCACGTGGGCGGTCTTGTGACGTCAAATTCCAAGATGGCGGCGGAAGGTGTCCCCTTTCTACTTATAAATGAGAAGCCCATCTGTACTATACGAATTTTGCAATTATTAAATCAATTCCATTTTAAAGTTATAACACTTTTTGTTGTTAAAACTATAATTACATCGGTTGTATTTGAAATTTGTTACATTCAAAGTATTTTTAAGGTACGCCTTAAAATTGTTTTTCGCAAATGTATTGCATAATTACATTAGCCACATTTGAATTCATCATTTGAAGTGTGTTTTAAGGTATTCGTTAAAATTATCTGAATTAGGTTCAACCTAATACATTGGGCATATATGAAATTGCTATTTAAAGTAGGTTTTTAAGATGAACAGTAAAACCATTTTCGATATACTTTGTCTAATTACAATAGTCATACCCGAATATAATACTTGAAGTGTGTGTTTTTAGCTTGGGTGATAAAACAATTTCAGCTATGTGTTATATAATTACACAGGATGTATTTGAATTTACGATTTGAAGAGCATTTCTTTAAAGACGGGTAATAAAATTATTTAACGCATAATACAAATTTATCTGCAAACTCCTAAAACGTTTTAAGTTTGTTAATTAGGTAAATATACGGCATCTGAAAGGTACATTGAACGTCACATTGTTCGTACAACTTGCTTTACGAAAAGCGTCCTTGAGTAACTAGGCCAAGCATATAAAACCAATGAATCATGTTCCACCTTCATTTTCAGTTTATACCTCGTTCTAAACTGTGTTATAATGTCGAACTTAGCAATTTCAACTCTTTTAAACATCTTCGAGCGTGGAGTGAGGACTGAAGATGAGGTAATAGAAATATATTACCATATTGATAAGCGCCTTGTTGGTGGTGAAACCATAACTCCAGTGGAGGTGGAGCGGTTCCAAAAGTTACGGATTAAAATGCAGAAGATTCAGGCCGATTTAATGACTACTGTAAGTACCAATTCAGTTTTTTAAATTGTTGTTCATATTTTTATCATTGTAGATGCTAGCTAGAATTGAAGGACGTGTTGGTGGCTGTGGTGGTGAAAATGTTGGATGTGACGCTGTAAGTAGATTGCTTTTTATAAAATGCATAAATGTATCACTTTTAAATGTTTATACAACCTTAATCTTTGTATTGTTTTAGAAACCGTCAAAATCTTCAACCCCTGATGCTGTTTGCTGTATTACTACTCAGCCTACAGGTGAATCTGTGGATAAAGTTGTAAGTACAAACATCACACGTACATTTTTCGCATCTTAATCTATATTTTTAATTTCAGAACACCGAAGAGATGTCCGAATCGTTATATGGCGGTAGTGGAAATGCAATCACCTCTGAAGATAGTAAAAACAAAACAATGTGTACGGGCGAGCGGTTTATCAAAAATTTAGTACATCCGCAAAGAGGATCATATTTAAATTTAAAGATTATTTTTGTTACAGGATGCGTTAGATGAACTGCTGGGGACAGTAAGTGCAGAATTTGAGCCATCAGACCGAGTTGGAATGGTGTCACCAATGACAACTTCCACGATAATCCTTTAGGGTTTACATTCAGGCGTTCAGAGCAGTTGAGTTCCACTGTGATGATGGCAACACTCGAATAAATATTGCAGGGTAATGTAAGTTACTTCAATAGTTATAGGTTGAATTTACAAGTAGACATAGTTGTTTTGCCTGTGGGGTATGGTGGCCCATCTCGACAGAGAATGACGGTTGCCAGTTTTACATAGTTTTGCAGAAGTAAAGTCGGTATTATAAGTATCAATTATAGCGATAATTTATGTTTAGGTAGGGCATTAGCGGTGGCCATAGCTACAGCCGAGGGTACTCCTCAATTGGAATCCATTAAGAAAGGTCGCCCAATTTTGGATAGAAGGACGCTGGAGTTGTATGCTGCCGCTAATGTTGGTTTAAATAACGGTGGTACTGCTGAACACATTCAACAATTCCAAAATTAGACAATTTCACAATAGTCGTGTATAACCACCGGTTAGGTCAAGCACTTTATTGTGAGGGGCCAAGAAGTCGCACACGCAAAGTTTTGAATTTGATTTTTGAAGATGCGCACTATAACGTAATCACCAGCTTAACCAGCGCATTTTTGCATATCGTATGACCTGTAAATCCGAAAAACCTCTCCGCCATTTCTGTTTTATGTCCAAAAGCACGGCGGACTCGAATAAACTCGCGAAAGATTTTATTTTTGTGTTTTACGTCTTCGGGTGCCGCCAAGAAACACCTACTAACGATACTAATATCTTCATGCATACTCCTACGTCGTGCGTTGCCCAACATGTCTGTAACCGCTGCATTAATATCGATCTCGATATTGAGCAGGGTTGCGAACATTGTGGGCAGCGCCAGCATATAATCTGAACCTCTCCTGTAACCAAATTCCTTTCCTACATTTCATCATTAGCCAAAAAATGCACATCCATCATTGGCCTAGCCCATAGCTCCAAATCCTACGACGACCAATTCATCCTTAGCGAAATGCTCAAGAATCCCTTTGCATGGAATCCCAAAATTATATCTAACGGTACCCAAATCATGTCACTAACCTACAATAACAACGTAAAATTCATTGATAGCATAAGCTTCCTAACCGTAGCCCTATCCAAACTTCCTAAAACCTTTAGCTTTCCCAGCTCAAAAGGCCACTTCCCCCATCTCTTTAATACAATGCAAAACCAGAATTATGAGGAAGTTTTACGAGCCATGCATTTTTACAGTGTCGACGGAATGTCTTCCGAAGCTCGAGCAGACTTTATAAAGTGGCACGATGACGAAATTGCAAAGGGGGTCCGTTTTAATTTCAAAAACCATATTGCGTGCAAGATGTGAGTATCCTTAGAAAAGCCTGCCTTGAGTTTTGGAAGAGGTCTGTCGAGGAAAAGAAGGTTGGTCCGTTTAGAGAATGCTGCACAATCGCTGTTGCGTATAGTCTTGTTTTCCCCAGAAACTTTATTCGCGACAATACTATTGGCCTCATCCCAAACGGTGTATACAGATTGGGTGACAATCAATAGAGGATTGCTATTCAATGGCTTTTCTGGATCGAGCATTCTGAAGGCAGACGTATTCAGCACGTCGGGGACACACGTGGGGTACCGTTAAGGGAATGTATCCTGCTTGATGAGTTTTGTTACGATACAAATACGGTTGTACCAGTTTCACGAGTGCTATTTCCACGGTTTTGAAAGGTGTTACCCCGATCAAGCTAGTAATAGTAAACGCGAGCCTAATTCGGTGTTTTTGCGTCGTGAGAAAACGGTGGCAACATCACAAAGGATACGTTCCTTTAACTATGATTTAATTGAAATTTTTGAATGTGAATTTAGGTCATCTTTTAGCAAAATCCGATCGCGAGAGACTTTGTTAGCTCTAACAACTTGCTGAATCAGTCCCCTCTGAATCCCCGTGATTGCTTCTTCGGAGGTCGTACTAATGCGGGCAAGTTATATTATAAGGCTGAACAAGCTGAGCAAATCAGGTTTTTGGATGTTTATTCACTATATGTCAAGTATCCGATGGGGCATCCCATTATTGTCGAGCGCTTGAACCTCGACTTGAACACTGTCGAGGGCCTTGTCAAGTGTAATGTGCTACCTCCAACGGATTTGTACCATCCTGCCTTGCCTGTTAAGATGCACGGCAAGTTAATGTTCGTCTTGTGTAGAACCTGTGCTGAAACCATGTTCCAGCATGATTGCACACGTACGCAAGCAGAACGTAAATTTACCGGAACTTACGCTGCGGACGAACTTCGAAAGGTTATAGAATTAGGGCACCGAGTTTTAGAAGTTTTTGAATTGTGAGAGTACGAGGTTTGCCGATACGACAGGGCTAGTATGAGTGGGGGTCTTTTCTAGGGTTACGTCGATAATTTCCTCAAGATCAAACAAACGTGCTCGAGCTGGCCTTCGTGGTGTAACGACGACGACTAGCATTATTTCTGAACCGCATGAGTTTTTCAAAATTATGATCGATCCTTCCAAGGAGGTCCAGTCCATTTTACACGTAAACGAGGATGTTATGGTGGTAAACTTGAATAGACCCGATGGTGGGGTAGAACAGCTCAATACTGTCAATGTCGTCTTGGAAGCTTCCACAACCGCCAATGCTCGCGTGGTGCTGTACAGCTACCTAGAAAAACTCACCGAACGGGTCCTGTATTTTGATACAGATTCCGTGATTTTTACACAAAGTCCTGTTGAGTGGGCTCCACCTATCGGTGATTTCCTTGGTGACATGACCGATGAGGTGGAGGCCTATGGAATCACGGAGTTCGTAAGGGGCGGTACTAAGAATTACGCGTACAAGGCGTTCTCTACACTAAAAAATGAATACATAACAGTCTGTAAGGCTAAGGGCATCCCATTAAATTATAAAAATTCTCAGACTATTAATTTTGATACGCTAAAGACTTTAGTGTTGGACGGTATAGAACCCGTGTACGCGCAAACAGACCGTGAAATTGTTAGGAACTCAGCATATGTAGTTGTATCAAGACCACAGAGCAAGATTTATCAGGTGCAGTACAGTAAACATCGTCGAAAGGAGGATGGTTATAACACGCTTCCTTACGGTTACGTCGCTCGTGCATAGCTTTATGATCGTGCCCCAGTCTTAAAAATCCCGTTCAGCATCCACGTGACCATCCTTGTCGTCATTCCTTACCTTTTATATTTTACCCCTGTAATTTTAATTTTTAGATATGTTTTAGCTTACAATACCCTACACTGGTGAAACTCTTTTGTTTTAGGTCTTTTGACTATTTTAACTGTTTTTATCACTGCAATTTTAATTTTAGATGTATATTTTAGATTATAATGTACGACACCTTTTGTTCTAACCCTTTTTACTAATTTAATTGTTTTTATCAGTGTATGCAAAATTCTGCAATAGCGTTACATGTCAATTTGAGGTGTAATACAAACGAGTTTATTGCATCATCACCATCCCACTCTGGCTGTTGTAAACTTTCACCCACATTTATCGTCAAGGTCAAGTAATGGTAAGCGTAGAATAAAATAACATTATCGTTTTTACATTAGTAACGTTCTAGTTGTGGCACCGTCAACAATGAATTCGCCCTGCTATGAGCCCACAATCGCTGATACTATCGATTTTGAGGATTTAATGATAATTTACTACTGCATAACAATGCTTGAAGATGATGCAGTCGTGAAGGAGGAGGATAAAGAAAATGTGCCTGACTGCGGTGTCCTGGTTAATGTTAATAGCGAAAAGGAGACTGTCAGAAGATTAACCAGGCAAGTCTGCTGCTGGTGCTACATGAGATGTAATCTTAAAATAGCATTACTTATAATAAATTATTATTAATAAACCGTTTTCCATCCATAACCTGCAGAGACTTAAATACAAATTCAAATTTTCCTCCAATGGGGCCTGGACAACGGGGCAAAGCCCCAAGAGCAAGTTACGCAGGCCTAAGCCTGTCTTACAAGTTAGCATTAGACCCCTTATTATCATACAAATTCAAATTTCCCGCTAATGGGGTCCCGACAATGCATGAAGGCCCCGGACGAGTTCTGATTACGACAAGGGGGCGAAGTCTCGAGACCAATTTGCGAAGCCCTACACCTGTCTTAGAAGTTAGAATTAGGCTCCTTATTAGATTCAAATTTCCCGCTAATGAGGTCTCGATAATGCACGAAGGCCCCCGAACAAGTTCCGATCTCGACAATATGACGAAGACCCAGGAACAAGTTGCGAAGCCCTACACCTGCCTTACTAGTTAGTATTAGGCTCCCTTATTAGATTCAAATTTCCCGCCATAACCAATCAGAATGCAGAGAATGAATTCTCCAACCAGAGCACAGCTGCTGAGTAGTCGGGCTAAGGACAAATCGGAATACATTTACAACCAATCAGATAAAAGGATTAGGTGTGGCCACGCCTTAATGAAGCTATAAGGGCATTATCTAGTCTTAACGCCCTGTTAACTGAAACAAAATGGCCGTTAAACCAGACCCTAGAGGCTTCCAACACCCTTAACCAGGGGGTTAAACCGCCAAAAATGTTTTAATATTGCCAAAAGGACCTTAATTAGGGGATAAAATTACGCCAAGGGGTTGAAAAACAACCCCCAAAAAAAGCCGAGCCCTGTGCTAGCCCCACCCCAACACCCCCGCCATAACCCCAACCCCTCACCCACCATTATAACGTCACGTCCTCAGCGGGCCCCATTCTACTTACGATCCAAATAAGTCGAAATAGCTTATCATCTAGAATTTATGATGATTTTGTCTAAACTAAGTTTGAAACTGGTGATTAGTAGTACTATTTCTGAGAGTAAAAGAAATAAGTGTTAGTCAATAAGTATTGATTTTTAACTCAATATTTCCAACGTCGTTGCAACGGGCGTAATACCCTTGTATTACTTTTGTTTGTTTAACCCGCTCCAAAGAATAAGATTTGATTTTTATAATTTCAAAATTATTGAGTAATATTTAATATTGTTATTGTGAAACTTAAAATGATTACATTTTATTACGTTTTATTAAAGCTGAATGGGTTCTATTTATAAAAATTTCATCTACTAGTTTAATTTTAATTCGCTTGTTATCTAATTTCAATTTGATTAAAGAACTTTAATAATTACATTTGCAAATAAGTTTTCTTAATTGGGTGCAGCGGCTAGCTCAAAGTTAGTATAAAGAAATGATTACTGTTATGTTTGACCAAAATTATGCTCAATTCGATTTTCTTATTTATTATGATTCCTATTAAGTTTACTTCCTTCTGCATTTACATATTCAATATTTGTATAAACTTTTAACATTAATAATTTTTAGTAATAAAAGTAAATCAAACGTTACACTTTTTTAATTAAATCCGAACCAAAATGCATCAATGCGTTGGTTACAATACATATATAAAAATCAAACTTATAATGTAAAATAATTTTCTTAAAACTAACATATAACAATAAAATCTTTATCAGAATTGGAGGAAATGTTTTCCTTCAATCTTGATATCGAATTTCAAGTTCAGAGAGGATGACACACACAAAATTTCTTTATTTACACAATAAAAGCTTCTTACTTGTTAATAAAATACTTATCTTTTTTGGGTTTTTAATGGTGTATTTCATTTTAAATTATACAATCTAAACGTTTCGATAACACTTACAGTTATCTTCATCAGTAGCAACATCTATTAAAATTGTTAAAGATGTTGTAAACAATGTTGTCAAAGTTGAAAAATTAAAACATAAACATCAGCCTGCTATTAATATTGCAGGCTGATGTTTGTGTTTTAATTTTTCAACTTTGACAAAATTGTTAATAACATCTTTAACAATTTTAATAGATACTATTACTGACGAAGATATATAATTTAAAATACACCAAAAAAGGTAATTATATTATTATGTGTGATAATGGTGAAAGTTTGCATTTTCATATTCTTACTTGTTACTTTCGTTAAAAGCTGATGACGTAACTCTGCATTTCTTGGATCTGTGAAGAGGCCTCAAATAGGTTATTGAGCTGCTCTTCCGATGATGTCACTATGCCGCCAAACTGGAACCGCTTCCTTTGTTCTCACACGATGTCTTTTTGATACCTTGGTTGTGGGTTAAAACGACATCAATTTTTCTTCCAAAAATTTAACGATTTTTGTAAATAATTCCTTGATATAATTATTATTATAGTCAATTATTACTTTAATTGTTTAACTTCAACGATCATCAGCTTGCGCTACAAACTGCAAGCAAACTACCAACGGCCGTGCTTTTAATTGTCAATTTTCCAGTTAATTTGCTTTTTTATTACACTGTGTCGATGCGACTTTTTTTAAAAACCACACATCATTATGATAGCGTCATTTCCTTCTCCTTCAACGCACTTATACACTTACGAATGCATGAGTATTTGAAATATTTTCGAATTAAATATATAGATAACTTACTGAAATAAACTCAAGCATTTCATCTTAATATTAATTACATTCAAATACAAATAACCAATAACCATTTGTTTATCTAGAAAAATAATAGTACAACTATCAAATGTCGTGTAATTTAGCGCGAAATTTTGAATTTTCTTAGGCACCGTTACAGTCGTCCAATTATCCTTTACGAAACTAACAATTACAGAGCATGGCAGTCCAGTCGATGGTTTTTTGGGATTAAAACTTATGTATCATTATACAATGGCTTCTAATCCGAACAGAGCTGTATTTTTACAAGATTGGTAACCTGATATACGGGATTGCAGAATTTTAATAAATCGAGTAATATCCCATATGTATATATGTACAGTGGTTTACAAGTCTGTGCAAGATAAATGAATAAACTCGCAATATAGACAGTGTTTCTTCAGATGTTTGGGTTTTAAATTGGCAACACTGGTTCTAGTCACTGTCGATTTAGCAGTTTATTTAATAGATTTAATAGAGAATAAGCATCGACAAAGACGCCATACAAGGTGTATAGATGTTGAACCACTTGGAGGTTCACATTTGCCGTGTTATTGCCTATACACGGACCGGGTTGCTCGATACGGTGGCGCAAAATTATATTTTCTAATTGCGCTTCATTCGAGCTAGCTGATCGAAATTATGTTTCAACACTAATGGCATACAATTATCCTTTAAATAAAGCCAATTAACATTAGTGGAGTTTATCGGCCTATTTCCACAGTTTATGCTTTTTGAGCGCGACGTTTCGGAAGCGGACTCTGCTTCCGTCATCAGGCTTAGTCGTGAGAAGGACTGTTTTCGCACTTGAGTCGAATTCATATGTTATATATAATTTTTTCCCAAGCACTTGACTACTCTCAGATTCAAACTTGGTACCTTTCATTTACTAGTCTGACACATTTACCGCTGAGCCACTGAGTAATCCTATATATGTTTTTTAGAACTTATATATTAAATTCTTTAGTGGTTGCGCAGAAGTTTATTGCGCATGTTGCGCCATAACTTCTTGCGCAGGTGTATTGCGCTTAAGTTCTTCGCGTATTATAGGAATCCATATGGGTTTCATTTCTACACTAGCTTGGCTTATTGGATTTTCTGCTAGTGCGATGTATGTGGCTTCTTTGAGTTTCCGACGCGTTGTGTTCTCGTCCTTTGACACTATCTGTATGTTATCCCATTGGATGCGGTGGTCTTCGCTCCAGACATGTTCGGCGATTCTTGATCTTTCTGTTTCGCCCTTACGGACGTTGTTCTTATGTTCCTGAGTTCTCACTTTGAGTGGTCTACTGCTCTCTCCTATGTATGCTCTGTCGCATTCACATGGTAGGTTGTATACACAATTCTTGGAATTCTGATCTTCATTGTATGGTTTGGTTTTGGTTAGTATTCCCCTGAGCGTTCTGGTCGATTTGAAGGCAGTGCGTATCTTGTATTTGCTGCCTATCCTTCGTATTTTATCTGAGATACCTTGCATATATGGTATTATCGCTGTATACTTAGGTTCTTCTTTTTCGGTTACCCTTTCCCTGTTTAGGTTAGGTGTTAGATCGGGGTAGCCATCTATCGCTAGAACACTCAAAGAAAATGGCTACTAATAGGAAACCACAGTTACAAAACACTTATAATACAGAACCAATTAACATTATTTTTACGTTTTTTATTTTATTTTAAATTCGTAACATCTAAAAGACACCATTAGGTGCATTACTTTCGCTACTTGGTCAGCTGTGATAGAAGTGTTTTTCTTGTATATTGCAGGTTACAATCGATAGATATTTGGTTGTATGAAGTAATTGGTTCTTATGATTCATTAATAAATTTGTTTCCTAGGTACGTAATTTGCAAAGAATGCCAGGCTGAGTAATGAGCAAAAGAGGGTTAAAAAATTATGGGATGACTCCAAACAAAAGAATTTAATGGAAACGAAAAATTCAATTTTCCACGTGTGGATAAAATTTGCCGTAGATTTGTTCGAATATTAGGATATTTAAAATGGTGTATGTATAATTTTAAATTAAAATGTTGTTACCGGGAATTGTAATTTTGTTATCGCAGTTTCCCAAGGAATTAAATTTCATGATGGTTGAAGAGAGTTTTTGAGAAACAATATGTATGGGTATAAATTGGTTTGTGGGTTGATAGCGGAAGATTCAGTCGCGTTTAAACGGATATGATTTTTTTTTCAAGTTTACCAGTTCGTATATGTATTAAATTGTTGGTATATGCGTCTCGATTTTAGATATCAAGTGTGTTTTTTTTTCTGGGAAATGTCCACTATGCAATTTTATTATGAAGGAAGAGGTTGGGCGCTGAGCATGTGATGTGCAATCATCCCACGGACTTTTTTTGTGTTGTATTCCGTTAGTCAGAAGTGACATTTTCGTGTCCATTGAAGAGGATTAGTGTTTATTTTAGATATTGTGTATTATTTGTTATATTCTTAGTGCAGTATCAAAATTCATATTACGAAAATTTGTCAAATTTATGTTTTCGGCGTCATTATTATTCCTTTAAGGTGTTAATTAAAATTAAGGTAACTAAGGTAGATGATTTTGGGAATTAAACCTTGCAAGAGTCATCTCGATTTAAATATTATAATTTTACGTAAGAAAAATTGCGCTACTCCCTTCTGAAAGTAGATTTATTTGTTTGCGATTTGATGATAACTGTACCGATACTCTGATTGTTTATTTTTTTTTATTTTATTATTATTATAATATATGAATAATGTTAATAGACTTGAGAGTATTATTTCGCTACTGAGTAATATTATGTGTGACTTTATTGCTACTTCACAGCGTTGTTATTTATGTGGTACTAAATTTAAAAGATAGGATATTTTTATTACATTAGTAACATAAAAGTAAAGTAAACAAGATTAATGACCGATCAGCTGGTCGATTAGCACGTCATTTTATTGTGATTGCGTACAAATACTTACAGTTTTACAGCATACGCCGGATCAAGGCTTTTGATTTACTGATTCACCTGGGTTTCATCAGGTAAGCAAATTTTTTGTTTGTTTTGAACTTAGGTATGTTATACTCGCATATTTGTATTTAGAACATGATATTGATGATTATAACCAATCTGGCGCCCATTTAATTATTCAATTCTATTTAATTTATGATCTCTTATTGCGTCTTATATATTACGATCTATCCTAATCGCAAAATTAATAGCATGTCCTTTATTCCACTGAGCTACCAGCCCCTTCTTATCTGTCACTTCCGATTTTACTGCCATTCTCGCCCGTAACAAATTACTTGAGACAACTTTTACAAAAGAAAATGTCACTGTGAATTAATTCGTAAAGGATGCGGAATTCCTCAGAAGTATTTACCGGAACGATTTGGAAAAATCATTTATTATGTGTCCAATTTTATCGTTACTTCCTAGCAGTTCAGATGCTTATAATTCATGAGAAAAAATTAAAATAGCGTTACTGTTTATGTGATGAAGCAAACATTATCATCCAAATGCAAGTTGAATTTATACATTTTTCTCAATTAGATATTGCTTTTAAAATTTACCAGTGTCTTTTCTCAACATATTGTTCTGCAGAGTATTCCATTTCGCCTATGAAGCGCATAAATAGTTACTTGGGAGTATCAACTTCAAATAAAAACCATTTTATAAATTGAAGGAAACAGTGGTAAAGATTGGAAATTCAAGATACATTTGTGTATGTTTAATTTTCGTTTAAGTTACCTTCTAATCTTGCGTATATTTATTACAGTGTTACTTAACCGTCACCGCTTGTTTCCTATCGTACGCTTTGTTAGAATAAGTCACGGATCATAGCAATATTTACTGTTAATCCGGTACAGTAGGAAATATGCGTATTCCGGCACAAAACACTGCTGTTAAGTGTTATATCCATATTAACAATGCTGTAGCTATCGTCCTCAATAAAAAGAGAATGTGTTAGTAAATATTTATAATTATAAAATATAAAAACAAAGAGTTCCCTGCCACAATAATATTATTTAAAAGCTTACTATGGATTGTAATATTATAGTTTGTAATGATAATTTAATGGATTAAATAGATTATTTTATGCATTTGTTGACATTTATTGCGTGGTATCGCTTTCCTCTTGTTACTAAAGATGATACCTGCAATTGCTATTAACACGTTACCACATTTACCTATAAGATTTTTTTTAAGTTTAATAATAGGTAGACTATAAATCTTAAAGTCTACTTACCACTTTAGTAATTTAACAGTTGGATATACAGAAAGACACATTTATTTATTGTATCGTTGATATTTTACACATTAACAAGTAATAAATATTACAACTTTACCTACTGGTGGTATGCAAAAAGCTTTTTGATTTACATACATGAAATTATTACAAAATTTAAGGGTAACGACCGTTTCATTTTTTTTCTGTTTATTAAATGTCTTGTATGGTATTTCTTGGCGCTAGACTATTTACTCAGTTTTTTAATTTTACGATTAAAGTAGATTGTGTAATGGAATAGGTAAATCTTTTCGATGGTAGTTACATTTATAAATAAAACAACTATGATTTGAATAATTAGTATCATTCCCATCGTAACATTGAAGTACCTAAAAAAATTATCATGGTTTTCATATACACAATGCACTCTAATTTATTTAACTTATTTTCACAAAAGGTAAGTCCAGTCGCATCAACTTTAAAATATTACCTTCGTGGTTGGCTTGTGTTCTGTTTCCATTGTCACACACCTATATTTAATAAGAAAAAGTATTGGAATACTTCTACAAATAGTATCTCAGTTCAGTAATTTTAAGTTTTTACTTTTGTAATGTTAAAATGTTTTTGGATAACGCCATAACATTATACATTATTTTGTCTGTTTCCGGATTAGAATGCACAATTCACGCACGAATTTGATAATATTAAATTAGGATTCAGGATTACAATTGTTATAAATTGTGATTGAAACAGACGCACGTGAAGCTGCATTAATTGAGATTGCAGGAACATTCTGCTGAGAATTCAACACATTCATGTTCCTCTTGTTAGTTGATTCATTACAGTCTGCATTAGCACAAATACTAAAGCGTTTTGCTGTAGAAGTTTCTCCACGCGCTGAAAGAATTTCTGCGACTTCAATTTTCTTATTTGTGGACGCTTCTATATAACCTTCTGCTACAGTGGAGCTACTCCATTCGGCATGTAGCTTCACTGTAATTGAATCACCATCACTGTTCGCCAAATGCGACGCCGAGGCCGGTCACAGAGAAAAAAACTGGATTTGAACGACTATGAGCAGTACACTTACACCTATATCTAATGTCCATAGAAAGAATAGGTTCTGGCAAGTGGAGGTATTTAGCAATAATCTTTGGCATACCGCCCATTCTATTTATACCAATTGATGGTTGTGTACAACGACCATTTTTGTAGTATATAAAAAATCGTGTTTAATACGAGTTGGCCTCAAGCCATAATATTTTTTGATTATATTTATCCAATGGTCGTTTCTTATTATAAACAATCGTGGGTGATTGATTTTAGTTTTTTGGATTGTGACAAAAATTGATACGTTTTTATACTCTATATCATCAATTTGAATATTAATTAGCTCTTGACGCCTACAGGCGCCAGAATGTCGCATAATCAAAACCACCTAAAAACTGTATTGTTCTATTGTACGTCACAAAATATCATTAACTCACCTTTATTGCAAGACAGTCTATGTCAGGTGCACCATTAATAAATGTTTCTTTCTCCCCTACATTCTAGTATTTTTGATTTCTTGGACACAAACCCTGCGTCGATCGTTTCAGAAATGCTTGAAGTTTCATGAATTTTGGTATATCCATGTTTTGCCCAATGTTTATTATTGATCACAGCATGAAATAAGTCTTCCATAAAGTGGAACTTTTGTAAGTTTCACTAAGAATTTCGAAACAGCAATCAAGACATTTTCTGTAATGGATTTTGCACCACGTTGTGTAAAATTGAAAAAACATCAAAAGTGACCATTACATGACCCTCTTCAATTTTGAAATGATGTATTTTTTCAATGAAGTCGGTAGAATTTTTAATGTAACGGGGTGTTTTACCTAAATGAGGTTATAATGGAAATGTAAGATGTTTTGCAAGATTGTATGTAGGAGAACCAATTGCACTAACAATAGGCATAAACATTAGGTTTATGGATTTCTGGTAGACCATATAATTCTGGTGAAAGAGCCTCAGAGTCAGTTAGCTTCTTTTCTGTTTCTTAAGGTATAGATGAGAATTTAATAAGTTTATTAGTTTTCAAACATTTTTGTAGGACCTTTTGGTAGTTCGCGATAAGCATGTGGTTCCAACAGTTGTCCTTTAATGTTATAGTGGTTCATATTTAATATAGTAGTTGCATTACCTTTATCTGATTGTAATACTATATTTTCATTACATTTAAGATCAAATAAAGCACGGAGCTGTCGAAAGGATAAGTTGCTCCTAGGAGTTTTTCTTTAGGTAATATGTTAACAGTTTTATGTCTAACTTCATTAGTAGTATTAAAAGGTAACGATTTAATAGAATTCTTGATATTGGAAATTATATCTTCAGAAGATATCATTCTTGATCTTATCGCAAAATTCCCGCCCTTTGGAAGCGTTTCAATAGCATAATAATAATAATATTTATATGTTTTCAGCAGGCAGCACGTTATACGCTAAAAGTTTTCATATAAGGATAGCACTTTTGACCTAAATTCATTTATGTGTAAGTTATCAAAAAATATATCAATATCCCTTCTCGTTTTACCACATGCGGTTATCAGGAATCTCATACTCACGGAATTTATTTTTCTTTCGTGCCTTTTTTGACATACCTATGTCTCACTTCCATGTAGTATTGACAAACACGTCATTATGAGATTTCTCGTTTCGCAGATAGGCTCATGCTTTCCTGTTTTATTATCATCCACATACTTCCAATCACTTTCCTTCCAGCATTGAGACTTCTTCCAATTTCGCCATCCATTGTGCTACCTGCAGTAAACATTCTAGCCAGATATATCAACTCGTCCACTTGCTCTACAATTTCATCTTGCAGGGTAAATACTCTACTCTCCTTTCCACTTTCCCGATTGAATGCTACAATCTTAGTTTTGTTCACGTTTACCTTTAGGTCCATACTCACACAGACTGTATCAAACTTCCTCAGAGCAATTTGTAGCTCATCCGCACCGTCACTTAATAAGACTGTGGCATCTGCATACACCAGAACTCGTACATTTAAGTCATCAATCATTACGCTATTTGTATCGGTACATGCTTCTAACACATTTATCCATGTATACATTGAACAATCACGGTGACCACACCCCTCTTACCCTAACACATGCCCGGCTACCGTTGTATACTGCCCTCATTCCGTTTATTAGACATTTATTACATTTATTACAGCTTCTCCCAATTTACTCTGTCTTATGCTTTCTTCAGATGTACAAACGCACAGTACAGTTTCCTTTTTACACGTAAACACTTTTCGATGACCTGCTGGAGAGCAACCATCTGGTCAACAGATCCTTTCCCTGGCATGAAACCGCCCTGCACGTACTCTATCAATCAGTATTCTTCCAAATACTTCACCAGGTACACTGAGAAAAGTTATTTCTCGGTAGCTCTTGTAATCACTCTTATTACCCTTGCCCTTATACAGTGGTTAAATGATTTCGTTCTTCCAATCCCTCAGTACTTTTCCACTGTTAAGGTATACATTGAATAATTCACATAATCTTCGTATAAGCTTTGCACCTCCATACTTCAGCATTTCACGAGTGATTTTATATACGCCTGCTCCTTTACCTTTTTCAACCTTCCTATCATTTCCTCTACATCATTTATCTCAATATCCTTCTCAGTTTCATTCACCATTTCTTCTACATTCTCCTTATTTAACCCTTCAGTCTTGTTTTCCTCACTACTGTACAGCTTTCTGAAATATTCTTACCCGCATTTCCTCACTTCACAATCGTGCCATACCATTTCGTTGCTGGTATTCATCACTCCTGTAGCATTCTGTTTTGGACCACGTTTTGTGTTTTAAACCCATTTCCAGAAGAGTTTTTTGTTTTCCTCAAAATAATTTTGCATTTTCTCTCGTTCCACAGCCATCACTTCCTCTTTACTTATTCTCACTGCCGCCTTCGCTTCTTTGTTTCTTAATCTGTATACCTCATACAATCGATTTTTCTCAGTCTCATTTTTTGCAGCAATCATTGCCATGTTTTTTCTTACATGCTTCCTTTTTTACCGATTCATTCCACAAAGCACATTTTTTCTGTCTACCTACAGTTGCTCTTCCACATATCCGTACGGTATAATTGACAACACAGTTTTTCAAGCTTATCCATGCACTTTCAACGTCAGTGTCTTTTATTTGTTCATTCCACACTGTTTCATTCACATTTAACTGTTTATTCACAGCATCTGCGTATTTCATTCTCACACCATTATCTACTAGTTCGTCTACTATGATTATGGACGCTCCCACTACATTTGCTTTCCTTCTCCCGACTCACTTTTGCTCCAAACACACTCTCGATACAATCAAAAAGTGACCCGGTCCACACTTCGATCGGCACATTACTTTTGTGTCCTTCACCAGGTTTCTAAGTCGTTCATCATACACTATCAAGTCAATGATACTTTTAGATTCACCTCTTTGACATGTATACATATGCCCATTTCTATATTTAAACCACGTATTAGATACAAACACGCTTCTCTTCACACAGATATTCACCAGGTGTTCGGCATTCTCATTGACTATTTGGTCTCCGAACTTTCCTAGAATTCGTTCAGTATGTTCTCTGTGTATATTCAACACGTTCGTTACATAATTGCAGAGGTTCTCACACACTTGGTCTCTTTCACCATTCACCCGTGCATAGCATGCAATAAGAAAATTCTTCGAAACTTCACTTTCGTTCTAACCCACATTACCCGGGGAGATACCGATTCGTACAGTTTAACACATCTTTTCGCTCTTCCACTTACGATCACCCCAACTCCTTTTGTGGCATGCACTTCAGTCTGAACTCCTGACCATAGTACTAGGTTGCCATCCTCCATCTTCACAGCGTCCTTTCCTTTGCGATTTGTCTCCGATACACACAGAATATCAAACTGCCTTTCGTACATTATATTCGAAATTTCATATTCTTTATCATGCATACCTCTAACATTCACGTACCGACTCGTCATTCATTCCTTGCGCAGTCGTCGGCAACTTGGCCTGTCTGTTTTGATCTTGACCGCCCCTTGTCACCAGGTCGATCCGAGGCAATTGTATTGTTCTCTTGAGTAATACCATAGCGGGCAGACCGGTTAGTAGCCAAATCGTGTCCGGGACGATACTACGATACTAACGGTATCGACCTACTACCGGAGTTATTTGTCTACTGCCGCGACATGTATGGAAGTAAGAAGTAGAAATATAGACAGAATCAAGATGATATATATATATATATATATATATATATATATATATATATACAGAGTATATAATTACTGTATGAATATCGAAATAAACATATACACATATATATTTTTTTCACTTACATACTTTTCAATCACATTACGTTTCAATTATATTCTTCCCTGCGTGATTCTTGGATCTCGAGCTACTTACGGGACTTGCTATTATTTATTTGCGACCAAATGCTTTAATTATTTTTAATTTAGATTTCCGAGTTAGCGTTAGTTATTTGTTAAAAATTATTATTAATTTTATTAAATACATAAATAAAAAGTTTACCCCGAGTAAGACTTAAACCTACGATCTGTACCTTGCTAGACTACGACACTAATCAACTGTGCTAATGAGATACAAGCCCCAATCGATGTAAATCTCTTCTTTATGTATGTACAACTGATGTAAATTCTAAATATAATTTACTTTTGAACTTATTCGTTCATAACAAAACTTACAATAATTGGTTATCTGTTATTTAATTTCATATTTATCAAATCTGTCTTAGTATTGTCGCGAATCGTGGTAACTTAAACGTTTCTATTTTTTTCTAAATTTCACTTTTATGAAGGGTACTAATAAACAATAGCTTTCCCGACTTTCATTGCCTTCTTTTAGGATTAATTAATTATAATTAGGATTCAATGTAATGATGAAGGTAAAACTTAAATTTTGAATTTGCACTCAAGGAAAAGTATAATATAAGATAATATGTAATATAATGTTATAATTAAACTTATAATCACATATAGTACCAAAAATAAAAGTTGGATTAAGTTTTGAATTTGCAATTAAAGCAAATATTCCAAGAACTTAATACTTACTACTTACTAATCAAATCTGTTTCATTATTGTCGTGAATTGCGATAACCCAAACTTTCTACTTTCTAACTTTCACTATTATTCAGTTGGAGGGTAACCATAAACAACGATAATGACTATGCTAGCCCTCCCTACCTTGTCTGCCCACTTCTACGATCAACCAACCAAAATTAAGAGTAAATATAATAACAATGGTAAAAGTTACATTAGATTTTATATTTGCTGCCGAAGAAAGGTATAATATAAAATAATATGAAATATTATGTTGTAATTAAACTTGAAATTTCACATAGTACCAAAAATAAAAGTTAGATTAACCTTTAAATTTGAAAACAAAGAAAAATGTGCAAAAACTTGCCAAGTTGTCCGCAAACTGCGTATAGAATTTACACTTACAGAGGGTTTTTTTTAAATTTACGGCTCTGCCATGCATAGTTCCATCTTTTTTATTTTATATTTGTGTCAATACGATTGTACGAGTTTCAACAATCATCTGGCATAGGTCTTAAAAGAACCGTATTTTTTCGTGGAAGTTCAATTTTTGATTTAAAGAGCCATTTCACACGTTAAAAACTTCTACTATATAGATTATTATTATTTTTGTTTATTATTAATATTCAAATCGATAAAAATCTATTCACGCAGTTCGTACTTCGTATTTAAATTAGATTGTTCCTTACGCGACTTGCTGTTATTTATTTGAGAAACATTATTTTTAATTTAGAATTTCGATTACAAATTAGAGCTAGTTCAGTTTATCTATTTATTTGCATTTTTTATACTTTGGATTACGGATTCGATTTAGTTATTTATTTTTAACATTTAAGCTAATAAAATGATTTTTATGACAATGTTAACGTTTGGATTTGTTATAGAAAGGGGTTTATTACAAAGATGAATCACATCTGGTATTTTTTCTACAGTTATAGATATGTATTTATGATTGTTTTATACCCCGCGCTACCGTGGGATAAAATAAGTTATTTTCATTAGTTTTCTATAATTTTTATTGCAAGAATGTTTACCTGTTTGATTTCAATCCTTAGACAAAAGGGTAGTATTTGCGCTTTAAGTGTACTTTCCAATTTTACGAGTTTTAACACACACATCCGATATGGATTTAATTTTATTAAATACATAAATAAAAAGTTTACCTCGAATAGGATTTGAACCTACGACATGTAGTTTGCTAAATTTCGACATAACAATAAAAAAAGTAATAACATCTGGTATGGGTTTAAAAGAGCCGTATTTTTAGTAGAAATTCAATACTATAGCAATCCTAAGTTTTATTTACTCGCCTATTTTATCTAAAGGTTATTTACACGTTACAGAAGTTCTACTGGTTAGATTATTATTATTTTTGTTTATTATTAGTATTCAAACCACTGGGTATAAAAATCTGTTTAGAACTTACCCTTACCGTATAGTGCTTTATTGATTTAGAAGTTGTCATTTTAACATGCATTTGTTTTACTAACCGAAGATAGAAGCAGGAGCTACCTTAAACACGTCCTATCGCTTTGACGACCCGATCCGAAGGTTTTGATAACGGTTGCAAACACATTAAAAATAAAAGAACGCTGTACTCTAAAATACCGTTGTAAAATACAAACTCTGAGCAGTGCTATAAACAATAATAAAAAAAACATGCTTCTGCTCTCTCCCTCTTATCTCTGACTCTGCCAAAAACATATTACATTTCGTGTTATTATCAATTAATATCTTTTTTTAGGATAACGTTTGTAACAATATTTTTTGCATACCTACACAAAACTACATATGCAATCAAAACATGAAATCTTGGAGCACATAATTACCAAATACTTGTTTTTTAATTTTCGTCTTTTTTTAGTATGAGGGGGGTGTAGCTTGAGATCGAGTTAGACTCCCCCATTTTAGTTCTAAAAACGGGCTTAAATGTTGGGCACAATTTTCTTTTGGCACATAATTCCTAAAAAGTCTGCTTTTAATTTCCATCACTACTTTTATGTGGGGGGTGTAGCTGGGCTCCGAGCTTTTCAGAGCAAGAAATTAAATTACCACATAAAAAGCACATAATGCTTAAACCAAATTCATCCTGATTGGTGAAGAAGGGAGTGTAGCTGGCCACACCTAAATATTTATGGTGCAGATATTTTTTAATTCGAGGTTGTTGAAACATTAAAAAAATTCCAAAAATTTTTAAAAGTACAAATTTCACATAAGGACTAAGTATTACAATCAATCGGGAAACGTTCAATTTTCATATTTAAATGATAATTATCGAAACCGGTTGAGCTGCATTGAAATATACTTTGATTCAGCATCATTTCTTTTAATTTGTAATTATCTTAATCTTTATTTATTTGTTGGATGCTTAGTCTTATCTCCTTATTTTAATGTTTTAATCATCATCTAGTGTCTGAATCGGACCACAGTATTACCAGCATTTGATTACTTATTATTATCGATATCCAATGGTGTTCTGAGATTACAACAGAAAGTGCCAAAGGTCACCTTGCTCATACTCTTTCAAATCACTAAAAGACGCCGACTTATAGTGAATATTGCACACTACGTGAACATTTTTCTCAAAATTAGTGAGCAGATGTTATCGATACAGTTCTTAGCGGGATTATCTATTGAGATCTATTGAGAACAAATCTAAAAATAAATATGTGGCATTTGTAAAAGAAATAGTACCTTATCGTTACTATTACACAAAAATATCGTTAGTTATAGGTATGTCATTGTAATAATTTACTGTTCCAATTTTAGTTGTGTTCTTGAAACCTTCTAATAAGTATCTTTTGTACAAAACAAAATGCTCTGAAAATTTTTCATTCAAAATCATTTGTCTATCGTCTAATAATCCGTTTATTTTCATTGTTGTTTGATTTAAACAGTGCTTTCCATTTCGTATCGTGCATTTTTTGTCAAACAATTCTGAAAATGAACTGAATACATGATTTACACGCAAAATTTTCGATCATTTTGAAACCACTTAACATATTACTACAGAATAATTATTTTATAAAAATAGTACTTGCTTTATTACCATAGAAACTGCGAGATTACCCATTGAAGATTGTATAGGAGGCCCAAAATCTTAGGAAGCAAATTAATTGACTGATGAAAATGAACGTATCAACCAAATTTGGAATACTAATCTACTTCCAATTACATATCTATGTAAGTCATCGAAGATCGAAGATACACAATTGTTCTGGAAGAAATTTTCTGTACAAACTCCGTATTTTGTCCACATTATAAAAAGTTTACATTGACAACGGAAGTAGAACATTTTTTATTAGCAATGAAAAGTTTGCTTTTCCCCAGGTGTTTAATGTACTAAAAATATTCATTATATTCAAGATTCCATATTGGACAGTAACCAGATGGCCTTCTTTAATAAATTCGAAATTCCGTAAATTATAATTTAAGATCTAAAAGGAAAAACTATAAGCCGCATATTTTTATTACTACTACGGAAATCTATTTTTAAAGGTTCATTTTGTGTAATAATTTAAATTAAGCTATTTTTTTTTTAAATAGAGAGATTAAAATGTACATAAGTAGTAGTTAAGAATATAACTTTTTACTTTGAAAATATATTTGGATTCAGGCTGAAATTAATACATTTAACATTCCTAAGACTTCAGTTATCATTTGAATATAAATTATTTCAACAGTACTTCATCTAATTGATTCCGGTTGTACAACAAGAGTAATAGTAATAATTTATGATTTTGCTTAAGTAAGTGTAATGGTAGAGTATTAAAAAATGTAATTTATACGTTTCCTTGTCAATGTGTGGTCGTGTTCTTTATATACAATAAATTTACAAGCTAAGAATGTTTCATATCTTATTCTTTTATAGCGAAAGAAATAATCTTTAATTAAACATAATCTACAGAACGAACTCACATTTTGAAAAGTTCAACACCACACATAGGACACATCATTGGAAAGCTTTTGCATAATTTACGCGATCAAGTGATCTAGTTGAACAAAGCCTTAGGGCTTAGGGTACGCACAGAAAGAAAGCAGGTTACCTGCTTACTGGTAGTCGGCGCCGATGGATGCGGATAATGTGACAATGCTGGTAGATATGGCTAGACAGAAAAGAAGCAGGTCGTTACTTGTTCGTACTTATAGCCAGAGCCGGTAGTTTTACCGGAATGAACTTTCAATTATAGGCAACCTTCAGACAATTTTTCTAAATGACCCTACTTTCACACCCTGTCCTTTTTAAAAGATACCGTAAAACCAGATAGTTCAAGGGAAATTGCTCACGAGTATTCACTGAAAATGCTTAAGCCAGTTCAGCAGAACTCCAGAATCTCGAGGAAGATGAAGCGGAGGACGAAGATGTAGAAGAAGACAAATGTGAAAATAGGGAAACTAGGGTAGCTGAAGTCCTACAATTGAAGGCACAATTAAGTACGCAGAATACACCAAAAAGCCAAAAAACGGCGACGATCTCAAAGAGATCTGTCGAAAACTGCAATGATTAACACCGAAAAACAAAAATTGGAGTATTTAAAACAAAACATGAAAAAACAGAAGAGGTGGATGATGATGATCTTTTATCTTTTAAAAGTTTTCTGCCACATGTCCGCAAAATACCGCCAATTCAAAAATTAGCGTTCAGGGGGAAACACAGAACGTTGTCGATGAGTTGGCTTATCAACAAGTACCGCGCGAGTATCTTCAGATTATGCTTCGAGCGCCTCCTCTCCTGCTTTAATGCCTTCGTATTGACTTACTTTAATGTCTCAATTTCCATCTGATACCCCTAGTTACTATTTAACAGACCTAAATTAGACTAATGTATTGTGTAATTTTGTTTTCTTCATATTTCTTTTTGTTAATTACTGGTTAGGATACGATTTTATGTTTTGCAGTAATAATGTATGAACAAACTTAAATATACAATATATCACTTGCCTAACTGTAATTACAAGTCTTTTCTCCGGTAATATCGGCTGCTTATACCAGTTGCACCAAGTTTTCGTTAATTTATGTTCCACAGATAGCAGAATATAGTTGAAGGTATCAGTGCCGGATTTAGGTGTGTTCCGGTTTACGCATCAAATTATACAAGTCTTTTAATTAGAGTATTTATGATTATAACCTATACTCCGTTTACCGAAAAGAAATAGTTAAACTCCTCCCTAAAAATGTCCGCAATATTTAAATGCAACTTTGTTATTGATTGCATTTTTAAAACTCGGAACACAAGCAATTACTTGCTTTCAACTGTTGTAGTTGGCGTACCTAACAGAACAGACATCTCTAATTCTGTTTCATTCAATATCATACAGTTTAACGTTCTGTTTTCTGTTTTTTAGAATAAAGAAAAGTGTGTTTTGTAACCGTGTCTTATTCTAAACGTAGTATATAACCATACCGTCCTTAAAAAAGGGCGCCCTATTTTGACCTAATCCAAAACTTCAACTATTTATAAACTATGTTTGTGTTACTTTATTTTGTATAATCAAAAACAATTTGAAAAAAAAATAGTATGTGACGAATCTTTGTTAAAGTCCACCTGTAATTTCGAAACTTTGCTTTACTGTAATGATTTGCAGTCTCTTGCACCTTCCTTAATATGTTCCTACGTCGTATTTTTACAAGTAATAAATAATTTGAAATTTGTGCTGTGTGTTAAAGTGCCAATACTAAAAATATGACTCTTTGTGATTTAGTCTTGACATAGTGACATTTCAATTTGTGTTTTTAAATTTCCCGGTTTTCATAATTTTGTTGGTGTAAAACTGGTCGCTGCTTACATTGGCCAAAATTTAGTGGCAGGAGCTTAACTGTTGGGTATTAGTATATTACATACAGCGGTGAACTAGTTCTCGGGACAGGGAAATGGTACTTTTGCTGAGGTTTGTATATGATTTTATTCGCAATTAAAGAACAAGCAACATTATACAGTTCAAATAAAAAAAAATTGGAACACATCATCACGGCTTCTCGTTTAATATTGAAGGTCGGGACAATGCGACTTTTAATTTTTACTTTAATTAGAAGCCATAAATGTTATGCTTACTATTTTTATATTAGTTTTGTCGTTACTTGTTATCAATAATTCACTTATTAAATATGCTTATTAAAGAAAACGTGTTGTTTGTTTCCACCTATTGCTTGCGTTCACTCACCATCTACGCACGTGAGAAAACATGGTTGCATACTCTTGACCGTTTATTAAAATTGATAAGTTGTCAATTCATTACATTGATAGTTTAAATCGATAATAGCTCCTCCACTGGTTGGAAAGTGGTCCATTACTGACCGCTTCATCTCATTACTGTCTCTTTTTTTTGTTATTGCTGACCGCTCAAAGACTTAACTTAACTTAACTTAACCTTCACGCCATTCCCTTGCGGAGTAGGCAAAACAATCCCTGCCTCTTATTTATTTTTCATTCACAATCTTTCTCCATGCTTTCCTATCTCCGCATACCTTCCTAGCTTCCGCAAGATTCATACATAGTCTCTGACATGCCCTTTTGTTTTTAAAACTCCTTATCTTTCTTTCCCTTATCATAGATTCTATTACATTCAGACAAGTTTTACGCGGCCTACCAGGCCCGGCCTTTTCACTAACCTCACCCACATGTATTTGTTTCGTTAATCTTGCGTTGTTCATTCTCTCAATGTGACCAAACCAACGTAATGTACAACTTTTATATCTATCTATCATCGTCTTTTCCTCACCACACTCCCTCATTATGCATTCATTTTTTATCTTGTCCCTTCTCGTTTTACCACATGCGCTTCTCAGGAATCTCATACCCACGGCATTTATTTTTTTTTCGTGCTTTTTTTGACATACCCATGTCTCACTTCCATACAGTACTGACGGGACGAATACGCCATTATAGATTGCTCGTTTCGTAGCTAGGCTCATGCTTTCATTACTCATTATCGTCCACATACTTCCAATCACTTTCCTTTCAGCATTGACCCTTCGTCCAATCTCGCTCTCAATTGTACCATCTGCAGTAAACATTCTACCGAGATATACCAGGTCGTCCGCTTGCTCCACAATTTCATCTTGCAGAGTAAATACTCTACTCTCCTTTCCACCTTCCCGATTGAACACCACAATCTTAGCTTTGTTCACGTTTACCTTTAGGTCCATGCTCTCAGACTGTATCAAACTTCCTCAGAGCGGTTTGCAGCTCATGCGCACTGTTACTTAATAAGACTGTGTCATCTGCACACACCAGGAGTCGTATATTAACGTCACCAACCATTACACCATTTGTATCGTTACATGCTTGTCTAAGACATTTATCCATGTATACATTGAACAACCACGGTGACATCACACAGCCTTGTCGCACTCCTTGCTCAATATTAAAGTATTCACTCACACCTCCTCTCACGCTAACGCATGCCCGACTACCGTTGTATACTGCCCTTATTCCATTTATTAGACATTTATTTACACCATATTCATTTAATATTTCCCACAGCTTCTCTCTATTCACTCTGTCATATGCTTTCTCCAGATCTACAAACGCACAATACAACTTTCTTTTTACCTTTAAACACTTTTCGATCACCTGTGTCTCCGTCTCGTCTCGTCTCTCCGTCTGTCTCCGTCTCTGTCTCTGTCTCTGTCTCTGTCTCTGTCTCCGTCTCTGTCTCTGTCTCCGTCTCGTCTCTGTCTGTTCTCCGTTCGCTCTCGTCTCTGTCGTCTCTTCTCTGTCTCTGTTCTCTCTGTCTCTGTCTCTGTCTCCTCTGTCTCTGTCTCTGTTCTCTCTGTCTCTGTCTCCTGTTCTTCTGTCTCTGTCTCTGTTCTCGTCTCCTGTCTGTCTCTGTCTCTGTCTCCGTCTCTGTCTCTTCCTCTGTCTCCTGTCTCTGTCTGTCTCTGTCTCTGTCTCTGTCTCTTCTGTCTCTGTCTCTGTCTCTGTCTCTCTGTCTCCTGTCTCTGTCTCGTCTCCGTCTGTCTCTGTCTCTGTCTCGTCTCTGTTCTGTCTCTGTTCTCTCGTCTCTGTCTCTGTCTCCGTCTCTGTCCTCTGTCTCTGTCTCTGTCTCTGTCTCGTCTCTGTCGTCTCCATCTCCATCTCTGTCACAGTCCCTGTCTTGGTTTCTGTCCCTGTCGGTCTCGTACGTCCGGTCTGTCTCGTCTCGGTCTAGGTCTCGGTCCGATCTCGGTCTCGGTCTGCTCCCTGTTCTCGTCTCGGTCTCGGTCTCGTTCGTCTCAACTCGTCTCTGTCTCGTCTCTGTCCCGTCCTTCTCTGTCTCTGTCTCTGTCTCTGTCTCTCTCCTGTCTCTGTCTCTGTCTCGTCTCTGTCTCTGTCTCTCTGTCTCTTCTCTGTCTCTCTCCGTCTCTCGTCTCGTCTCTGTCTCCTCTTCTCGTCTCTCTCCTCTGTCTCTGTTCTCTCTCCTGTCTCTGTCTCCGTCTCTGTCCTCCTCTGTCTCTGTCTCGTCTCGTTCTCTCGTCGTCTCTGTCTCTCTCTGTCTCTCTCTGTCTCGTCTCGTCTCCGTCTCTCTGTCTCTGTCTCTCTTCTCTCTGTTCTGTCTCGTCTCCCGTCTCTCTCGTCTCGTTCTGTTCTGTCTCCTCTGTCTTTCTCTGTCTCTCTCTCTCTCTCTGTTCCGTCTCTGCTCTGTCTCGCTCTGTCTTTCTGTCTTTCTCCCTGTTCTCTCTTCTCTTCTCCTCTCTCCCGTTCTGTTCTTCCTGCCCTGTTCCCCCTGTCTCTCTCTGTTCTCTCTGTTCTGTCCTGTTCGTTCTGTCTCTTCTGTCTCTCTCCGTCTCTGTCTCGTCTCTGTCCCGTCTGTCTGTCTCCTCTGTCTCTGTTCCTCCCTGTCTCTTCTCTGTCCTGTTCTTCTCTGCGTTCTGTCTCTGTTCTCCTGCCTTCTCTCTCTGCCGTTCTGTCCTTCGTCTCTGTTGTCTCCGTTTGCGCCTGTCTTCTCTGTCTCTGTCTCTGTTCTGTCTGTCCTCTCTCTCTGTCTGTCTCTGTCCTCCTGTTGCTTGTTCTGCTTGTCTCTGTTCGTTCGTCGTCTCTCTCTGTTCGTCTCGTCTCCGTTCTCTTCTGCCTCTTCTGTCTTTGTTCTGTTTGTTCTGTCTCTTTCTGTCCTTGCCTGTTCTGTCTCTGTTCTGTCTCTTTCTGTCTGTCTCTGTTCTGTCTCTGTCTCGTCTGTCGTCTCCCGTCTCTGTCTCGTCTTCTGTCCGTCTGTCCTGTCCTGTTCTGTCCGTCTCCTGTCTCTCTGTTCTGTTCTGTCTCGTTCTGTCTCTGTCTCTGTTCTGTCTCGTCTCTGTCTCTGTCTCGTCTCTCTCTGTCTCTGTCTGTCTGTCTCTGTCTCGTTCCGTCTGTTCGTCTCGTCGTCTCCGTCTCGTCTCGTCTCGTCGTTCTTGTCTCGTCGTCTCGCTGTCTCCTCGTCTCTTCTGTCCTTCTCTCTGTCTTGTTTCGTCGTTCGTCTCGTCCGTCGTCTGTCTCGTCTGTCTCGTCCGTCTGTCTCGTCTGCTCCGTCTCGTTCTCGTCTCGTCTCGTCTGTCTGTCTACTCGCTCTCTGTCTGTCTCTGTCTGTCTCTTCGTCTCTGTCTCTCGTCTCGTCTCCGTCTCGTCTCTGTCCTGTCTCTCTCCGTCCGTCTCTGTCCTGTCTGTCTGTCCTGCCTGTCCTGTCCTCTGTCTCTCTCTCCTGTCTCGTCCTGTCTCCTGTCTCCTGTCTCTGTCCTCTGTCTCTGTCTCCTCTCGTCTCTGTCTCTGTTCCTTCTCTGTCTCTCCTGTCTCGTCTCCGTCTCTGTCTCGTCTCTGTCTCTGTCTCTCGTCTTCCCTGTCTCCTGTCTCGTCTCTGTCTCCGTCTCTGTCTCTCGTCTCTCTGTCTCTGTCTCTGTCTCGTCTCGTTCGTCCTGTCTCTGTCTGTCTCTGTCTGTCCTGTCTTCCTCTGTCCTCTGTCTCTGTCTCCTGTCTCCTGTCTCGTCTCTGTCTCTCTCCTGTCTCTGTCTCCTGTCTCTCTGTCTCTCCCTGTCTCCGTCTCGTCTCTGTCTGTCTCCTGTCCTGTCTCGTCTCTCTGTCTCCTGTCTCTGTCCGTCTCTGCTCTCTGTCTGCTCCTGTCTCTGTCTCCTGTCTCTGTCTCTGTCTCTGTCTCTGTCTCTGTCTCTGTCTCTGTCTCCTGTCTCTGTCTCTGTCTCTGTCTCTGTCTCTGTCTCCTGTCTCTCGTCTCTCGTCTCTGTCTCTGTTCTCTGTCTCTGTCTCTGTCTCTGTCTCGTCCGTCTCTGTCTCCTGTTCGTCTCGTCTCGTCTCGTCTCTGTCTCTGTCTCTGTCTCTGTCCTCTGTCTCGTCTCGTCTGTCTCTGTTCGTCCCGTCTCTGTCTCGTCTCGTCTCTGTTCTCCGTCTCTGTCTCGTCTGTCTCCTGTCTCTGTCTCTGTCTCTGTCTCGTCTCTGTCTCTGTCTCTGTCTCTGTTCTGTCTCTGTCTCTGTCTCTGTCTCTGTCTCTGTCTCTGTTCTGTCTCTGTCTCTGTCTCTGTCTCTGTCTCTGTTCTCTCTCTCGTCTGTCTCTGTTCCTGTCTCGTCTCTGTCTCTGTCTGTCTCTGTCTCTGTCTCTGTCTCTGTCTCCCTGTCTCTGTCTCTGTCTCTGTCTCCTGTCTCTGTTCTGTCTCTGTCTCTGTCTCTTCTCTGTCTCTGTCTTCTGTCTCTGTCTCTGTCTCTCTTCCTGTCTTTCTGTCTCTGTTCTCGTCTCTGTTCTGTCTCTGTCTCTGTCTGTTCTCTGTCTCTGTCTCCTGTCTCTGTCTCTGTCTTCTCTGTTCTGTCTCCTGTCTCGTCTCTGTTCTGTCTCTGTCTCTGTTCTGTCTCCGTCTCTGTTCTGTCTCTGTCTCTGTCTTCTCTGTCTCTCCGTCTCCGTCTCCATCTCCATCTGTCACAGTCTCCGTCTTGGTCTCGGTCTCGGTCCCCGTCTCGGTCTCGGTAACGGTCCCGGTCTGGGTCTCGGTCTCGGTCTCGATCTCGGTCTCGGTCTCGGTCTCGGTCTAGGTGGAATTTTAAGTGCGTAATTATGGTGTGAATGGGCAAACCGAGTGTTCCTAGCGAAGATGCCCTGCGAAGGTATTAAGGAGTGTATTTCGGAGGCACACTTGCCATGATAATAGCGATAAAACAAGGAAAGAACTGTAACTATTCTTCTATGCTCAAATGGCTTTAGGTAAGAAGTCAGAGACGGCCTGATAACTCTGTTTTGGGCGCGGTTTAGCATGTCAAGGGCGTATTGGGGAGCATTGGCCCAGAGGTGGGAATTGTATTCCAGATGAGGTCGAATTTGAGCCTTGTACAGTAAAATGAGTTGTTGCGACGTGAAGTACTGATTAGATCTGTATAGAAAGCCCAGTTTACGGGCAGCTGTACTGCTGGCTGACAAAAGGTGGTCAACCCATAAAAGGTTCGATGATACGGAAATAGAAATAGAGTTTGAAAGCTTGAGATCTAATCCATCCATGTTTACAGCAGGAAATGATCAGTCTTTCTTGGCGGACACAAGGCAATACTGGGTTTAGTCAGCGTTGAACGTGAGTAGATTATTCCTTCCACACTCAATGATACGTTCTAAGTCGCTGTTGATTGAGGGTGCCATTTTCAGTTTAACGTCCTGACTAGACTTATTATTTAGGAAAACTGAGGAGAACTATACAATGTAGAGTGATGTCCTCTGCAAAGCAATCGATCGGGTTAGTTGTTGAGGAAATGAGGTCATTTATGTATACTGGAAGAGTGTGGGAACTATCACTGTCCCTTGGGGTACGCCCTCGTTAATAGTAGTTTCTTTTGAAAAGAAGCCCTTGGCGGCAACGCATATACGGCTTTTGTCAAGTAAGCTGAAGATCCAATTGATGAGCGTATCGGATAAGCCGAACGTGGTGAGCTGGGCAAGTATGCACTTGTGCCAAACCTGGTTAAAATCCTTTGAAGTATCTAAAGCTACTACGACTGTTTCACCTGACCTTTCCAATGTGTTATTCCGAAGTTGGATGACATATGAAAGATCACCCGTTGAACGACTCTGTCTGAATCCATACTGTTTGTCGTTTAGGACTTTATTGGACTCAGAACAAAAGCTGTTGATGGTTGATAGCCTTTTCCATGATTGTCGATAGAATGGATGTTATAGCTTTTGGTGCATAGTTTGATGGATCGGTTTTATCGCCCTTTTTAGGAATAGTTTGGACATTTGCAACTTCCACGATGAAGGAAACTCTAAAGATGACATGGATATCTAAAAGTGTTTGGGCCATACAAGTACTAGTAGTCATGTAGGGCCGGATCAGAATCACAGTATACGAATTTTTTATTGAAGGTCAAATCAATTAATTCACCGAGCACGTGTGCGCTCTCCGATTAGACCTTAAAGAAGTGCAAAAATTTAAATTTCTCGTCAAAATGAGCTCTCAAAGCATTCATTTCTCATCACCGCGAGTGGCCTTGAACTGAGCCAGAACCGGCCCTATATGGAATAAGGTATAGGGCCGGTTCTGGGCCATTTCAAGGTCACTCACCCTCATGCCGGGTGGATAATTTGCATGTGTAAGTGTGCGAGTGGGAGAGAGAGAATGTTGGATATCAGTTCTTAGAAATATTCCGTTATTCGCAGGATTATCGGCAATCGTGCTTTAGCTGGCGGCGTATCGGGAATTGCTAAAGCGGTGAATGATGCTAAAAATTCCAAAAAACTGCAAGCAGAGACCTCCCGTCATAATCACACGATGGAATCGACCGCTCTAGGCTCCAGCGGCGCATTTGACCTAAAACCATGCAAATCTGGTGGTGGTAGTGCGTTATACATGAAACCGTTTCCAAAAAAACTGGATAGATTACCCGAAACACCGTTAATATATATTGAGAAATACACCAAAAATGTACCCTACTTAAAGGATATTTTTATGAGTGATAGATAACATGCCTAAATTACCATGAAAAGATAAATCTGGATTTATTAGATTGGATAGCCAAAGTGGGCCAGGTACGCATTGGGATTACTACAAAAAGCGAGGTAAAAAGGTATGATATTACGATAGTTTCGGTAATCTTCGACCACCAATCGAAGTGATTAACTACTTTCGGGGATGTAAAATTCATTATAATTACAACCAAGATCAAGAATTTAGTATTGTCATTTGCGGACACATATGCCTACAATTTTTATATAAATAATCAATAGAACCTCAAATTTTCTCAGTTATGTCCATAACATTCGGTTTAGAAGGTGTTGGTAAAACAGCTAGCTACAACTTCTATCCACCAATAGAACTAGGTTTGGGGGAGAAATATGTTATTGGATTGGTTGGATTTTACGGCTGCAACAGCTTTAAAAACATTTATACAGGCAACGATAGATTTTATTTTAGTACAAATCCATCTCACTTGCGAGTGATTAATATTCCACACAGAGCATATGAGTTAGATGAGATCCACAGAAGAGTTTATCATTAGAGCAAACAACAACTCTTAAATGTGAGATAAACAGTTCATTTGAGATTGGTTTCACTAAAGAAAATAACATTTGTTGTATGCTAGGGTTTGAACTTGTTTGAAGGAATCTATAAGAATTCTATTATTACTGTTCCATTTCGTCAATGGGATTTATATGAATTACCTGCTTTAAAATAAGCAACCTCAGACATATGGCCAATAAAAACATCAACTCAACTGGAAAAATCGCGTTGGATAATTGAAATTTCGATTAGATTATTATGGCGAGGATGATAAAGATGCATTATTCTATTACTCCGAATTCAAATCATGCCCAGTATTTGTAGTGGACTGCTCTGAACAAAATGAATCCTTAAAAAACTCAACAGTAGACATCAAATTGGAAATGGAATCTATAACACCTTTCGATAGTGGAATCGTTGTCTATGGTCTTATTCTCCACGATATTATTGCACAGTGCAGCCCACTCACTAGAGAAGTGAAAAAATTATAATATACACTATGTATGTCTAGCATATAAATAAAACAGGAATTATTCGTTCAGTTTTACTTCATCCAACAAATATGAAGGTAATTGCTCAGAAACAGACTTCCAATTCAAAACTATGACTTGGATGAAAAGTATAGTACTCCAAAACATGGTGATTTACTTCCTAATAGTATATGTGGATTTATATGCGGTCCCTCCAACTGCGGCAAAACAAACACAATGATCAGTCTGCTTACTGAGAAAAATGGTTTGAGATTTAAACATGTATACGTATACTCTAATTCATTGAATCAAAACAAGTACAAACTTTTACAGGAAATATTACTTCCCATGAGGGATATAGGTTACTTTACGTTCAGTGATAATCACGATGTGATTGAGCCGAATTGTGCAAAAGCAAACTCTATTTTTGTCTTCGATGATATATATTTTCCCGTCAAGGAACGCTTCCGGTACTTTCCGTAGATTTGATTACTACTGTAGCGCAGTTCTTCCTGCAATTCGTTTTCAATACTCTTACTACTCATAATGAATTACTTTCTTAAATAGAAGAGAAAATTGTGTAAAGTTATAGCCCCAACGTCTAGTATCATTGAAATTAAAATTTACTAATCTTTGACCTTATCAAATGTTGCTATCGCCTTATTACGTCAACATCAAACAAAACATGTTTATAATTATTTGTCGTGATCTGTTTGAGCTGGACCCTTTGATATTTTTACAACTTTCTCATCAATCGTGTAGGCATTTTTGTACGAAGTCCTACAAATTCCAGTATAATTTTACCATGATTTTCATCTTTTATTACGCCGGGAATTTTTTTATTTGCTAATGGAGGTCCAAAGATATTGTCGGCACTATAATCGGATGTATCGAATTTATCAATGTCTTCTTTAATGCATTCGTAGATATGGGAAACTGAAAAGGCATATATGAGACTATCTGTATCCGTGTACAAAAGCTTGGCATTATTAGGAAACGTAGGTAGCTTGTAACCATAATAAAAATTGTATAAAAACGTTTTTGAAACGTGAAACGAAATTTAGGTTTGTTGAAATATACTTCTCGACTATTCATTTGAATGATAAGCATATGATTGCTAAATATTGTACAACTATGAAAATCTGGTTTTGATATGTAAGCACGAGCACCATAGCGACCATCCCCTTTCGTTATTAAACGTATATCCTTATATTTACGTACATTTTAGATCAGTTTCCCAAAAACACTATTAATCATTAATTTATAGAAATTTTTGTCAAATTCATTTTGAGATTGCTGGCGAATGGCGGTATTTAATTCGATATATTTTTTTAACCACGGGGACTGTTTAAAACGTAATATACGTTGTACTTTTACCAACTTTAATCCATATTTTAAATATACTTTCAAATTTCTGTAATGAATTACGTAATTACGTTTTGGATACAATGTAAGCAAGAATTTTTTCATTTTAGAATTCAAATCTGGTACAGGTGGAACCATATGCTCAGGTGCCAGAGGTAGATCACTGTGGCTCTCATGTAATTCTATGGGATAGTCTAAATCACACTCGATGATATAACCGATTTCCGAATCATCAGGATGGTTTGTTAAATCCAAAGTTTCTGACTTAACTGCATCCACAAAAGAAAAATCCGCCAAATGGTAGAAATACTGACATGGCGGCTCCATATAAGTTATTTACGTCGTAGTACATTAAATATACACTTTCAGAAGTGGGACCAAATGTTCCTTCCATGCACCTATTGTTAGCTTTATCATACCGATTGGAACATTGAGCATACCACCCCTAATTCCTCTCTCAATAAACATTAGTTATATTGCCGAATGCTAAACCGGGGGCTGTATAATAGTACAGAGGATCAAGTACTTAAACAAGTTTGTCGAAAGATGTCAACTAAAAGTAGAACGTCCGTTTTTAGATACAAATTCGAGTATTTCACTAACGATTTAATATTAAATCTGCTCCAAACATTAACCGCATGTGCAAAACTCGCATCACTGATTCCCTCATTAGTAAGACGACTGAAAAACGCCTGCTTGGGAAGGAGCCTGGTCTCTTAATTTATCTCAAGTATCAATATATTCATAAGGAAGCACACCTTTGCGAACTAGTAGAGAAGATTCTTCATCATTGTTACAATTAGTGCGGGTAATCATTTTTTTACTATTTTCCAAATAGTCAGATAACCTTTAAATACATTACTAATAAATCTCAAAGAGTCAATAAATCTAAACCTAATTTCAGTGGCTTCTATTACTTTCGTGATAGAAATATATCTTTCTTTGTTTATGGGAATAGTAGCCAATTCTCTAATGAAGAAATGAAAATCATAGCCTGATAAAATTATGAAATACAACCGGTAGAATGAGGGCGTCTATAGTTTAGGTTACAATTCTGATGTGATGCTTCCCGAAATTATCCAGTAAAATTGTTATGGTCTCTAACTTTTATATCATATCCAATATATGGTTTTCCGCAAATGTAGCAAACCATAGCGCTTTCCAATTTCTCAATCTGAGTGGGGCTTAAAGTAACCATAGGAATTATTTTACTGATTATTTCGATAGACCACTGTGCAATACTTTAACAAACCATTGAATTTCTTCATTTCCTTTGCAAAGTCTAAATCGAGATAAATAATCTTTGTATGAACACTTCAAGTAGTAAGCAATGATGAAGAGTATGTGTTTAGAGTGAAATAGAGTATTACTTTCGATGTCTGTTAAATTTCGATACTTTTCTAGAATACTTTCTAAATCCGCTTAAATTACAAACGGTACCTTTCCCGGAATGGAAAATTTTTGAGCTGCAGCAACACTTCTGCTTCGGTGGGTAGCTTGACAGAGTATCGATTAAGTTGATGACAGTGAGTAACATGTTTTGTAGAAGGTAATCCGAAGAAAAGTTTTTTTTGATTTTTACTTAATACAAATGGTAATATACTTTTCCCTCAAATGCAAAGCAAATTAATGGAGAGGCCGTTTAATTTTTCTAATTTTTTTACATCATCTAGTTTAATGGGGAGGTGAATTGAACCATAATTCAAAACATCTCTAAAATGAGGATAACTGTGTACTCTTCTCGTATTATGAACAATGCTGAAACAAGAGCGCACAAGAAGCAATACTTGCCATCATTTTTAACATTCACTAGCGCATGTTTTAGTGCTATTAACGTAAGTTGAAAGACCACCTCCAAATGGAACATAGCTACATCAAACACATGTAAATTGGTCGCAATATCGATGGTGTAATTTTTTATAACAAAAACCTTCAATTCGATAACTTGATTTTGAGGGTGCATCAAATTGCAGGCTAAAAGGACATTCACCTTTAGCATAGATTCCCTTAGAATTAATTTAACCCTCCGTGCAAAATTATTGTATGCATTTTGTAAAAAATAAGAGGATCCTTGATGTTGGCCACATTGACTATAATTACTGTAAGTAATCTACCATTAAAGCATGAATCTAGAGAGTACCAACCTAATTTGCGCGTACGTTGTTTAGTGACAATTCCACTACTTGTTTTCTACGAAGCATTCTGTAACCATTTAACTCTCACAAGATAACGCTTTAACAATGATAAATTGCTTTCGAGCTTAAGTAAATTTTCATTTGCCTCCATATAAATTTTATTTTGAGTTATATCTTGCAATAGCCTGATATTCGTGCTAATTATACGAGTGTGCTTTATAAATTGATGTCTTGTTTTCAACAATGGAATTATACGCTCACTCGGTATAGCCACAGTTACCTTCAAAACTGTATCCAACAATGCGAAATTTAGAAGCACACACTCTCGATTATGCAGTAATGGACTTGTAGTAAATATTTATTATAACTATAGAAGTACTTTAGGTTTATTTATTATTGTCATGAGTGCAACATACTGGCTGGTGTAATACTGCTCTTTATCTGCTTATATATTTATATAAACTCCGCATTCAAGGTCAAACTGGTTATAACTTATTTCAAGAGCCTCAGACAGACGTATCCATTGCACTGTATTTACTGATAATATCTATTGCTGATATCACACGAAATACTTTCCCACATCTGCTACTTATTTTTGTGGAATATTTTTCATACGCTTTAGATTACGTTGCAATAGCTCCAGACAGACGCATACATTGCACTTTGTTGCGTTTACTGACAATATCTATTAACTTTGCCGACATCAATACTTTTCTCATGTCTTATGCTGCGTCACCCTTGATTTCAGAGGTCAGTTTCACCCGTGGTAATCACTTCCACTTTTTGCCCAGTTTTACAACCAACACCCCGATCCATTCAATATGGGGGAAAATTTTTGCATTAATGAAACAACATAATAATTATTAGGAGGACCTTGCAGCAGATCCACCCACACACCTTACGGAAGGTCCTGCAACATTGAGTGAATTTAAGACTAAGATTGTGAGGTGTCGGGGGTTGCGCATGTTGAGCTTTTAACTGTTGCTTTAGCTGAGGCTAAGCAGCATTTAGAAAAAAATAGATGAAATAAAATAAATACCGGAAACCTGTTGCGTATTTTAGAGCACCTACCGACATAACTATTTTAAATTAGCGTGTATAGTTTTAGGAAATTTTTGTTTTTGTTTTTAGGTTTAGTGAAGAAAAGCTTAACTGTGAAATTTTTATTTAAAACAACCTCTAAATATATACATATAATTTTATATATCTTAAATTTTGTGTAAAACATTTCAAAACTTTTTAACAATTTTTTTTAAGATTAATATTCCATAATTTTTAGTTTTATATTGTAAACTACTGCAATACATAACTCATACCTTCATTCCTTTCCTCGTAAAGATTTCCATTATCCTAAAAATGTTATACAAACGTGTAAACTAAAATTTACTTCCAGTGATATTCTTGCGTTATTTCTATTGGAAATATACATACGGATCTCTAGTTTTAGCGAAAACAAGACATATACATTGAAACTAGTTACCAGTTTTTGAAGTGCAGTTGTTTAATTAGTAATATACTACCTGTACTTTTACATTAATACAAACTAAATTGTAACTTTTAGGACGGAAAAAGCGAAACAATTTAGTTTTATATATTTTATATATGCAGACACGCCAAATACATTGTAATAACTTACATTTTTGTTGTAACGCTTTACGATAAACAATATTTTGTTCAATCTATCTCATGCGATGTGAATCGGGGGGGGGGGGTTATAATAACTGAGTCAAGTGCATTCGTGGTGAGATATATATGAGTGTGCGAGCGCGATAGATAGTCGGTGTGCGAGTACGCAAGTATTCGAGGGTTTGGACGGGTGCCTCTAAAGTAATATAAATGTTAAAAGAGATATAAAATTTTAATCATAGAAAAAAAATTTAGCGTTTCAATTTATTCATTAGTAGTAGACTCACTGTAATTTTTTTTTACATTTAGTATTAAACAAATTAATACTTTATGATTTAAATCTATAAAACAATGTGACTGTCATTGTACTATAAATAGTTATACATACACGCTATCAGAATGCAAAAATGCTGAATTATCTTGTCTGACACCTGCGTAAAAGAGAAAATTATTCTCATTCTGTTTCGAATTGTGCACTTTAACTAAAGTACACCTGTTCTTGTGCATCTAAATTTGGATATTTGTCCTATTTACAATCAATTTTTAAAAACATCATTGCTCTTACTAAATTGCGAGTACTCGTAAGTAACTTTTAAAATTTGAATGACAGTTTATTTTGCGAGTACTCGTAAGTCGTTTCAAAATTTGAACGTCACCAGTTTTTTTGGTAAAATTGATAGTGTCACTTGTAAACCGCATTCATGCTTTCAAACAATTTTTTTTGCAGAGAAATAGGGACATATTTCAAAAATTTCAAGAGAGCGAAAAGATTGGTTTGTCCAGATCCCCCCCTCCCCCCTCCCCGAACTACGCGATAAGGCGCGTCCCACATTCTCTCGTGTAGCATTTTTAAGGACGATAGCTGGAATACCGTTAGGATTAGTCGCCTTGTTTGAGTCAGGTTTATTTTAGGAGCGTGTATCGAAAGTGGATTGGTTTCATAGCGTATGGGGCAGATTTGGGTGACGGCACAATTTTACCAGAATCACTGAGACATGAATTTGATGTAAAGTAATCCACAAAGAGGTTGGCTTTTTCAGCAGGATCAGATACTACAACTCCGTCGCGAGACGTCAACGGAGGATAGAAAGATGTACTAAGGTTTTTACTGATGGCTTTAGCTAATGACCAAAATTTACGACTACCCAAAGAACATGAGACTAATTTTTTGCATTTACATTCTTCAAACATATGTTTGGCCTTCGTGATGAATGCTTTGCAACTATCCCTTACGGCAATATAGGCGGAGTGATTTTCGACAGATTTACTTGATATCAATTTGGTGCAGAGTTTATGCTTTAATGCGATAATGCGTCAGTGCAAGCCCTATTAAACCAGGGTTGGGAACGGACATGACCTACACGATTACGTTTTTTGGAAATGTATAACTCCATACCCATCAAGATTACTTCAGTTATTTAAAAAGCAATGTTTGAAGAGGAGGACCGTTTAAAGCAATACTCACGCCAGGGGAAGGTTAGCTGATTTAAAATACCACATAGTTCTATCTGTTTTTCGAGTAACAGTGGGATTGGGTACAGAGAAAGTTATTTTGGTTAGGCAGTGGTCTGATTGACCAAGTGGGGAAAGGACTCTTGTTTTATAGACAAGTGAGTTAGTTGTAATGACTATCCCAGGAGATATGGAGTATGCTTATGGGTGTCAGGGAGCCTGGTTAGTCCGGAAATCATTTGTGTGAGATTATAGGATACAACAAAGGTTTCTGCACTATGACCTGCGGGATTATTGGTAGCTGAAAATTGAAGCCAATTGGAATTGTGGGCATTAAAATCTCCCAAAATTGAGATATTGTAAAATGGAAACTGTGATAAGAGGTAGTCTATTTTCAGGTAATCAAAAAGATCTTGGAAGTTATAATCAACAGTAGAATTTCACAAATTGGGGCCCAGAATTTTTGAACCATATCTCGTCCAATTTCTTGTTTTCCAAAGTGGACATCATCTTACAACCTACATTGCCCTTGTTATACGCACATACTTCGCCTTTAAGGCGAACGTTAGAGTGGAGGTTATATCTGGGAAATTGCAGGTCAGGCGAATCAGTGCTTCCAGGGGAGAATTGTGTTTCTGATAGAAACAGAATGTCCGGTTGCACTTGTTCAAGGTGTAGGTGAACTGCATTAAGATTCGACCTGATACCACGTATGTTGCAGTAATGTATCCGAATGTACTTTTGATGACCGAGGTCGCTTGAGTCCTGCCCTCCCGTTCATCCAAATGAGGCAGAATTTTATTCCTAGCAGATTTTGTATTAAATTCCGCCACATCTGCTTGCCAAATATCATAAAACCTTTAATTATTGTTCGTCTTCGTTTAAAATTTTTCGTTCAGTATTGCGCAATTCGTTGATAAGTTGTAATTTAGACATGGTACTCATTTATCTACAATTACTTTAATTTTGTATAGTTTCTGCTCAAACACTAGAAAAGCGCTAGAGTTTCCTTTAAAAGCTTTCTGAACTGCTTGCAGAGAAAAATCAAGATATCCCTTACTTATAGCATCACTATCTTCTTCCGGGTCGTCCAACTGTGCCAAACGGTTTCCGTCCAAATTGAACCTTGTTGATAAATAGTATTACTTAGTGATCTTGACGATCTATGGAATTACAACCTTGCAGATTCTCTTGTTCTCGATACAAAATTTATTATCATCTATAATAAGTTTAAACTGAGGAGTTGATTTCTTGAATTGATACTAGACATGTGAACGTCCAAATTAGTCAAGAGGTATTTGAGTGATGATCTGGACATCAGTGCATTCCTATTTATAATGTTTAAAAATGACTGGTTGGTTTTTCAATGTATCCATCTTCATATAGTTCTTTTAGGATCCATCATAGAACGTTCAAAGTATATACGAGATAATCCATTGTACTGCTCGAGAAATTTTTCTGAGATGGGTCCATTACGGTCAGTAGAATCTTCTATGATACTAATAGGTTCTTCGTCTTCCCCTTCCTTTGTATTAATTTCTCCTACGACAGAGGTATCTAAGAAAGGTACTGTGCGAAGACCAGGAGGAGGATTTCTTTTAAAAACGGAAGCTGGGATAGTGGGCTAGTAGCATCATTTCTTGAATCATCTAATGACGGCGAAGTGAAGCTGGAGTCCTTTGAAATAATGGAACTTGAGTTAGCGGGCTAGTGGGAGTAGTATCGTGATTTCTTGGAAATACCAACAGGGGTGGTTTTTTGGGTTAACGTCAATGGACACCTCTTTAGGCGTTTTAATTGTTTCTGTCTGGATCCATTTTACTTACTATTTTAACTAGAGGTTCTATTAGGGCTCATTCAAATATTCTGCCATTATCAATGCGAGTAGTGTCAAGACTGTTGTATTTTTTCTACATTATTTTACGAGCCTGATTAATTTTTTGTTCTAACATCATCCCGTGTTATACTTTGTATCAAAACGGGTTTACTTAATAGGTACCGGTTTACCCTGAACAGTTAGCTGTTAATACCTAAACGGACCAGTAACTACTAAACTAGCAGAACAGTTTAAGGTATGATATATTCATCAAACCTTTTCCTATAGCGACCATTATTAACTTCGGCATCCTTGTTTATGACTATGGAACCAAAACGATCGACCATATCCCGAAACAATATCATACTTATGGTAGGACTTATATGATCGTCATACACACGTTTAAGGTTTAATACATCTTACTCAAATAATATAATTAGATTCGTATTATCACGAATAAAAACGAATCTAAAATAGGACTAGAGTTTGATTTTGCACAATTAGGCTTAACCACATCTTGATTATCACTGAAGGTAAAGTAACCTATATTCTTTATTGGAAGTAAGATTTCCTGTAAAAGTTTGTACTTGTATTGATCCAATGGCTTATAGCATACGTACACATGTTTAAATTTCTCAGTAAGCAGACTAATCATTGTGTTTGTTTTGCCACAATTTGAGGGGCCAATATCACGTATATTATTTCAAGTACATCACCATGTTTTCGAGTACTTGACTTTTCGTAAAGATCATGATATTGGATTTTTGTTTCTGGACAACTATGTTCATCGTTAGTGGATGACATAGAACTAAACGAATAATTACAATTTTATTTATACACTACACATACACAGTGCATATTATAATAATTTTTCACTTTTCCACTGAGTCGTCTGTACTGCACAATAACGTCATGGAGAATAAGCCCATAGATAACGATTCCGTTATGGAAAGGTATTAGAGATTCCATTTCCAATTTGATGCCTAATGTTGAGTTTTTTAAGGCTTCATTTTGTTTAGACCAGTCCATTAGAAATATTGGACATGATTTGAATTTAGAATAGTGGAATAACGCATCTTTTTCATCTTATCCATCGGAAATTCAAAAAATTGTGATAGGCAGGTATGTATTGGTTAGCACTGAAGTTCAAATGCATTGTTTCATATGGATAATACTCAGAATTTAGATGTACTGTAAGATTTCTGATGTTAGTGTGATCAGCCCTTGCCGTCTTTGTGTACCTTTTACCTTGTCGGAATGCAACAACTATCTAACGTGGTTTTTCCAGTTGCGTTGATGGTTTTATTGGAGATACGTCTGAGGTTGCTTGTTTTAAAGCAGGTAATTCAACTCCCATTGACGAAATGGAACAATAAGGTTATTGTTGCATCCTCACCGTAGTAGAAGTTTGTATTTTTTCTAGATCGAATTAAAATCAACTGTTCACGCATATTCACAATTACTTGACGATAATCCTCCATTATTCCAAATATGTGGTTCAGTGGTATGCATACTGTGAAAGGTTTTTCTCAATTTTACTCATCGAATTCTACTTGTAATGGGTTTTCATTCCTTGATTACTCCCCCCCCCCCAGGCTTAATACTTTGCTCTTGCTTTCCTTATAAGAATACCTTCAATTTACTTGCAAAACAATAAAACAAGAAAGCAGGTAAATTGTAAATTCTTTTTTGTAATAAAAATTTAAACATAAAAGATTATTGTACTTGTAGTTAAAGTTAAATAAGTAGCTTTATTTCGGTGCTTTCAGTTAAATACATGTTAATAAATGTTAAATGACAACTTCTAAATCAATCAAATAAGGGTAAGCGTTTGAACAGGTTTTTATACCCAGCGGTTTGAATTAATAATAAACGAAGATAATGATAATCTAACCAGTAAAAGGCTCTTTAGTTGAAATAGGCGCGAAATAACATTTAGGATCGCTGCGGTATGTACGAAAAATAAGGCTCTATTAAACCCATGTGATTGTTAATACTGTAACTTAAAAAAGTATAAAGCAAACGTAAACCGTTTGTCTAAAGAGTGGACCCGAACAGGTATACATTGTTGCAGTAACGATGAATTCATAGAGAACTAATAAATATTTATTTAAGTAACACGGCTCGCGACAATAAAACTGATTTGATAAATAAATATTAAATGACAGCGAAATAACTATAACTCGAAAAGCTACAAAAAATAAAATAAATAAATAAATAAAAATTAAAAAAAAAAATAAATAAATATATAAATAAATAATAATTGAATCATTTGGTCGCTAATAAATACCAGCAAGTCCGGTGAGGGGCGCGGAACCAGGAATCGCGTATAGAGCAGTACGGTTGAAACGCGTGATGTGATCGAAGGGCAGGTAAGAAAGAAGCAAAAAAAAAAGTACATGTATATGTACATTTTGAGATTCATACAGTAAGTATACGATCTATTATTTATATCTAGCTTGTATGTCGTGACAGTAGACATAACTGTCCGGTAGTAGGACGATACCGTTAGTAGGGAATGCTACATCGTCCGGGGCACGATTTGGCCAGTAACCGGTCTGCTCGCTATGATATTACTCAAGAAAACAATATAATTGCCTCGGATCGACCTGGCTACAAGGGGCGGTCAAGGTCGAAACAGACAGGCCCGTTGCTGACGACTGTGCAAGGAATGAATGGCGAGTCGGTACGTGGAATGTTAGAGGTATGCATGGTAAAGAATTTGAAATTGCGAATGTAATGTACGAAAGACACCTTGATATTCTGTGTGTATCGGAGACAAAGCGCAAAGGAAAGGATGCTGTGGAGATGGAGGATGGCAGCCTGGCACTATGGTCAGGAGTTGAGACGGAGGTGCATGGTGCAAAAGGAGTTGGGGTGATCATAAGTGAAAGAGCGAAAATATGTGTTAAACAGTACGAATTAGTATCTCCCCGGGTAATATGGGTTAGAATGAAAGTGGAGTTTCGAAGAATTTTTCTTATTGCATGCTATGCACCGGTGAATGGAGAAAGAGACCAGGAGCGTGAGAACTTCTGGAATGAAGTAGAGAACGTGCTGAACGTATGTAAGCCAAACGAAAGAGTGATTATATTGGGGGATATGAACGGATGGGTGGGTGCACAGAGAGAACATAGTGAACGCGTTCTAGGAAAGTTCGGAGACCAAAGAACCAATGAGAACGGTGAACACTTGCTGAGCATCTGTGTGGAGAGAAGCCTGTTTGTATCCAATACGTGGTTCAAACATAAAAATGTGCATATGTATACATGGCAAAGAGGTGAATCTAAAAGTATGATAGACTTGATAGTGTATGATGAACGGCTTAGAAACCTGGTGAAAGACACAAAAGTAATGCGCGGAGCGGAGTGTGGATCGGACCACTTCTTGGTGGTATCGAGAGTGTGTTTAGGGCAAAAGTGGGTATGGAGAAGGAAAGCAAACGTAGTGCGAACGTCCAGAATTAGGGTTGACAAACTAGTGGATAATGGTGCGAGAATGAAATACGTAGATGCTGTGAATAAAGAGTTGAATGTGAATGAAACAGTGTGGAACGAACAAATAAAAGACACTGACGTTACAAGTGCATGGATAAGCTTGAAAAACTCTGTTGTCAATTGTGCCGTGCGAATATGTGGAAGAGTCATTGTAGGTACACAGAAAAAATGTGCTTGGTGGAATGAGTCGGTAAAAAGGCAGTAAGTAAGAAAAAGATGCGTACATGGCAATGATTGCTGCAAAAATGAGACTGAGAAGAAACGATTGTATGAGGTGTACAGATTAAGAAACAAAGAAGCGAAGGAGGCAGTGAGAATAAGTAAAGAGGAAGTGATGGCTGTAGAAGGAGAGAAAATGCAGAATGATTTTGAGGGAAACAAAAAACTCTTCTGGAAATGGGTCAAAATACAAAACGTGGCCCAAAACAGAACGCTGCAGGAGTGATGAATGATAGAAACGAAATAGTATGGGACGATTGTGAAGTGAGGAAATGCTGGCAAGAATATTTCGGAAACCTGTACAGTAGTGAGGAAAGTAAGACTGAAGGGTTAAATGAGGAGAATATAGAAGAAATGATGAATGAAACTGAGAAGGATATTGGAATAAATGAGGTAGAGAAAACGGTAGGAAGGTTGAAAAACGGCAAGGGAGCAGGCGTAGATGAAATCACTGGTGAAATGCTCAAGTATGGTGGTGCAACGCTTATACGAAGATTGCGTGAATTATTCAATGTATGCCTTATGTGTGGAAAAGTGCCGAGTGATTGGAAGAGCGCGATCATTGTACCATTGTATAAAGGTAAGGGGAACAAGAGTGATTGTAAGAACTACAGAGGAATAAGCTTGCTCAACGTACCTGGTAAAGTTTTTGGAAGAATACTGATTGATAGAGTACGAGAAACTACACAATCTAAGATGTGGGATGTGCAAGGTGGCTTCATGCCAGGGAGAGGATGTGTCGATCAGATGGTTGGTCTCCAGCAGGTGATCGAAAAGTGTTTAAAGGTAAAAAGGAAGTTGTACTGTGCGTTTGTAGATCTGGAGAAAGCATATGACAGAGTGAATAGAGAGAAGATGTGGGAAATATTAAATGAATATGGCGTAAATAAAGGTCTAATAAATGGAATAAGGGCAGTATACAACGGTAGTCGGGCATGTGTTAGGGTGGGAGAAGGTGTGAGTGAATACTTTAATATTGAGCAAGGAGTGCGACAAGGCTGTGTGATGTCACCGTGGTTGTTCAATATATACATGGATAAATGTCTTAGACAAGCATGTAACGATACAAATGGTGTAATGGTTGGTGACGTAAATGTACGACTCCTGGTATATGCAGATGACACAGTCTTATTAAGTGACAGTGCGGATGAGCTGCAAACCGCTCTGAGGAAGTTTGATACAGTCTGTGAGAGCATGGACCTAAAGGTAAACGTGAACAAAACTAAGATTGTGGTGTTCAATCGGGAAGGTGGAAAGGAGAGTAGAGTATTTACTCTGCAAGATGAAATAGTGGAGCAAGTGGACGAGCTGGTATATCTCGGTAGAATGTTTACTGCAGATGGTACAATTGAGAGCGAGATTGGACGAAGGGTCAATGCTGGAAGGAAAGTGATTGGAAGTATGTGGACGATAATGAGAAATGAAAGCATGAGTCTAGCTGCGAAACGAGCAATCTATAATGGCGTATTCGTCCCGTCAGTACTGTATGGAAGTGAGACATGGGTATGTCAAAAAGCACGAAAGAAAAATAAATGCCGTGGGTATGAGATTTCTGAGAAGCGCATGTGGTAAAACGAGACGGGACAAGATAAAAAATGAATGCATAATGAAGGAGTGTGGTGAGGAAAAGACTATGATGGATAGATATAAAAGTTGTACATTACGTTGGTTTGGTCACATTGAGAGAATGAACAACGCAAGATTAACGAAACAAATATATGTGGGTGAGGTTAGGGGAAAGGCCGGGTCTGGTAGGCCGCGTAAAACTTGGCTGAATGTAGTAGAATCTATGATAAAGGAAAGAAAGATAAGGAGTTTTAAAAACAAAAGGGCATGTCAGAGACTATGTATGAATCTTGCGGAAGCTAGGGAGGTATGCGGAGATAGGAAAGCATGGAGAAAGATTGTGAATGAAAAATAAATAAGAGGCAGGGATTGTTTTGCCTACCCCGCAAGGGAATGGCGTGAAGGTTAAGTAAGTAAGTAAGTAAGTAAGTAAGTATAAGAAATATATTCCTCAAGTGCAGACGTTATGCCTGGATTTCTGCAAACGTCCACTCTTTGACCATCTAACGAACCATCTTCGAGAAGAAAGTTGCAAAAATTGTTGGTTAAGTTGCATGATTTTTCATCATATTCTTTTTTGAGCTCAAGCTTACCTTCTATATTTAAGCGTGAATGTCTGATTTAATTATAGTATTGTCGAAATGTATGTTTTGGAAGACGTTTAATGAATCGGCATTGTCGGTGCGATCTTCTAAACCAATTGACGTTAGAAAGTATTTCTCTGCAGATGTTAACCGCAATGAAGGTTGATGACTAATTAACGACTTATTGTAGGGATAATGTCTTTTATGTGAATTTTTGAAAGATGGAGTTGGTCCTTGATTAATTCTCAGACACATGTTTTTTAGTTCTAAGCATACTGTGAATGGTTCAATCAATTTTGATTAGTCCAATTAATTGATAATCTTAGTGATTATGTCTGTGTTTACTTCTAAATGTTCAGTATTGCTTGGAGTTTTATCTAGACGACAACCTGGCAGAACTGAATCGTAAATCTCATATAATATTTTTGCAGGTTTCCCGTTTCGATAAGATCCTTTCACAATGTTGCACTCTACGTGTAGATTAGTATGTTTAAGTACTTTGATATCTTACGCAGACGTACGTAAAATATTTAGTTCTAATATTTTATACCCAAACCATAACGTACAAGCAATGCTACGTTCTTTCGTAAAATCGATCTCAAATAAACTGTTTATCTCACATTAGGTGTATTGTTGTTTTCTCTAATCAGAAATCTTTTTGTTGGTATTTTAAATTTTTGATAATCTCCATCTAACTCATATGCACCGTGTGGAGTATTAATCACTCTACTCTAGGTGGTAGGCATGTATACTCCATGCCAGCCGGGGGGGGTACCACCACCCTTACCATGGGCTTCTTAATATTGGGTCTCCGATTTTCTGAGCTCGGTAAAGGCTGCCGGTTACCTTTTTCATCATCCTTAATCTATTCTCATCCTTATTCTTCCTTCTCGCCCTCATTGTCTTCCTATCGGATTAAAAGTCCCAAATTAAAATATAAGATGGCTGTGGTTTCTAGGGTTATAAATTCCGGACGTAAAATCCTGTCCCACTCGGATGTCCGGGAGGGCAGGGCCCAAGCGACCTCGGTCATCGAAAGTATCAACTTTCTGATTCACTACTGCAACATCCGCGGTATCTGGTCTAATCTTAATGCTATTCACCAACCTCTTGAACAATTACAACCTGATAAATTTTTTCTATCTGAAACACAAGTCTCCTCTGAAAGCTCCGAGTCACCCGACTTGCAATTTCCTCAATACCATCTTCACTCTAACTTTCGATATAAAGGAGGCGTATGTGCGTACATCAAGGACAGAATTGCTTGCAAGAGGGTTTCTTCCTTAGAAAATAAAAATTTTGACGTGATTTGGTTTAAACATTCTGGTCCTAATTTTGTGAAATTCTACTGTTGCATTTAAAGGTCTCCTAATGACAGCAACTTTCAAGACTTCTTCGATTACCTTAGTATGAAAGTTGACTATCTCCTGTCTCAGTTTCCATCTTGCGATATCTCATTTGTAGGCGATTTCAATGTGCATAACTTTAATTGGCTTCAATTTTCATCTACTACAAATCCCGCTGGTCATAGTGTAGAAACATTTGCTATTTCATGTGATCTCACACAAATGATTTCTGAACCCACAAGAATCCCTGATAACCCTAACCATACTCCACATCTTCTAGATCTCTTTCTTACATCAAACCCTCTTGTTTATAAAACTTCCGTTCTTTCGCCTTTAGGTCTTTCCGACCATTGTCTAATAAAAATCATTTCTACTGTACCTAATTCCACTGTTGTTCGCAAAACCGATAGAACCTTGTGGTGTTTTAAGTCAGCTCGATGGAGTGATTTACGGGATTTCTTTGCAACCTTTCCATGGCGTGAATATTGTTTTAAGTCGTCCTCTTCTTCGGACATCGCTCTTTCAGTATCTGAAGTCATCCTCATGGGAATGGAGTTATACATTCCGAAAAAACAGTACCGTGTAGGTCATCACGTTCCCAACCCTGGTTCAATAAGGCTTGTTCTGATGCAATATCTTTAAAAAATAAATGTTACATTAAATGGAAATCTAATAAATCGGTTGACAGTCATGTAGAATACGTTGGTGCAAGAAATATCTGCAAAAGTGTCATCACTAAAACTAAAAAGTTGTTCGAACAACGAAAATGCAATGAACTAGCTACATCTCCTTTAGGCAGTCGTAAATTTTGGTCTTTAGCAAAAGCCATTAGTAAAAACTTTCGAACATCTTCATTTACCCCCCTGACATCTATTGACGGATCGGTAGTTGCTGATTCTGTAGACAAAGTCAACGTTTTTGTGGATTTGTTTGCATCAAACTCGTGTCTCAGTGATTCTGGAAAAGATGTGCCCCTAGTCAACTTTTCTTCATACATTATGAAACCAATTCATTTTCGGTACAAGCTCTTGGAATCGATCATCAGTAGGCTTGATCTCAATAAGGCGACTGGCCCAGACGGTATCCCAGCTATTGTCTTAAAGAAATGCTCCCCCGAACTAGTACCAGTATCTAAGCTCTATACGATCTCTATATCTTCTGGGGAATTCCCTTCATCATGGAAGTTAGCAAATGTTCAACCTATTCCCAAAAAAGGTGATAAGACCGATCCCGCAAATTACAGACCAATTGCCATCACTTCCATTTTGTCTAAAATCATGGAAAAAGCGATCAATCAGCAACTGCTCACGTTCCTTGAAACTAACAAACTCCTTAGTGACCACCAATATGAGTTTAGGCAAAGTCGTTCAACAGGCGATCTTCTTTCATATGTGACCCAAGTTTGGAACAATACAGTAGAGCAGTCCGGTGAAACAGTTGTAGTCGCTTTAGATATCTCAAAGGCATTCGACCAAGTTTGGCATAAGTGTTTACTTGCCAAACTCACCTCGTTTGAGTTAAATGATACGTTCATCAACTGGGTTTCTAGTTTCCTTGATAAAAGACGAATACGTGTCGTAGTTGATGGCTTATTTTTAAAAGAAATTAGCATTAACGCGGGCGTACCACAGGGATCCGTTATAGCGCCTACACTTTTTCTGCTGTACATAAACGACCTTATTTCTTCAACAACTAACCCCATCCATTGCTTTGCTGACGATAGCACTCTTCACTGTAGTTCATCTCAGTCTACTCATAGTGATAATCCACCTTCTATGTCAAATCAAGAAATTAAAGCTGAAATGGCAAATTCAGTCAACAAAGACATTCAACGTATTCTCGAATGGGGAAGCAATAATCTAGTTAAATTTAATGCTAACAAAACTCAGTGTTGCCTTATGTCCGCCAAAAAAGATCGATCATTTCCTGTTGTAAGTATGAATGGCTCAGTTCTTAAGTTTTCAGACTCTATTGCTCTGTTGGGTATGACTGTATCTTCAAATCTCTCATGGGTTGACCATCTTCTGTCAGCTACCAAAACAGCTGCTCGTAAAATAGGCTTTTTGTACAGATCTAAGCAGTACTTTACCTCTCGACAACTCCTTCTGCTGTATAAGGCCCAAATTCGACCTCATCTGGAATATAATTCTCACCTTTGGGTTAGTGCTCCCCAATACGCTCTCGATATCGTTGATCGTATTCAAAAGACATACAGTCCCTTGAGCATAGAAGGATGGTTTCAGTTCTTTCTTTGTATTATCGTTATTACAACGGCTATTGTGCTGGTAAATTACATTCTTTGATACCATCTCCGGCTATCTTTGCGAGAAACACTCGGTTCGCTCATTCACATCATCAGTATGCAGTACAAATCTCCACTTGTCGTACCAAACGGGCGCAATCCACATTTTTCTACACGGCTTCTAAACTCTGGAATGATCTCCCTAGTTCCTGTTTTCCTCTCACTTATGATATGAGAAAATTTAAGGTAGCTGTTCATAGGCATCTATTGGCAATTCATTATCCCTCTATCCATCCTCCTAAGTGTTCCTGAGTGCTTTAGCACGATAGGCCTTATTTAGCCTGTTCAGTTCCATAATCATAAAAAAAAGAAAAAAAAAATTTGTATAAAATAAAAATGTCTAATACTGACATCAACATAGATGAGGCGTTTCTAAACAAGTAGTGAACTGCAAATAAATTCCTGTACATCAAGGTAAAAGTGGCTGGAGAAACAATTTTATGTTTTATTTGCATAAAAAATAGGGGACTCGGAAGATTGCTGCACTCCGCTTCGCATCGTTCAGCAACTTTCTTCCTCGTCCCGAAAATTGACATTTTGAACTGTTTGTTACGATTTGTAAGAAGGCTGCTTCATGCGGACACTATATTTTATTATTATTTTTACTGGAAATTGGATACGAGTAACAAACAATATATCAGAATGGCTCGCAAGTGTCGAGTGTGTACTAAGCCTATTACACGTTATGCTGATTTGATGGTATGAGTAAATATTTAAATAATTTCCATACCGAGTGTGTCGCAATTGCTGTTTAAACAGAAATTAACATGTGTGTTCATAAAATAGGTAGCTCTGAAGTAATGGCCTGTTATTAACTGATATTGGTTTTAACTGTCTTCTCTAAGATTTTTGAAAAACTAATAGCCAAGCGTATCATAAATTACTTTTTGAATAGACTCAGTTTGTTATCGCTCACACAACATTCGTTCCAATCGCTTTACAAGCACTGCATTAACATCCATAATGATAAAGGTCTGAATTCTGGAGATATACCAACTGCTGTTTTTATCAACCTAACTAGGGCTTTTGAATTGCTGGATCACCACATTCTTATCAATAAGCTTAACTCCTATCGTATACGGGGTAAATGCAATGAACTGTTAAAATTTAACTTACAAAACAGAACAAACTACTGTAATCACAACTCGTTTGTCCTTTGTAATAGCAGGGACATACCACTGGGAAGTGTATTGGGACCTTTACTTTTTTACTATATCGAATTGAATAGAACACGTTATTAGTTTCCACTATTGTATTTTTGCAGACGACCTTACAATTGTATTCTCACATACCAATATAAATATCATGTAAACACGTTACATAATACACCGAAATCACTTTACCATTATTCATGTAGAAACAATCTGATTCTAAATGAAGCAAAAATATTTACGATGCGGTTTCATACTAAATCTATATAATTTAATTACAAATCAAGTCTCTTATTAGCCAATTAATAAATATGTAGAACAAGGGACCACGTTTATATTACTTATATATTTATATGTAAAAAATTGCACCAAACTGTTTTGCACTAACAAATCTTATATTTGTTTTTATGTCTTATATTTTGGCGTGAACGGGCGGGGTTTGGGAGGCACTATCTTTTGAACGGAATATTTGGCAGTAGTTAGTTCAAGTATCTATTTTATCCCGGATAGGAAGGTAAAGAAGAGAGATACGGGTTTTCGAAATTGTAGGGGAGCTTGTGAGTGCACGGAGGCCCCTGGTAGTATTACGGCGATATTTCCAGAACGCTTGGTCCGATTTCACTGTCAGACGCGCCTTTCTATTCATCGTTATTTCCCGGACCTCACTGATTTATAATAAATTGTATCCTTTGCAAGTGCTTTATTATATTAAACGTGAGATCAGTATCCTGCATCGCATCAATATCTACGATCTATAACTAGTAAGAAAATAAGATGCATTCTTGCAACGCGGATAATGCCAACGTGCTTTTAATTTGTCTAATCAATACGTTTGAAAAACACATCTGGTGTGGAACAATACACACAATAAAGTACATAATGAAAATAGGCAACGTAGTAAAAATAACAATAACGAGTTCTATCAGATATGCGTTAAAAACCTTCATATCACATAGATGTTATAGATGTTAATAGGCCTTTAGACGCTAGCTTGAAAAAAAAACTTTAATCCGCACCAGGTGTTAAAGACGTAAGTACAGTGTACGCGTTTAAATTTTATTTATTTAACATTTGAGATACACGTAGGAGCAGGTGGATAGATAAATAGACTTACGTCAACCAAGCAATACTTATGAATCTGTAAAAATTTCTCAATAATCGAGTATGAAATGAGTTTATAACGGTTTAATAAAATTAGAAATTTAAGTAAACTAATAAATTCACAGCAATCCACAATCATTGTATGTGATCCTGACCTTAATGAAATCAAAAACTGTTTTCTCAGTTTTATAAATTATAACAATAAAAGACTTCATTAATAATGATAAGTTTTATATATATTTTACTGATGAACTAAGTGGTATTAATAAAACTTTTAAAATCCCCAGCAAATGGATGCAATGAAATTAAAAATGACGCGAAATTTGTGTTTTCTTAAAATGCTTCTGTATATTACACACATCATAAACTCAGGAAGGTGCCATACACAACGCCTCTACCCAAAATTCAAACATCTGTAACATTTAACGACCTTAGACCAATTAGTGTTCTTCCAACAATGTCCAAAATTTTTGAAAACGTGGTAGAACTGAAGGTCCGAAAATGTATTGATAAACATACTCTGTTAAATATCACAGGCGATATAACGGAAGCAGATGGACGTCCTTTGTCATTACAAGTATTGCTTGATTATTTGAACGCTTTCGACACAATTAATTACAGTTTACTTCTAGCTAGACTTAAATATTTAGATTTTGATGATAAGAGTGTCGTATTTAGCAAAATTATTTTTTTAATCGTTTTCAAATTGTAAAACTGCACAATAAATTTTCAAGCCAGAGAGCAATTCTTTCAGGTGTACCTCAGGACTCTGTTTTAGGACTACTTCATGTACTGTCTGTCAAGTTAAATACTAAAAAGTAAATTTATATCATGACATACTCTAGTGCGTTATTCTTTTAAGTTAAGTGGTGTAAATAATGCATGTAAGTTAGTAAGTATGAATTTATTAAGATTTATAAAATATTGTAAACGAGTCACAAGAAAAGTCTAAACAACTTTCATTAGGGAGATCTAGTAATACTAGATGCAATTAAACAAGCTATTGCCATCTAAATCGCAAACGATAAACTATCCTTAAGTACCATGATTGATTCCTAGCTCCGTTTCAAAGAGCATATAATTAATTTGAAAAGCATTTCTACCTTTAAAACGTATTTACAGTGGAAAAAATTAGTTATATTATTCACTAGAAAAGGTTTTGGTAGATTCGGTGGTCACTTCAACTTTGCTGATGTCACCAATCATCCTTACATAGATTGTGCAACATGCAAACTGTGCGCCACTAACCATTAACAAATTTTGTATTAGTTGAATATACACTGCACCCGCAAGAGCATCATATTAGATATTATAAATACTTGATCTTAACTGGCTTTGTCTTATGTTTGTAACACTGAAATGAGAAGAATAAGGTTAAAAGTATCTGCAAGCCAACGCTTAGTTAGTTGCTGCTTCACATTCTTAAGTAATTTTTCTTTTTATTTTATTGCCTTTAGAGTACAACGTGTCAACGATAAGGATGAACATTAGGGTACCAAAATCGACTGCAAATTCAGAGTTTGCCAGGGACTTGAGCCAGGTGACGATGCAAGACGTAGAAATGTTTGTGAGTGGTACACAAGAATGTTAATTTTCCATCAAAAATAATCTGGTCAGATAAGAGTATGGTAACCAATAACGATTTTTTCAATACACAATACGCATTATTGGGCGGAAAATAATTTACAGTTAAACAGATCTTCTAGATACCGACGTCTTTTCGGTTTTAACATGTGGGTAGGAATTTTTGGTGGAAGGTTAATAGGACCATTTATTTACAATGAATCACTCACCTCGAAACGCCATGTTAATTTACTAGAAAATAATGTTGAGAAGTTAGATAATTTACCGCTGGCGATTATTCAAAATTGCTGGTTCCAACAAGATGGTGCTACAACCCATAACGCAGCAATTGTTCGTAGATTGGCACTTTTTCGACCGTATCTTGGCCAGCAACATTCTTAGACTTTTGTGTGGGGTTACATAAAAATCAACTGTACTCTCAAACTTTTGAAAATAAAGAGCAACTCGTTATGGCTGCATTTAACTTAATTACTCCAGATATGCTATGTGATGTTTTGGATTCAACAGTAAGAAAGGATTATTTATGTTTAGAAAGTGACGGTAACCTGTTTGAACATTTATTGTAAATTTTATGTTTTGGGTAATTTTTTATAGCTAATTTTGTCATAAAAATACTGTTTTCAATGGCTACTTGATGAAAAAACTATGGAATAAAAATAAAATTTTTGGCACATTAAAAAAACAAAGTTGCTCATAAATAAGACGTCGTACAGAATTTTAGTTCACGTCGTCTAAAAGAGTAAAAAAGTGCTTTTTGTTTTTCAATGTCCCGAAACCCCGAAAAAAATAAAATAAAAAACTCAAAAAATTAGTTTTTTTCAAATATCTTCAAAACTGTTTGAAATTTGAAATTTGCGAATTTACCGTTAAAAGATATTCTCATGCTGTTCATTATTAAACTGGACACGCTGTATATAATGAAATATAAATAAATTATTTATTGTTAAAAATTCTCTTTAAATCTAAAATAGTTATTAAGTAAATATCAGAAATGAACATTAATAATTTTGATTAACGGAAATTTTTATTCCCCTTCCCGAGATATCTAAAACTACACTTTACCATTTATCTAACTTAACGGGAATAACATAACAACGAGTCTAATAGATGTATCAAACAAACAGTAAAAGTTATATTTGCAATAAAAATATAAAGCAGATTACATATCTATCAGATGACGATCTGCTCAGTGTCAAAAAAATTGTGCATACAAAGAAAATGTTCTTATTTGGTACATCTTGCTTTATTGCCCACATAAGCATATTATTAGATCCTTATTTATTCGATAACATATCTTCTTGATTGGGCTTTGATCAGTTAATTGAATGTTAAGTTAGAATTTAGTTTAGCGTGTAGATTTTCAATTTAAAATCAAGCCATAAAAATTCATAACCGTGTATTTGTGTTGAATTTTAACATTTAAATATGCAAACTTAACATCTTATAGATACAATAAGAAAAATACCCTAAACAATCTAAATATTTTGTAAAAGAATTCCGAGTTCAATTCTGACAAAGAAACAGTAATTTTGAATGTTAAGTTTCAGTTACATAGTATTTTAAACGTAGTTAATTAATTCAAGAGCAACCTTCAGCAAATAACACAAACATCATTGACATTCCAGAAGTCACATTTGACTCGTCAATATACCATAAAAAAGTGTTTATTTATTTTTTGGTAAAGAGACATTCAAGTAGTGTCAAAGTTGAAACAGGAAACCGCTTCGGATAACATCAACGTATCTGCAAATAATAAATAGATACCAGTTTAGTCGTTCACACGCCACAAGGAATTTTTTTATAAAAGAGCTTTTACGTAACGTACTATTATTAATCTGTACGAACAACGTATTATATTTATCTATGGTTTTTTAAATGGTGTAGTTATTCTAATATAAATTAAATAAACTTTATACGTTTTTAAAGTAATTACAGCTATCATCGTCAGTAAAAAATGAAGCATTTGATATTAACTAATTGGTTAATTTACCAATATGAAGCAGCAAAGAATAGCTCTGCTGTAACAATTGGGTAAACATATTAGAAAACTTAACATTTCATGTTCTTTATTTTAGTAACGATAAATAGTTAGATCTTTACAGACTAAATATTAGATTATCTTGAAATTTATATCCTAAAATACCATTTACGAACAAAGGCTAACAGTAAAGAGTTCCATAATAAGTTAATAAATGTTTTAATAAAGCTGTAAAAGAAGGAAAGAAGTGAAAGCATTCATAGCTAAAAATCAATTAAATAATTAGTAAAAATACAAACAAAGTCAACAAAGACTTCAAATTCTTCCGTTACTGTTTACAGACTGCAATTGTTATTAGGCAGAGAAAAACACTATACAATATTAATAATTTTAAGTACATATGATAAATTTTAGAAATGCTGTGAAGACTGTATAGGCTTAATATTAACACATTTACTTCAACGTGTCGGAAAAAGGCAGCAAATAACCCAAACATGCTAAAAGTTAAAATTAACATGTTACAATCGGAAGGAAAACGGTACCTGCATTAAGTGATAATGCAGGTAACTAGTTTAATTACATTATTAATGTCTTTAAGGGAACAACAATTAGCTGAGGTTAGAGATGTTTTTAAACGTTGAACTAACATTAACAATCATATTTGTATTTCAATGTATTTTATCCTTTTACCCGCCGAACCCAGAAAGAGCAACATATTAATCTGTTACTGGAGTTTGATTCAAATAAAGTTGGGTATGACTCATCGATGTAAAACTATAATAAAATTACATATTTTTATCTCTCCTTTCTCCTACTTAACTACATGTATTAGAGAAGGATGGCTATAAAAACATAAATCTGCTGCATGATTCGTATTAGCGCACTGAAAAGTGAAACGTGTCATTTTTTGAAATTATTGTTTATGTGTTTTTTTTTGCTTTACTTTTTTTAAAAACAGTTTTTTCAAAACTATCTAGAACTTGTACAGTGAATTATCGGTAATATTTATATAAAATTTACAAAATTTTAGATATGCTACGTAATAAGCATCTTAAATCTTAAGCGCAGCTCGTAGTTATGAACATGCTTAATTATTTTGAACGGAAACATGACAATCAAGTGGAACTCGTTCCATTTGAATCTGTTATGCAGGGATGTAGTACATTATTGTGTAAAATATGATACTTCGAAGGACTACTTTTAGCGCACGTCTGAAGAATGTGGGGTAGTACAAATACAGTTAGTACTATCAAAAAAAGGGTTACAGAAGCCCAAAAGAAAATAAATCCACGGTCACCAGCTAAGCGGAGAAAACGTACGAAATCTAAGCCCACCGAAATTGATGACTATGTGAACGATGTTGCAAAGAGAAAAATTTATGAAATCCATTCAAAATGTAAAAATACAAACATGCAAGACATGTCTAGTACTATACCTGTCTTTGTAGGTACACATAATACGCTGGTATCATTACAAAAAGAATTAAACAATAATCAAGTTTTAGATTTCAGTAGTTTAATACGTCTCTTACATTCTATTGGCTTTTCATCTAAAGTAGATGATGGTAGGAGAGGTTTAGTGGAACAATCACATGTTGCTGCCAATCGTGTACGATTATTAAGACAATATTGCAAAAAAAAAGAGGAAAAATTATACAATCCTGTATTCTTTGATGAAACTTTGATTCTCAATCGAGGATCGCACAAAAGAAGCTGGCATAATAAATCTAAGGAAAACGTGAAGAAGGAGCCAGTGGGCGAAGGAAAAAGGTTTGTTGTAGTTTAGTTATTACATTATAATTCCTAATAAAATAACTGTATTTTGTAGATTTATGGTTGTTCATGCAGGTAATGAAGATGGATTTGTTTCAGATGTTTCACTTTTGTTTTCTACAAAGTCACAAAGTGCAGACTGTCATGGACAAATGTGTGCGGACTTGTTTGCAAAATGGTTTGAAAATAATTTAATTGCAAACTTAAAAGAATTATAATGTGGACAATGCTAGTTATTCCAAACTTCTAGAAAAAATTCCAAATAATGCATCTAAGAAGGAAGGAATATGTAATTTTCTATTAAAGCACAACATAGCTTATGAACCTAGTATATTTAAAAAACAATTACTGCAATTAGTTGCTGATAATGCGATACCAAAGGTGTACGAAATAGATCAAATAGCACACCAGTGTAGACACAGAGTATTACGGTTACCACCATATCACTGTCAATTTAATCCAATTGAAATCGAGTGGGAAAACTGCAAAGAACACTACAACAAAAATATAGGAAAACATAATTCCAAATTTAACGATGACCGTGTAATAGAGATATGGATGGAAACCTTGCAATGAATTGATGGAAAATATTGGCAGAAATGCATTAAACATGCCGAAGTGTCTATGTTAGAGTGGTGGGAAATTTAAAAACATTTTGAGGTTGTGCAACCATTAATTATATCTGTTAACGATTCCACTTCTAAGAGTGACACTGGTAGTAAATAATTTTTTTAATTTAAATGTTTCAATTCCAATGTAACGTAAATATTCTAATTTTGACTTAACATATTGATACCTCTACAATAGGTGGACTGAATACATCTACTGATTTATATAAATTGCTTTTCATTTAACTTGGAGCAATATGAAATTTATTTAAACTATGTGCTAAAATAAAATATTAAACATCTATAATTTCGTTGAACTTCGAACTACATTACACTGTACACACTTTTTTTCTAGGAGAATGGCATAATCACAAATGTATCGATAAAGTCGGACCGGCGAAAGGTGTCTTATGACTCATCTTTTAGTAAAGCATGGTTTAAGATTTTAAAAACGTATGTCGTTATTGGTTCATATAGTTAGTAATTTTGAATACCAACAAAACATCGTCAATGTTTCTAGGTTATTTTCAAATTTAAGCCGCGCTGTCAAATTTAAATAAAATTATTGTTCGAATATCTCGGGTTTTAGCATCCTAAAGGTCTTGAAAATCCCCATCCACTCGTATAAATAAAGTCGAATTACGTTTAAGGTCTGTTCGCACTTATTCTGACATGTAAAGTCCACCGAGCGTGGACTATGATAAAAATATATTGTACAACTGTAAACGATTATCAGAACCGAGATCGGGTGAACACAATTTCGTTTTGGATCTGTTTTACAAATTAATTATATCAATAATTTTCAATAAGAAACGAATTAGCTAGCAGTAGGCAGTGCCCGAATGAAGTGCGAAAAGTTTGGTTAATTGCGGAGGATCGTTTTTAACCGACAAATCTCACTGCGTTAAAAGAGTCAAGAGCGTAATTTGGTTATCGAAGCCACTTATAAATAACTGATTTTGTCATAAATAAATACACTGTATTGGATGTTAGAAATGAGATTTATTATTAGTTAATAATATAACCGATTTTAAAAATCTCAGTTTACAGTTTGTCAATATATATATATATATATATATATATATATATATATATATATATATATATATATATATATATATATATATATATATATATATATATACTGTTTACAATTTGCCCATATTAACTCGACAGGGTCCAATTGGCAGTGATACGGAGGTAAACGTAAAATTTGATGTCCCCATTGATGAGCCATTTCATCAATTGCATATATTTTTAGAACTTGTAAATCCTTGCAATTTGTAATAATTCCACTTTCAGCATATCATTCGAATGAGGAATGTTGTGTTTTCTTAAAATATGAAGATCTTCTTTCTTCCAACTACTTGAAGGTAATTTTTCTATTAATATAGAATGATAACTGGCACTGTCAAGAATTATCAAACTTGGTTTTTCTGAATTTGATAAAAGCTGTTCTTGAAACCATTTTTGAAATAAATCAACGTTCATATTATCGTGGTAGTCTGCTATCTTACTTTTACTGGAAAATACCAATGATGAATTAACTATAAAACCATACTTGTTGCCAGCACTCAGTACGATAAAGCTAAAATTTATTCGGTTAAAAATATTTTTAACAAATCGGACTATTTTAATTACCGTTTCCCTTCTCCTAGCGGTTTGTTTTTTGTACTTTTCAAATCATTACCATGTCGCGATTTTCCAACGCTTCCTCGACTAAAATCCCATGTCTCATCCAAAAAGACAGGATCATAACTAATTTCACAACTTTTATTAGCAAAATATTTTCGCAAAAATGTTGCTTGAGCACCAGCAATATGAACCTGCTCCATTAAACGCCTTCTTCCATCGTCAACTTTGAATTCAAAACCAATTATGTGTAACAATTGTTTCAAACTCGTTTTACTGAAGGTAAATATTTTATCTTCTTTAAGTTCAGTTTGGAGTTTTTCGATAGTAATATGTGTAAATTACGAAGCGAAAGATAAATTATTATAACTACTAAACACGATGCGATTATATGAAACGAAGTACGAAGAGTAATTTGAGGTTAAATAGCAAAGACCTGACAGCGTCATGCGCTTTGACTTTAGAATAGACATACGTTTTTAAGTCCTGCATTTAAAATATATCGCAGACGTATAAATTATAACCCATCTTTCTTTAAGAGGGAACTTCGCGCTAAGATAAACGAAAACAGATGCATTTCACAGTAATAATTATATCCCCATTCTCGAGTCCGCCATGAGATACCTCTCCCCGGCGCTACTATATTTATGTTATCGTAAAGTATCTTCAAAAATTATGTCGATTACAAATTAATAGTTATGCTTCTAGAAGGGTTGTATAAATCTTGAGAATAACAAATTAATTGCAATTTTTATCAATAACTTTTCAACTTTCTTTGACAAATATGAAGTAAAAGATATTTTGTTGATTTAATGAGACTTGCGTCGCCTAAATCTTAATTCGTGTAATTTTAAGAATGAGTCATACCCAACTTTATTTGACTCAAACTATAACTAGATTCTTCTTTAACGAAAAATCATGAATTTTATTTTCCTTGTGCGTTTTCCAGCATGTTCGAAAATTCGAAAATTGGCGGGTTCAGAGTGTACGAAAAGCAAGTTTAGCCTATATGAACAGCTAATGCACCAAATTTTTTAGTTTATAGAAATATTTACAAAACAGTAATACTTAATATTTATTAATTTATTTAAATGCTTACAGAAGTTGTGTTATATTTATGCAAGTCCATGCATACCGGGAAACACTTTGAATGCATACGTTTTTGACACTCATTGCGCTGGACAGTTTTTTTTTGCACTGGGCACATCTCCCTTCTGTGGTTGATTTTAAAAAGTGGCCTTCTGACTTTTTTAAAAAGTTATTGGCGGCTACCTTTGGTCCTGTCTTCAGGCTTGGTTTCCTTGGTGAATGTTATACATAAACAATTAGGTAAAAGTGACACAAACAGTTGATTTACCACCTACTTAGAATAATAAAATAGACCAACCTATCGGCAGAATGTTAGGTGGTCCATTAGAAGTGGCGATTTTTTATGAACTACATTGTGCAGCAAGCAAACTGCAATTGCAGTCATATTGAGAGTGATTGAAAACAGATTCCACCACCGCTTTTTCGAGAGAAGCCTTCGCCGATAGGAGGATAACATCCTGTCTAACAGATCAACGCCTCCCATGCCAATATTATATTGAATGATCAAATGGGGTTGGCCGTCAATCTTTTAAAAAAAATATTATAAAAACAAAGTAAAATATACAATAAGAACAAACTATAATATATGACATGTCATAAACCTCTTTGTTGTTTTCAATGGCAGATAAGTTTGATGGTTCGAACCCATGGTGACTACCGAGTTGTCGTTCCAGCGGTAAATATAAACGGAACCATCACTTATATAGTCAAAATGTCCTCTATTGAGTTTGCTCATTTGTTCAAGTCACACTTCGCAATTCTTCCATCTCGTACAATTCCTGTAGCTTTTATATTTTTTCCTCATAAATTTTGTAAGAGGGGAACAAATTGTCGAAGTATATTTCTACTTGCAAAGGGTCGTTTACAGCAGCGAGGAGATTTTTTACAACACGAGTACCAAGAGGTTCTGCAGGACTGTCGGTGCTTTTGCCGCAATAAATATCCATTTTATAAGGATAGCCATTTGCAGAGCACATCATCCAAATCCTGTACCCAAACCGAATTGGTTTCCCGCCAATAAACATTTTAGCATGGATCATTTCCATAGTAGGGCACCATAGATTTGTCGATACTGATTTGCTTATGCAGTATTCCAAATTTTACAGATTTGCTATTCATATGTTGGGCTAATTTTTACTGATTTGTCGTTACGATTCAGAGTCTTGTCATCCACGATGTGAATTTTTTTCTCAATTCACGAAAACGGTTTCTGGACATAACTAGTGGTACAATGGGTACAGCTGTGTCTTCGGCTCAACTCCAATATAAATCTTCACTTGGAACTGTGTGGTACCCACTAAATAGCAACAATCTAAGTAACTGAGCAATGCCAGCCCATTCAACTGTCAATGATGTGCCATGCTGTGCTGTATACATTGTCGTCACGCTGAACAGGTGGGAAATATACTCCTTTGACAAGTATTCAAAAAATAATTCTATGGGTTCTAAACTTACTACCTTTGGTATATCGTTAGAAGGAAGTGAACTATCGAAATCTCTTCTTTTTGTCTTTTGCTTTTCTGCGCGCTCTAACTTTAAATTTGTGAGTCATAGCCTCTGGAGAACTGGATTTTTGAATATTTTGAGATGCTACTTAAACACTAACTTCACCACAAAGATCTGTAGGGATGAACAATTCCAAGGTTATTTTAATCAATATTTTCTTCATTCGTTATACGATTACCCCATCAGTTGGTAATTGATAGACGTCAAACTCTGCATGAGAACTGTGGGGTAACTCAAAATCGCCAAGTGCTTGAAAATAGTAAAACGATTCTTCAATTGTTGGAAATTTTTTCCGTAATTGTTGAATACATATACCAAAAATTACGCTTAAATATAGATTTTTATAAATAAATGAATGTTGGTATAAAAAACACTACACTACGAACCTTACTCCACAAACAATTCTACACTAATGATAAAACTGCAGACACCCATAATGTCAACAAATAGAATCACTGGTTGGCACCGGCTAGGTGTCTAGACAGTCAGACAATAAAGGCACCATTTACAGTACGCTTAGAACTAAAAGAACTTGAGTCTGAGAATTAATCAGGGACTAATTCCATCTTTCAAAATTCATATAAAAGACATAATCCCTACAACAGTTCGTTAATTAGTTATCAACCTTCATTGCGGTTAACATCTGCAGAAAAATACTTTTTAACGTCAATTGGTTTAAAGAAAAACGTACATTTTCTTCCGTATGGATCTAATAGATATAAATAAATACGTATCTTATTTCAAAGTCAAGATCTAATTACGGATACCTACGATAGCTTTCTGTACATAGAAGGTAAACTTGGGATCAAAAAAGAAGATGATAAAAAATCATGCAACTTAACCAATAATTTTCTTAACTTTCTTTCCGAGGAAATTCGTTATGAGATGGTCAAAGAGCGGACGTTTGCAGTGGTTCCAGGCATAAGTTCTGCACTTAGGGAATGTACCTCTTATACGGCGAGCAAAAGCAAGGCAGTAAGCGATTTGAGGTGGTCCCCCAAGAATCAAGACCCATTACAAGTAGAATTCGATGAGCAAAATGGAGAAAAACCTTTTACAGTACGCATACCATTGAATCACATATTTGGAATAATGGCGGATTATCGTCACGTAATTCTGAATATGCGTCAAGAGTTGATTTTAATTCAATCTAGAGCGATACAAACTGCTACTATGGTGACGTTGATGCAACAATAACCTTAAATAAAATTAAATGGAAAGTGCCCCACTTAACACTTGATGCTGCGAAGCTTAATTTGTTTGAAGAAATTAATAAAAGTTGTATTATTACTGTTCCATTTCGTCAATGAGAGTTTTCTGAATTACCTGCTTAAAAACAAACAACCTCAGACATATGGCCAATAAATACATCAACCCAACTGGAAAAATCAATAATTGTTGAATTCCAACAAGGTAAAAGGTACACAAAGTCGGCAAGGGCTGGAAATTTTGATCACATTAACATCAGAAACCATAAAGTACATGTGAATTCTGAGTATTATCTATATGAAGCAATTTTTTTAAATTCCAATGTGATTACTATGGTGAAGATGATGAGAAAGATGCATTATTCAACTATTCCGAATTCAAAGCATATCCAGTATTTGTAATGGACTGCTCTAAACAAAATGAAGCCTTAAAAAACTCAACAGTTGACATCAAACTAGTAATCTAAACTTTCTGCATTACGTACATAATTTCGGGTTTGTCATTTAAATAGTTCTTTACTCACGCCATGGTTGAAAGTACAAGGTTTTAAAATTGTGTATGTGATGTGTGCAAAATATTTCAATTTTAAATTTTATAAATCTATTCATAAAAAGACACATCTAAGTAGTTGTACTTTTTGTTTAATTTATTGAGCAATCAGAATCATATATTGTTCTGTGAGCTAAAGTTCTGACGGTTGCTAGGTATACTAGTAGTAAATAAATGACATCACCGGAATAGAATTAGTGTACATGAAAACCAGTACCTTGAATTAGTTCACTTGGCCACCGTCTTGAAATTTTTTCATAATCATTAGAGTTCTGATAGTCGAAACATTACTTAACTTAAATGACTTGGTCATCACCTTTCAAATCTTTTGTTGATCACTCGTTCTGATAATTGTATCACGAGCGGGTTTGGATGGTTGTCTAAAATGACATGATGCTTTGTGGCTCTTTTGCGGATACTTTTCTGTATAGTCTAAGATCCGGTATAAGAAATATGTACCCTCATCTGTTATTATTGATGATAAAGAATATATGCTAGATAATACATACATTGATAGGTGGTGTTTTTGATATATGAAACATTATCCGCGTATCTCCCTCTTCATGTTGACATAAATAATCTTCTTCTTCACGTTTCACGGCGTGATTTCCGACTGTATGGTAAGAAAAACAGTGTTCTCCAACCGTTGTAAACATTTTTTTGTTTTGGATTATTGACACTAGATTATCATTTTCCCAGTAATTAGCCAAGAATTGTACCAAGGCTTCTTTGAAATGGTAATTTTTGTGATTTCCGAGAAAATCACTAGTTCTTGGTTGAAGCGATCCTTGGATGATAGACGGTCTATCGAACTCGAGCCAACTTTGACGTTCACAGTCTTTGATAGAGGTTGTTATGAGCATATCAAAAATTATGTGTACTTCAGAGGCGTTAGTTGAGCATAATTTTATTAAGATCGGTCTGCGGCATAGATGATCCAATCACATACAAGTAATAAAAACCGTCTATTATTTAAATATCGATACCGGTAGGCTCAAGTGTGTCGATATTAGACTTCAATATTTGGGCTAGCTTGGATTTGTCAGTTTTTAGCAACTCACCAGTACACGAGAAAAGAGCAGGTGGCACATGCGCTAACGGAAACGTTAAGCAGTTCTCTATGCTGATGTCTTTCTCAACACTAATCAATTCAATTCAATTCAATATATGTTTATTTTCCAATAATCGATATTTTACAAAATTGTATTTTATCGACATTCCTCCAGGTGTACAATCAACGCCCTGTAGAAATGCTTACATTCCTGAGTCATAAACAATGCTCCTTAACTAGGGTAGGGAAGGGGCTTGCCGAGCTTCGGGGTAGTGTGAAACCCTGTGCAAACAATCCTGAATCTAATAAAGAACACGATGCTCCGCTTGCCTCCTCCCTCATCTTGCCTATATTAAGATGTTGGAGTCGTCACCGAGGCGGCGGCTCCCTCATCTGTACTCGGGCTATTCCCTCGTCCTCTAATTAAGGACACCGCAGGTGCTTGTGTACGGGTTATTTCCGTACCCGCCCTAAATCGTATTTTCTAAGATGCGGCAATCGCATCTGTGCGTAAGCTAATCCTACGCCCGTTCCTACCTTCTTATCTTTAACTAAGCTACCTAGTGGCAGCTGTCCGCCGGATAATCCTGCGGCCGCCTATTCCTAATTTAAGAATTACTCTAAACCTGCTCAGATGCAGGTTGTGAAGTGGGCTGCCCGCTTCCCACCCCTAGGTTCCTTATCTAAAGGCGTCACATGACACCTGTACGCGGCCTAACACTGCGCCCTTTCCCTAGATTTCTTAACTAAGACCCCAATGGGAGACCGAGCAACGGCTACTCCGACGCCCCGTGCCTATTTCGTAAATCTACCTTACGAAATATTTAAGAATCCTGGGGTTCCGGGCGTAGCCGGCGGCCCAGACATCTGTGCATGAGTGATGCTCGTGCCCTCTATTGAAACTAATATTAAGTATTTATTCTAAGTAAGTCGCCCTTGTTCCACGTAGTGGAGAGGGGCGGCTGTACGCGAGCGCAACTCGCGTCCGTATCCTTACCCTTATTCTACTTAAAACTCCCTTCTCCCCAGAGTTGGAGCGGGGGAAAAGAAAATTTGTGCGACGGTGAAGCCTTCGCCCGTTTTAGTTACTTAATCTACGTTCTTAAAAACTACTTAACTAGGATACCCCCGAGCTCGCCGAAACTAGAAAATGAAAGGTATCATACACGAGCCACGCCCGTGTTCGTTTACGCTAACTAAGAACACCGTCCTTTCGGTGGCAGGCAATCGAAAGGAAGGTGTCTGTGCATGACTGGTGTTGTACCCGGTCCGTACTCCCAAAGATGTAGCCGCTCTCGGTGACCCGAGAGCGGCGGCATCTGTGCACGGGTGAGGCCCGTGCCCTAGAAAACTACGACTAAGGATTTGTGTTCGCCGGCTACAGTCGGCGTCCGCGATTCCTGTGCGCGAGTGAGGCTTGCGCCCTTGAAAGTTACCTTTAAGGGTCCGCGTTTGCCGGATACAGTCGGCAACCGAGGTCCCTGTGTGCGAGTGAGGCCCGCACCCATACATGCATAAGGTACGCACCCTTTCCGACGACGGAGCTTATCATCTCCGTCACCGAAAAGGCCCCGCCTGTACGCGAGTGAAGCTCGCACCCTCGACGCTACTTATCTAAGTCGACGCTTTTCCCTTGAAGGAAATGCGTCGACTGTACGCAAGTGAAGCTTGCGGCCGGTCAAACCTACTCAAGCACTAGCACTTTTCCGTCATTTTCGCAGGATAAGCACTGTCACTCGCGGTTACTAGCACTAGCACTTTCACTAACACCGTCGCCCCCACGTCGCTCCGACTCTGTGGCTGCTCCGGTGGTCCTTATCCGCTACTCCTTCCAGTCGATTCGCTGCCCTCGGAAGATCGGCGACGTCCAATAAAAAACTTGGCAACTTCCACTTGACCCGAAACGATGCCGAGGATGGACGTTCGTTCGCCCGTCATTCCCTTACGGGCGACATCCGGTAGACGCAAGGATCGCGCCGTCCCGCGACTTCTTTCGCCCCGCATCCCACCCACGGCAACCATTCGCAAGACCTTTACGTGGTTATCGGGGATATGTTTCTTCCGCCTATCTTCCGAGGGGGCCTACTCTAACACCGGAACGTAATTTAGGTCCGGTGGTCCTTAACCTAGTTTGCGCGTGGGACTAGGAAACTTGATGCCGCACGCGCGCCTGCCACTGTCAAATCCGGTTCGAATGTCTCAATCGGGTAGAAAAGTCTTAATCGGTGATGTGTCACAATCGGTAAAAAACGCGATTTTTATTAGTAACGCTCCGGATTACACTACTCGCGCTACGTTCGGTTTTAGCCTCTGCACTTGCTTCGCGAATTTCGAAAGTTCCGCCCACCATTCCCGTTCGCCCGCCATCACCGTGATTTCCTCCCACGTTTGTGGCCACCGTAGGCCCGCGCTGACCAGTCTCGCATTCGCCAACCTTCTAGCTCCTTCCTCGATCTCGCAATCGAAAAGGATGTGACCGGAGTTTTCGGTGCCGTGACCGTACGCATACCGCTCGTCTTCAGTCTTCCCAAATCTTTTCAAATAACTCCCGGTTCCGCCGTGCCCCGCTACGAGCTGGACTGTAAAGGGGTCCAGCTCCGGTGCAGTAAATATCCTCTGTGCGACGTCCGGTAGGAATCTGAAGGTTAAGCGGCCGGTCTCGGCGCCGGTCCACCTTCTCTGCCATTCCCGCATCGTCCTGTTAAATAATAATCTCTTCACGGTGGCCATCGGAACCTTGGCGTAGGCAATTCTCGCGTTTCCGTTCCTCGCCGCTTCCTTTGCGAGCCGGTCTGCCCTTTCGTTACCTTGGTTTACGGCGTGTGCCTTCACCCAATGCAGCTTACTCCGCCGCTAGCTATTCCCCATCCGCCTCGGTACATTACGTACGCCGCTCCAGTTCCCCCTTCCGATGCCGATCCGTCCGTGTAGCACCTGACGTCGGCCGCTCCCTCCTCTCCGATGTAGAAGTCGGAGGATGAAGCCACGACGGCCGGATGCCCCAGTTCGCCGGCGTCGACCCTCGTTTCGGCTGTTCTGTTCGCGTATCCTAGTCCGCCGAGTACTCTCCCGCTTGCCTTTCCGCCTCTTCGGGCTGCTTCACGGTCTCGTTCGTCCTGTAACAAAAAATCTAGCGGCAATAACGTGCCTAACACTAGTGCTGCTTCGGTTGATACCGTCCTATACGCCCGGACCGTCTTGACGGCCATCGTTCGTTGCGCGCTTGAAAGTTTATTTTGTTCCTTTACGCCTAGTCTTTCCCCCCAAATTTCTGCCCCGTATAATACAGCGGCCGTTGCGATTAATAACATGTCGTCGGCGTATCCTATTAGGCTGCATCCCGGAGGCAGCCTGCCTCTGAATATAGTGTCATATACTATCTTCCAATATACCGGCCCGGTACAGCTTCCCTGTGGACATCCGCGTTCTACCCGCCTTCTCGCAACCTCGTTGGTCAATTCAATTCAATTCAATTCAATATATATTTATTGTCTCATAATCGATATTTTACAAGTAGTATTTTATCGACATTCCTCCAGGTGTCCAATCAACGCCCTGTAGAAATGCTTACATTCCTGATTCAACAATAATGCTCCTTAACTAGGGTAGGGAAGGGGCTCGCCGAGCTCCGGGGTAGTGTGAAACCCTGTGCAAGCAATCCTGAATCAAATAAAGAACACGCTGCTCCTCTTGCCTCCTCCCTCGTGTTACCTACATTAAGATGTTGGAGTCGTCGCCGAACCTCGTTGGTCAGTTGCACCTGCGCCGTCCTGTTCTTGAAGTAGCTTCCGGCGATCTTGGTTAAATTCCGGGGTAGTAGGAGTCTCTGCATCTCCCATCCTATCGCCGGCACCCAGGCGCTATCGAAAGCGCCTCGGATGTCGAGCGATATGACGGCGCAGTAATCCCCCCTCGCTCTCACCGCTTTAACTTCCCGGACTGCCTTCCTTATCGCGTCTACGGTGGTCTTCCCCGAGCTGAATCCAAATTGATTTGGGTTAAATCCTCCCGCGGTTTTTACATGGTGTTCTATACGCGTCGCTATTATTCTGTCCAGGGCTTTTCCTATGACCGGAAGGTTTTCGGGTCCGTGGCGTCGCTTCTTCCCGCTTTCGGAATGAATCGCATCGTATGTAATTTCCAGCATGCCGAAAATATTCCTCTGTCTAAACACGAGTTGAAAATCTTCGACCAGACATCCGGCGTAGCGTCCAGCGCTTTTAACGCCGCGTCCGGTGTGATTCCGTCGTGTCCCGGTGCTTTTTTGGTGCTCATGCGTTTCAATGGTTTGCGGATTTCCTCGGCGGTGATGCTTCGGTCGTCCGGTCCGCACAATCCCGGTGTTTCGTGCGCCTTCCTTATTGCCCGGTGAACCGGCTCGTCGCTATTGCGGTCGTCCGTCGGAAAGAACGTTTCCAATAGCGTCTCCGCGGTTTCTAGAGCGCCCGTCGTCATCGACCCGTCTTCCCACCTAACAGTAGTTATGTCTTCCCGTTTGCTTATCCCTTAGGATCCTGTACGCCGTTCCCCAAGGGTCTTTTCCGGAGTTTTGTGCGCAGTACTCTTTCCACTTCCGCGTTCGTTTATACCTTGCTCTTATCTCGCGAAATTCCCGTATCCTTTCTTCTCGTCTTCCCGGGATCGTAGTGTGTCGTCTCGATTTCCGGGCTAGCCGGTTGACTTCCCTTCTCAGGGTTGTCAGTTGCGGCGTCCACCACGGCACGCTTTTCCTGTAGCTCTTTTTGCGAGGCATCGAAGCCTCGCACGCAACCCTTACTGCTTCGTTTAATTTAGCTGCGCACTCCTCCAGGGCATCGTTACTGTCGATTTGAGTTGCCGTTTCCGCTGTCGCTAATTTCCGCTCGATATACGCGGTCGAACTCTTCCCACTTCGCCTTACCGTTACAGGACCTCACGGTTTGACCTTCGTCGCTCGTTTTTTCGTTTCCATGATCCACGTGATTAATTTGTGGTCGGACAGCATTTCTACTTCCGTTACGTTCCATTCGCGCGACGCGTTATACATTTCTGCCGTTCCGAACGTGGCGTCTACGTAACTCGTTCCTCTGGGACCTTCGAACGTCGGTCTCTCGTTGTCGTTATACGATATTAAATTCCTAGTTTCGATTATGTCACAAATCGCCTCGCCCCTCGCATCTTCTGCGTTGGCCCCCCACAGCGGTGATTTCGCGCTAAAGTCTCCCGCAAAAATCGTAAGCTTTCCGTTTAGTGCGCGCGTAACCCGATCGAATTTAGCCACGAGCTCGTCGTCGTCGTATGCGCTTTCCGTCGGCGGTAAGTAAACCGACACGGCGCAAAATGTAAGATTTCCGGCGACGGATTTTATTTCGCACGTGGTGATTAGTTCGTCCGATAGCTGTCCGACTAACGTCGACGATAACCCCTGTCGGTGATGTACGATGCAACTCTTCGCCCCCTCGTTGGTTCCGCTGGTTACCTCGTACTCCGTTGGGAATCCTATTATTTTTCCGCGGTACACGTGTGGTTCCTGTACGAAGCAGATGTCGATATCCTCGTTTTTTAGGGTTTTTACTAGGTTACTCATCGCCCCTTTACTCTTGCCCGCGTTTAATTGCGCTAGTCTCAACGGCCGCCTTACATGTGCTCCGGTCGTTACTTTATTGTTTTTAACGTCCATAATCGGTCTTTAGGGTGATACTCCGCTTTAATGCGGGGTGACTTCCGCCGCATTCAAAGTCCAGCACCGCGTGGCGTTCGTCAAACCTTTCGCGGCAACCTTCGTTTGCCCGCATACATTGGACGCATCTAGTCTTCTGCGAGCGACATTCCGTAGCCCTGTGCCCTACTTCCGCGCATCTTCCGCAAAATTCCTTATCCCTACAGTTCCTAGCTTGATGCCCTGTTCCCCAGCAATTATAACAGTGCAGGACCGAAAGATGGTCCTCCACCGTCACGCTGCTCCATCCCAAATACACCTCTTTCCCTACAATCTCTTTACGCAGCTCAGGGCGAGCTTCAAAGATCACGTCTGCGTAGGGATTGCGCCCTCTACCGCTTAACCTAAATCTTTCCTTAATTTCCTCTTTAAATCTATCTACTCCTCCTCTTTTAGCTACCAGGTCCCCGTTGAATTTTATTATTTTGTCTATTATTTGGTCCGCCGTTATTTCCCTGTCTACCTTTCTGAAAAGTACACGAGGGTGTCCTTTCTTTATTTCACGCCCCTGTAAGGATCCGGTCTCTTGGATCGCTCGCGTAAGCTTTTCCGCGTCTCCTTTCCCCATGCAATCTACAATTACCCCTTGTCTCGTCTGCCGTACCTTTTTAATCGCTACCTTTTCCGCCGCGGGGTTAACCCTTTTTTTTACATTCTCCCTACTTCCTCCAGCGTGGTTCCCTCGTTAATTGCCATCACACTAACGCTAAAAGCGTTCCTGTTAACGGGTGGCGCAATTTCCGTTCTATTCGAAGGGCCTGCGCGAACCAATTCCGCGTAAGTAATGCCCTCCGATAATCTTGGTGTAGCACGCGACCCATTTCCCTGTCTTGACGCTTGTTGCTTTTCCTCCCTAATAGATTTAATTTCGCGATCCTTTTTTCCTACCGCCGTTCTTAATTCGTCGATAATCCATAGCAATTTACCCATTTTTACACCTATTATAGTCAGGTGCGCGGGAACCTGCCGCATATTGCTCACCGGAAACGACTTTGACCCGTCTTATCACCCGTTATATCAAAAAACATTAACATAATATAATATAACACTGCGTTTTGAGTCTTTTTTTAATTTTTATCATGTTCATATATGACTCATGAACGTCACGGGTATACGATTCCTCGTAATACGTCCATGTATCATATGTGAACATAGCGCGAAAAGTACTGTTTACATAACACGTGGTTCAGTCAATTCGTTTTACAGCTGTGCGACGTTCAGAACCAAGAAACTGTATTAGGTTATGTGTGTTTCTTAGTTTTCAGATCAGAGTTAACACATAAAAGAGAGTAATAATCGCGTTATTGTGATTGCTTTGCCAAGAATTGTCGGGTAAGTGAAATATTATTTTTAAAATGTGAAGGCTGACTATATTACTTTTAATAGGAATATGGCACGAAAATATAAATGAGAGACGGAATTAGTGGAGGAGATGAATAACTTTTTAGCTGAAGAAGACAGGGATGGTAGTGTAAGAAACCCAAATCTTTTAGATTCAGATTCGGATACTAAGAATGACCCGCCTGGAAAGGAAACTGATCTTATCTGATGGAGATGAGCCCGTGAAAAATGTTCCGGATGTAGCTGCTGGTCTCCGCTGGTCTAACAATATACACGCAATACCTGCACTCACATTTACCGAAAACTAAGGCATTGTGGGTAACATTTTTCAAAATGATTTAACCACTCCAGTGGATATATTTTTTCATATAATTGACGACAGTGTGTTACAATTTATGGTAACCGAGACTAATGGATGTGCCAAGCAAATGTTGTTACTCACGCATAACAACCCGTAGACATCGTTTGAAAAGATGGAAAGACACTAACAAGGATGAAATAAAAAAATTCTTGGAAGTACTGTTGTATATGAGGACCGTGAATTTTCCTAAAATCAAGTGCCACTGGAAAAATGACAGTCTCTACTACCACTCCATTATGCACAAAATAAGTTTGAGTTATAATCGATTTTCCTTGCTTTTGAGATGCTGGCATTTTACGGACAATTCCCTGCGAAGAGAGAGCAACAATCGTCCATATAAAATAGCTCCCCTAACTGATGCTGTCGTAGGCAACATACAAAAACTGTATTCACCTGGAAAAACTGTCGCTATAGATGATTCTGTTCAGAAGGAGATTGCAGTTTCGACAATATACTACGGGAAAAGCTCATAAATATGAGATTCAAGTTTATAAACTTTGCACTCCAAAAAAATTTGTTTGGAATATGAAAGAGTACTGCCGCAATGACCAGTCAATCGGAAATTTGGACAAACCAGGTTCAGCTGTTGTCGGACTTGGAGAAAAATGGTTGAATACGGGTAGATTTTTTGTTACTGGCAATTGGTACACTAGTATTCCCTTAGCTCTATATTTGCAGAAGAGAAACACATGCTTACGTTGTACTCTAAGAAAAAATAAAAAATTTCTTCCTAAAGAAGTTGTAAATGCAAAGCTGAAAGAACGTGAGTCAATAGATATGTAGACTGCTAACATAACAGTGATGAAGTGGCACGATAATAGGGATGCCTTGATGTTATCAATATGTGAAGGAGCTGATTTGTGTGACGCTACAACTAAACGAAACACTGTTAAGTCAAAACCAAAAATAATAATTAAATATAACAAAGGCAAGCAGAGAATCGATATATCCAATCAAATGACAAGCTATTATAGCTGTCTAAGAAAATCTCTTGTTTGGTATAAAAAGGTGGCGGTTACTACATAAAGAACAAAGAGGATAGGGACTCTGGATTTGCCGCAAAACGTACCAAACAGGTGGCCACGGAATGTAAAGCTTGTCAAAACGCTTTCTGTCTCGAATGCTTCAACGAAAACCATTAGTTTTTAGTTTTGTTCAGTTATGTTTGTTTGGTTATGTGTAGATATGTTTAGTTTCACATGCATTTAGTTGTATTTCGTAAAAAATAAAAATATATTTTTATAAGTAGACATGATGTTCACGTAAAATCTGTAGGTGCCCTACAATTTTCATCTGTGGCTGTCCAATGAACCATATCTGATTCAGCAACTAGCAATAACAGCAACCTTACGTTAACTAGACGTCCACGGAATATGTATGTGTCTCAAGGACGTCCAGTCTGATCCTAACAAGAATCATATGTCATGCATGGGACAATCAACGTGTTAACTTTCAAACAGAATTTATAGCATAGAGATACAGTCAACTCCAATTATTATTATTTTATCTGTGATATACGGATAGACGGACATGACAAATTTTTAAAGGTGTGTATTCATCATTATATTTCTTCTTTAGAACGGTTACTTTTTTATAACAAGTAGAGTGACAATCAATATTATCAATCGAATCCAAGCATAACCTAACTTTACCATACATAAAGTTTTTTTCTCGCCGAAACAACAACTTTAAAAGACAATTCTTAGAGGATTCATTATTAAAATCAATAATAGAATCCTCTAAACCACATGAAAAACACTTCTTCATTTGCAACTACACGTAATTTTCCATTAAGACCAATATTTTTCAAGAGAAAATACGCAAGAGCACGTTTGTTTACAACGGAATGAGAGATTTACTTTAAACCGCGCAACGCTTCTCTGTCACTCTCTACGCTCACGCTGAAAGTTTTACATCTAAAATCTAGGCAACCATTGATTCATTCAACTTTTTTATAAGGCAACCTAGTACGGTTGGATTGGAAATAAAATAACCTTTCATTTGATATAATAATTCAACTAAATAAGGGGAAGTCGTTCAAAAAATTTTGTAAAAAATTTTATTATTTCAACATCATCGATACGCGATTTAGCTAGGCAACCTATTTGCGATGTATCAATGTATGTATTGTCTAGCATATATCCTTTATCATCATTAAATAACAGATGAGGGTATATATTTCTTACACCGGATCTTGCACTAGTACTGTTGGGACATGCAGATCAGTACGATTTGGTACATACCAGGCAGCATTCGCAATTTGTCGTAGTGTCTTGGATTGGCCCCTTTGAATAGTTTCTATATTTGACTTGGAGTCATCTCTCCATAGCTCTAGTCCATAACCTCATATTGGTTTGATGGTTGCTTTATATATCAAGATTTTGTTTCTCAGAGATACTTTTCCGCCATTGGAGTTCTTTTGTCTTGATCTCTATTTGTTTTCTCTTTTTTGTGATATGCGTTTTTCCAAGTCAGTTTGGCAGCTAAGTGAAATTCTAGATATCTTACCAATTGTACTTTTGAGGTATCTACACCTTGGTTATTGTGACTATTGGGCATGTTTCTGTACGAAACGAGAAAGTAATGTGCTCAGTTCTAGTCCCATTCACTTTTCATGTTTCCAACCATTATTGATGGTTATCTAGGTAACTGTGCGAGGATCGTGGCATATTGCGAAAAGTATCTCAGTTTGTCCTATGATTGTATACGTAGTTTAGTTAGGGTTTTTATATATTACAGAAGTTTCAATTGTTACGAGGTGACGAAAGAGTCAAGTAAGTCACAAGTTTTTTGTAGGTCAGGAGGCCAGTATGATAATGTCTCTGTTGACAGAAATTAATATCTATGATCTCCTATTGTTTTTAACAGTTCTCTGCCTTTGGTTGTTATTAGGCGTGGTATTAGTCAGTTCATATGGTGGAGCTGATATTTTTATTGCGGTGAATTGTAGGATATCTTTCTGATATTTAGGTAGTTCGTAATGGCAGATTGTACTTTTAGTGAGAAGTGCTGTACCGCTATGTGTGGCTCATCAAGATGGTTACTATGCTTCGTTGACTAAAAGCACATCTATGTGATTGTTTAATAAAAAAGTTTTTATTTCTTCTTTGTGATGTTCAAGACCATTATGGCGTTCTACAGTGCAATTCCGAATAATCTAGCCATTCACGAGTTAGTTTATTAATTAGCGTTGTTAGCATGTTGAGTACAATGCTATTCTGCTGCGTGAATTCATTCAACATAGCTTTAAATTCAGTAACAAATTGTGACAGTATATTATTTGATGATTCTGATGCATTAGAATTGCTTAGTTGATTATTGTTGACTATAGTGTTGTATGTTCTATTGTGATTTTGATAACTGCTCTGATTAAAGTTAGCTTTAATATTTGCATTGTTTGAGATCATTGTATTGAGGGCACTAACATTTTATTGTGCCTGATTTCCTTGGATAAACTTGTGGTAACATGCACATCCTTTATAATTGGCGGGCTCGCCCAAAGAACATGTGGCTGGAATTTCTTTAGATTTTTTACAGCTTACACTACTGTGGGAACCTCCACACTTCACACACATCTATTACAATACTACTTAGAATGACCATATAATTGGCTGTACTGCACTACATCAATCTTAGCTTTGTGGGGTAGTTAAACCTTGACAGATAGATTTTGAAGTCTTTCTATATTGTATACCTCTTTGTTGTTTACTGGCTCAAGATCAATGAAAATAGATGTAGTTCTATGTCTAGCATTTATGATGTTGCCTAACTGTTGGAACGGGAGCTTTAGAAAAATCAACATTTCGCACTAAATTATACGAGATTAGATGCTTATATATTATTTTTCTGGATAAAGAAATGGCTATTGTTTATTTATATTTTAATGTAATTAATATAAAGATGAAAAGCTTGAGTTTATTTCAATAAGTTATCTATATATGCAATTTGAAAATATTTAAATACGCGGTATTTGCAAGTGCATTAATGTGGTGGAAGGAATGACGCTGTTATAATAATGATATTCTGTTTTTAAGTCAGTCGCATACAGTGAGCGATCACAAACAGTCACAAACAGTAATCGAACATAAGGGATCGCATAAAAAATAAGCGATCAGAATTCGCAGTCTAAGCGACATTGTATAGTCACGCTGCCCTATAAAGTGTTAAAATTACAAATAAGAATTAATTAGCGGTGATAGGGAAGAAGTAAAAAAATTACCTTCCTTATTAAAATAATAAAAGGTGACGTAATAAGTGAAGATAATGTGTGTTGTGTATCTCAGAACCGTAATCAATTGTGTTTCAATAGTGAATAATAAATATAATAGACAGTAATCGACCCAAATTGGGAAATCGAAGTATAACGGACAATAACTCGAATTTATTGATGTGTAAAAAAGGAGCATACGCGGTTTGTAAATAGCTAGCATTTTGTTGCTCAGGCTATTTGTAATTAAATCTGAACAATTAAGAAAAAACTGAATAGTGGAAACATATCGAACAATTATTTTCTATAATCATTAATTGATGAAAGAAAATTAGAAGCGTATTCAACTACACAAGGGTATAAGAAAAGATAAGCAAAACAATAGAGAAGCGGTTCCAGCGTGCCGGTAGGTGACATCATTGGAAGAGCAGGCTCTAACCTTTCTGAGGCCCCTTATCAGCAGACAAAGAAACGCCAACATTATATCATCAGTTGCAACGAAAATAACTAAGAACCTTTTTTGTTAGTGTTAATAAATAAAACCTTTTTGTGTTTGATTTCTCTAAACTTTATATTTGACTGCCACAATTAAACGAACACAATCGTTTAATTCTGATAAAGATTTTATTTGTTATATGTTAGTTTTAAGAAGGTTATTATAGATTTAAGTTTAATTTTACAAATATTTGTAAACATATTGATGCATTTTCGTTCAGATTTGGAATTTAATTAAATGTGTATAACGTTTGATTCACTTTGATTGCTAAAGATTATTAATATTAAAAGATTATGCAAATATTGAATATATAAATGCAGAAAGAAGTCAACTCAATGGGAATCCAGATAAATAAATAAATCGAAATGAGCCTAATTTTGGTCTCTGATAACAAAAATCGTTTCTTTAGATTAACTTGAGCTAGCCGTTGCAACGAATTAAGAAAGGAGTTAGTAAACATAAAGTTTCAAATTCATTTACGCAAACCGAAATTAATTAGCAAGCAAAGTAAATATTAACTAGTGAATGATATCTTTATGAATTGAACCCATTCAGTTTTAATAAAACGTAATAAAAAATAATCATCTCAGGTATTAAATTTTATTCAGAAATGTTGGAATTATAAAAAAGTGTAAAAGAACTCGAATCTTATTCTTTGGAGTGGGTTAAACAAAGAAAAGTAGTATCTAAGGGTGCTAGGCCCGTTGCACTCGTTTGGTAGTTCTTCATTTGGGATGGTGCTATGTAAGCGTTTAATAACTACTCTATAGACACGATACTCTTTCTGCTAATAGTTGTGGTGGACAATATGTTCTTGTTTTAGATAACTAACTAATTTTCGGTAGCTTTCTATTAAATTACAGCTAAATCTTGATAGTGTTATTGGCTAAGCTTTACATGGTATACTGTTCATCCTCTAGGCAGTGTTTTATCTGGTTAATCACATTTGGATAATCAAATATACCATATATGTAAATGCGGGGAGGTATGCTGACTTTTACAGTGGGACTAGTCTTCTGACTGTTGCTTTCTTCAGCTATTTGTTAGCTGTACTTGTTATTTGTGCAATTTTATTGTTTGTAAATCGTGCGGTTTTCTTTGGTTTTGTACTTTTTACCTGCTGCCGCGGGATTTGGTTTGTTACCTGTGGTTAATCTGGTTCGTCTTCACTGGCTGAGGACATTCTTATAATTTTTTGAGGGTGATTTCCCAAACGTGATGTATTGGCTGACGTAGTAGACGATAATTGATACTGCTCTGATCAACAATTTTCCAAAAAATCTCTGCCACCAACATATACGCAAAGAATTGTATGGTTCAATGTATTTATGTTTTCATACTTACATGTAGCGGCAGTATATGAGTTCTATTTCTTTTTGTTTCGTTGTTCATGAAACACCTTTTTTTGGAGTAAGTAATCAAATTTATTTAAGAATATTACTCAAGTTCATTTATCCGGTTTAATAAATATTAATTATATTATTATTATTATTATTATTGATTGAACACTTGATGCTGAACTGGTAATGCAATTGGAATATTATTTAATAAATTTAAATAACACAACTGTTGAGATGAATGTATAATTATAATTGAATGTATAAGTAAAATCTGCTTTATTAAAAAACGCAATTATTTAAAAATTATTGATATACACATTTGCTAAAAATAAATGACTGCAAACATTTATGGCCCTAACCCTGTAATTAGAGACCTTTTGGCCGTATTAAGAGTCTTTTTTGGTACTCCAGCCCCGCACCCACAGATATGCACACTTCTATCTAATTGATCGTGGGAACAGGTTTTTTATTACATCCAATTTTAACTCCTACAGTAATATAGAAATAAATTCAAGGTAACGATTTTCCCCAACTATCATTAATATAAAGTAATTTATTATTGTCTGGATTTCCCCAATTATGTAACCATAATATCATCCTTTCACAATTCAAGGCTCAAATACCTCTAACGTACTTGAAAAAACCGCTAATTAGTTAATTGCGCAAAAGGTGAGCGGTGTTTGAAAATACAAATACGATGTTTTAAACGTTGTAATTAGATCGAATTTTATAAAATCCTGTGTAGTATCTTAACCAAATTCATAAACCGATTTTTAATTACAAGGCAATTTTAAATCGCCAAGTAATATAGAAATAAATTTTAAGACGTTGATGTGAGGTCAGCTTCTATGAAAGCATCTGGCTATAGAGGCAAGATTTAAAATCCATCCATCCTAACAATATTGATTTGATAATATTTATATGAAAACATAAACATAGTGTTGATATTAAAAAGTTACAGCTTGCAAAGAACAACTTTCAATACAAAAATAGTTGCTTGAATTAAGTTACAGCTTGTAAAAACCAACTTTCAATTCAAAAATACTGGCTTAAATTAACTTACAGCGTATAAAAACCAACTTTCATTTCAAAAATACTGCTTTGGTTTATCCTACACATTTCAAACACCAACCTTCATTCCAAAAATGTTAGCTTGAATTAAGTTACAGCTTCCAAAAACCAAGTTTCATTTCAAAAATACTGGCTTAGTTTAAGTTACAGCTTGCAAAAACCAACTTTTATTTCAAAAATACTACTTTATTTAACTTACACATTGCAAACAACTTTCGTTTCAAAAATACTGGCTTAAATTAAGTAACAGCTTGTAAAACTAACTTTTAATTCAAAAATACTGGATTGTACTAACTTACAGCGTGCAAAAACCAACTTTGATTTCAAAAATACTGCTTTGGTTTATCTTAGACATTGTAAACACCAAGCTTCATTCCAAAAAATACTAGCTTGAATTAAGTTACAGCTTGCGAAAATCAACTTTCATTTCATACTGTTTCGAATTAAGTTACAACTTTCATTTCAAAATTCCGGCTTTGTTTAAGTTACAGCTTGCAAAAACCAACTTTCCTTTCAAAAATACTATTTGGATTTAACTTACAGCTTGGAAAGAACAACTGTCATTTCAAAAATATTGGCGTTAATTAAGTTGCAACCTGCAAAAAACAACTTTCATTTCAAAACACTAATTTGAATTAAGTTCATTAACTTCATTTTCAAAAATATTAGCCTGCGTTAATTTACACCGTGTAAACACCAACTTTCAATTCAAAAATCCAAGCTGTAGTAAAACAACTTAAGATTGTTATCTAAACACTGCTCTGTCAAAAAGCGCCTTAGATTTATAAACAAGCTTGAACACACTGTCGTTAATGAAAATGGACAAATGCCTGGTGACAAATAAACAAGCTGACTTTCATTTACAATTTTGATAGTACACCTGAGATTTGAAACTAACATCGATTCCATCTCGTAAGATAACTATAGGAACCCGTGTTTTATTTTACCAAAGATACAGCATCATCATTGCACAACCAAAATAATAATTACATAACACTGTAGATGTGCGGATTAAGGTATAACAAGTGTTGATCGCGTGAAACTTTACAACAGGTTTAAACCGATATAAGTTGGCGGTGGTAGTTGTGAATCATAACATTAAAAATTTGTACAAATAATTATATAAATAAAAATAAGGGGCTAAGGGTTAAAATCAAAAACGATGACTCACCAGTGTTAATAATCGTGTTGAAAGAACACCTTGTATTTATAAAAATTACTCTAAGCAAAGATGTAAATACCGTAATCACATAAATAAACAAGTTAACCAATTTTGATAATACACTTCATCTTTTATTTTAAGTAATAGCAGGTCAGCGTGAGTATAGAAATCCCTTAACGATATTGTTACACCGACGTTTAATTAATTCATCAGCCTGTATTCGCAACTTAAATGATTACTGATTCTGCAGCCCTATATTATCATATACAGTAGAATCTGTGTCTATTCTATATTTGAATACCGCATAATATACAAGGTATTGTATTTTAAAAAACAATAATTTTCAATTAGTCAAAGTTGGCAACACTGTAACGCGATTCAGGAATTCTTAATTGGCTCCTTTGAAAGTCGGTTTTACAAACACAAACAAATACAACACGAAAACACGAACAGGAACAGGAACACGAACGCGAACGCAAACGCAAACGCAGACGCAAACGCAAACGCAAACGCAAATGCAAACGCAAACGCAAACGCAAACGCAAACGCAAACGCAAACGCAAACGCAAACGCAAACGCAAACACAAACACAAACATACTGATTAATTAACTAAACATCGGTATAATAATATCATTAGGGGACTTTTACTCACGCTGACCTGCTATTACTTAAAATAAAAGATGAAGTGCATTCAAAATTGGAAATGAAAGTCAACTTGTTTAATTATGTGATTACGATAAAGCTGACAGGACCTTAAGATATAATTACGCCATGTGCCTTCTTTGCTTAGAACAATTTTTATAAATGCAAAACTGTATCGTTTGCTGTGTGAAAAACCCTCTAGAGGTATTTGAATAGTGAAAGGTTGTTATTGTGGTTACATAATTGCGAAATCAGAAAGTAATTACTTTATATTAATGATAGTAGTATACCTAGGGCGATACTAATCCACTTTTCTACTATAGTTTTTCTACGAGTGTAGGTCAAATCACGTACACATTCGTTGCATCCAAGTACAAGGTCATTGAAGCACACGTACATACTGCCTGCATCAAAGTATATTCTTCCAGGTCATGTATAGATAGGGGGATACTAACTCACTTGGGTGTAAAGATATATAGGAGAATGCTCTTAGTATATTCTTCAAGGTCACGAGCGTTATACTATTTATGTTCACAGCTAACAATTGGTATATAGGAGGATGTTATTAGTATATTCTTCAAGGTCACGAGAGTTGTACTGTTTGCTTTCACAGTTAACGAGATAATTGGTCATCACGTACACGTTTCATTATATTCTTAGACTTCTCAAGGTCACCTGCAGGGGTATTCAATACACTTTGTCATTGTAGGTTACTCGCGGGACTTTAGTTTTCAAGGTCATAAGGCTATCAAGGTCACCAAGCAATTCTCGGCTGTGTCGAGGTATTAACTCATTTATTACGATTCTTAGAATTCTCAAGGTCACCTGCGTGGGGTATTGTGGAACAAAAAATTTTTCACCAAGCAATGCTTGGAATTTGGCAAGGCCATGTGTTGGAAAATTGTCAAGGTCACCTGCACGGGTAAAGTTAGCAGCATTCCTAATCAAGGTCACGTGGTTTTCAATTTCAATCAATTGTAGCTTGCAGGGGTGTCATACAGATTGTTGTCTATGCGATGTCTCAAGGTGATGCGATGTTACTATCTCTCAAGGTCACGAACCATTGCCAGCTCATTGTCTTTTTCAAGGTTATCGGGAAATTTCAAGGTTACACACCCCAGAGATTATTGGATTTAAAGTTCATTAACCTTTTCAAGGTTATCGCAAATTTCAAGGTCACCAAGCAATTCTTGGGATTTTGGTCGAGTCAGGGCCATGTGTTAATTCCTAGAACTTATTACAATTCAAATAGATTGTTATCTAGGTCAATGGCTAAATTGAGTCAAAATGTATTGATATCAATCTTCAAGGTCACCTGCTTGCGGTCTATGCTAAAAGGTAGGTGGTTCCTGTATTGTCGCTCTGTATGTGTGCGTCTAGCCTCAATTTCTGTGTTGAAGTTAGTCAAGGTCAGGCTGTTCAACAATTCTTCCCGAGTCAAGGTGTTAATTCTTAAAAGTCAATGACCACCTTGTCAGGGTATTTTGAACACCCTGTATACGTATTGGGTAATTTTGTTTGTAGTTTTATTCACTTAGTTAGATTCCGTGTGTATATTTTTTTGTTTGAGAACTTACTGCCGATAATGAATGAATTTCTTTAACGTGTGTTGCGACCTTTTGGGAAGGTGTGTGGCGAGCTTTAGATTTTTTTGTTTGTGAATTATTATTCCGTAATTTAGATTGTTTTCCTTATTATTCCCCGTTTATTGAATGTTGAGTAACGTATTATTTGTATATAGTTGTATATAAGTGTAAATAACGTTTATTTCGTTTGATTTCCTTAAAAATTATAGAAAGAGTGTAGATTTATATGTATATGATGTCATGCTGGCGACATAAAGTCGCTTAATTATAGTGGTTCAGTGTAATATTGAATATGTTGGTTTTGAATCATAGAGGAAGAATGTGGGACTGATTGTTTGTACTTGAATGAAAATATAGAGATGTTGTTCACGATGATTATGCTGACGTTTGAGATTTTGGAAATTACCGAGTCCTTACGGACGAAAACGAAATTTGTGTGTTGGGGTACCATATCTTCTCCTTCCGTTTTTTAATTGGTGGAACTAAATTAGATAAGATTTTTTTGTGAGTGGTGGGATTCAAAATCCAAGATGGAGTTTTGGTAATAATTTGAAGGATTCGGAAACTGATCGCGCTCCCGAGTAGTAGTACGGTGACGCTGGTTGTTACGCTTTAAGGGGTGGTTTAGAACGTTGATGTATTGGACCTTTCGGTGTTTAACGAACGAACTTTTTGTGTAGTAAGGGTAGTTAGCTACTTCTGAAGAAGACCTGTATAGGGACTTTATTAAAACTGTTCAATCACCAAAGGATTATACCTAGTGCCGATTTCGATCTTACGTAAAGTTACCTAGAGATCATCGTCGTGTTATATTAGTGCTTCGGTGAACTCATTGGTTTTTTTCTCGCTTCTGCGGATTTTAAAATTAACGTTCTTGTAGTGCCTCTTAATTACCGTGCAAAGCGTGTTTAAAGATAAAGAAACTTTCGCAATATATTAAAATTTATAGTTATTTAAACAAGTTATTAACCTTTTGGATAATTAGTGGAAATAAAACTATTTAAACGATAAAAGTTAACAAGCAAGTTGAGCGCACAAATTATTATTTTAAAAGAAGTTTTTTGTGTGTTTCGAACTATTTTTTTTGTGTTAACGAAGGTTTGAAAGCGGTGCCGTTTTTTTTTGTTAAATTAAGTTGTTGTTCTAAATTTATTTAGTGTAATTAATTATAGTTCTGACGCTCCGCCTTCACACGTTGTTATTTATTTTAGTATTAAAGGGCAATTGACCCTATCGTAGTGTGGGTATATAATCCACGAAATATGTATAGGTTAAACCATTTAGAACGGCGTTAAGCAGCATTCTGATCAGACATCCTGTCGCCTTTGTATTTTTTTGTTTATACGCATTATCGTATGGTTATATTTATCTTATTCTTTTTATTTTATTATAGCTTTGTTAGGTTTTATAAATGTGTTTTAATTCTGTGGAAACCCTTTTGTGTTACATAAAAGTTCTTTTTGCAAATTGCAAGTTACGGGTAATTTAGTTTTAACGTAGCAAAGTTATTTTTTTTTATTATTGAGTAAGAGCGTTGATGATATTTAGTATTTTATTTGATTTTTAGTTGAGAATTAATTCATTTAGAGTGTATTCTATAGCTTTTTGTTTGTTTTGTTTTGATTATTATTTAATGCCTAATTATTTACACTGAGGTGTAGTAGCGTAACTTTATTGAGTGTTTATCACGCTTTATTTGACAGGCGTGTAGTGCGATTTTGAAGCCCGATTTCAGTTAGTTTGCTGAGTTGCTGTCCAGCACACCTGGGATTGATTGCGGATAGGTAAGCGTATGTTTTTTGTATGTTTGGACACGCTATGTACTCGTAATTTTGGCACGATGACCCTTATTTTGACTACTAAATATTCTGGTGCCCAAAAAACCGACTGATTACGTTTTCATCCCCTATTTTGACTTACGTACGATTTACTATTCTGGATGTGTAAAATTTAGCAACATCATACCCACACCCAACACGCTGACTAGTCGGGGCAAAAAGGCCAATTTATCTGTATTCCCGTTCTACCACCCGTTTATACCGTTACAACCTGCAGGGGTATCCCGATCTTATTCGAAAGTAATACGAGGGTGATACTAAATCAAGTCTTGACGGGAAATTGTTACCAAGTAGTTCCTAGAATTTGGCCAACGCTTCACGGTCAATGTTTATTCTTAGAATTGTCATTGATGGTGCGAGTGATCCTTGAGGGTAACGCCCTTTGGCGGAAAATTGTCAAGGTCACCAAGCAATTCTTAGAATTTGACTGAGTAATGGTTATGTGTTAATTCAGTTATTGAAATTCTAGGAAATCAATTTTCAAGGTTGCCAGCAGAAGTATTCTTAGAAATCAATTCCTATTCAATAATCAATAAGCATCCCTAATCAATGACTTTGGTCTTAGAAGTTATTACATTTCCTAGAAATAAATTTCAAGGTCAGGGGTATTAAACAGATTGCTGTCTGTGCTAAAAGCAGGTTCACGGCTAAATTGAGTCAAGGTCAAAGTTTATTGGTATCAATTTTCAAGGCCACCTGCAGTAGCAATTTAGCAATTATTAGTGTGGCAGTAACTGATACGAAGTATGGTGAACGTGTAGTGTTGGAAGCGGAGGAGTTTAAATCTGATTATCTCAGCGCTTTAACGAGTATTTCAAAGAAAAAAATCGAATTTAAAAAGCTGCTAAATGCAAAGGATGTGTTCATAAGTAGTCTGGGTGCAATCGGAAAAACAACAAACAACATTTTGTAATAGCAGTGTCCCCAACCATATGTAAACATGATTTAACTAGAATCATTTCGTATTTATCGTTGTAATAGGAAAAATGAGTCTAATTGAAATTTGACGTAATATACAGGGTGTTCGCGTCAAAGGGAAACTTATGCTTCGAATTGCGCGGTTTAATTAAAGTACACATGCGCTAAGGACATTCGAATTGTTATAAATGCTAAGTATAATATTAATTCACATAACACTGTATTAAAATATTGTATTATCATCCTGCTTATCTAATGTATAGCATTGACTAAAAATAAAGAAATATTATTTGTGATCGCAATTTAGGTATAAATACCCTACCCTATCTATCTAGGTCAAATTTTAGCATTCCTTGGGGGTTAAATTCTTGGAAATAGTAAATAAGCGTTCCTGTTGCTCAATTCTAACAATAGAATCAGTTCGTGGAAACAAGAAGAACGATGGGGTTGTTGTCTATGCTAAAACGTACATCAAGGTTCTTGTATTGTCTAAATTGTTGTTTGTAATAATAAAAAGATTATGCTTACGTTGGTTCACACTACTCTACTGTCCAATCCGCTAGGATGACGTAGTTTCCCCGAGAACCGGATCCGGTTCCCAAAGACAGATAGCCGTTTCCCAAAATAGGGGAGCCGTTTCTCAAAACATCTGTTGCCCAACACAGGTAACCGTTCCCCACAGAAAACAAGTCAAATAGCTTATTCATCGTAGCTGAGGCTAAATTTTATTAGGCTGTGCAAGGTCAAAATCATATTACATTTCTTAGAAATCCATTTACAAAATTTATCTTAGAAATCTAAACAGAATCAGACCGTGATGGGTATCATATAACATTTCTATGTAATACATGTTCAAGGTTATTGTACCGAAGGGTGTCATATTCTTAGAAATTTAAGCATAGAATCAGTTCGTGGCAATATGAAGGCTATTGTGGTTTATGCTAAAAATTGGGTCGAGGTTAAGTGGTTCTTGTATTGATTAAAGTGAGTCAAGGTCAACTTTTGTTGGTATCCTAGTACAATTCCTAGAAATCTGAAAGTAGGTCAAGGTACTGACAGTTTTTATATTATAAAAAAACCTGGACTAGAATAATCCACTTGAACCACCTACTTTAGGGGATACTTTTTATAGGTCAAGGTACTGATAGTGGGTGGTCTTTATATTATGGAACAAGCTGGATAAGATATTTTAAAGTGAAGCTGTACCGCGCATTTTCGTTTGCACATTGAGTTCGTGCGCAGACACCATTTGATGTCGTTGTACGATAATGTAATCAAAAATCGTCCATATTTGCTCTTGAATATTTTTAACAAAAGTGTTGTATATTTTTTTACGGTAAGAGCTAATTAAACCTACTTTTCAATGTTGACATATTTATCCTTTTTGGGAACTTTTATTTTTCTTTTTTATAACGTTAAATTTTTCCTTTTACGTAATTTCATGGTACTATTACGTTTCAATTTAACGAGGATGACGCAGTAGAAGATTGTTGCTATGCGGAAAATTATAAATAAATGGTACATTAACCCGTTTAAATCAACCAAGTTTGGCTGTGTTTTAAAGGAACTTACTTATTTGGTATCAACGAATATCAAAATCCTGTCATATTTCCATTTCAAGATTAATTGCACAACTAAATTGGAAAGCGTGTACTCGCCAGCATTTTTTTATCTGTAATAGTATACCAGTGACAACCAAAATTTAAAAGTACTACAGGTATTTATTTCTAATCATTAGTTTTATAAGGTATTTTTAAGTTCATTCAGTTTTACTAACATTAGTATTTAGATTTGCTTTATAACTTGAGTTAAAGATTTTTATAATAAACCTTGTTATTGTTTCCAATTTTACATTTATTACATTCACAGTTTACTTGTTTTCAATAAAATAAGTTGGCGTTCGAGGTATTTTAACATTTATTTGCAGGTTGAAGTTACACCCTTTTTTTGTAAAGCGAACATATATAACCACACACGCATTTTCTAATTAAAGTAAATCAAATTTTAAGAAGATGGCCCGTTTAATCGTCGACTGAACTGAAGGCACAAAATCTATTTATTATTAGGAGTATAACCTCAACACCCAACATTTTTATTTTTTTATTATACGGGCGTTCGATCGTGGGACTTTATTTGCAATTTATTGAATTAGATGCTTTTCGATAGTTAGGAAATAAAATTTACAATTATCTTTGTGTACGTCAATCGTGTATATGTGTTAGGTATCTTCATTTACGTATTCCGAATATTAGTAATTACCGTATAAAGCTATTATAATATTTTATATTTATGATTATTGTAACTTTATTGTGTTTTGTGTATATTTGTATATCATTTTATTAATCATGTCGATTTATGTAATGGAGGCGATTAATTTTTCATAGAATTGAGATACCGTCATGTTCTCGGGGCTGAAAAGATGTCAGTTGATGGGAAACGCAAATTGTTACGACTTAAATTGAATTTAGAGAGAATTTGATAGAAAGTTAAGGGATTTTTATATAAAAATTGAAATTAACCAAACTGAAGAATTGATTTATTTAAAAGACAAACTTCGCCACATTCAATCATTAATAAATTTATACAAAATTAATTCAACAAAAAGTGAATATCTCAAACTTCATACTCGTCTTTTGCTCTATCGTACAAGCATTTTGCCACGCCTAACTTCACGTTTTTGCGATGATTGGAGTTGTAGTGTAGGTACCTCCCCGTGTGGAGGTTTCCTGTATACATTTCAAGTGAAAGTGTTGTCATTCCTGTGTACAAGTACATCCAGGAATGACAGTTTTTGTTCCGACTCCAATTCCATTGTGAATTTTATGGAGGGTGCGCGGCTATTTAAATTACTATGGGTGAGCAATATAGTTGCAATATAGATAAGATATGTTATTATTCGGAATTGATCTATTTTCAAGAAAGAGTTTGACGTGGTTTCGTGCCATAAATTTTATGCAAGAATTTTATGATTAAAGAATAATCACTAGAGGTGTTTGGGCTACCGCTTTCCTCGAATCCCGTACCATTGGTTTTTAATTTCCTGATTTAAAGAAGTTTTTCACCACTGAAGAATTAAATAAAGCTATTCAACTGGTAATTGAGCATATTTAATAAATTATGTACGAATGTTTGACAATACGGAAGCACCCGTTTTGTTACGTACGGTTGATAATAGTGGAGATTTGAAAACATTTATTATACAGAGTTGTTTCTTGATAAGTGTATAATTCAAATTTTTAAATTGTAATTATATTAATTTTGTACGTGATATTGATGCAGTCATTTTGAAGTCTAATTAAGGTTACAGCATAGAATTACATTACCAGCTACCTATTCAAAGTTTTTTTTTTATGTAATTATTAAAATAATATTAAAAAATATTATTTTAATTTAATTATCAAATAAAATTAATCAAATTTTTATGCTTTATTTCCTTCCATCAATGAATTTGAAACACTAATTTACCAAATTTTAAGTTTGCGAGAAATTCAAACGTGAGACTTTCGTTGTGAGGTATTATTCACTAACATAATTTTTATCATTTTCTTCTTTGTTTAATCCATTACGAATTCCCTCGCAATGTTAATGGACAACGTACTAAGAATCTATCATCGTCATTAAATTCTGGAGAGGTAATAAATATTGCTGAATTGGTTGTTCAGCTCATATCATCTTACCGTACGAAGCAAAGGACGGTCTGGAGCAAAGAGGTAAACGGATATTTAGTCCGATGCGATTATAAAATAAGAAAGTTAGAAAAACACTTAAGAACTCCACCGATTAGTGATCAGTAAGTTTCCACAACTAAGAAACAAAACTATACAAAATATAGCAGACCAACACCGTTTAGTATCTTATAACAACCGTATTCCTGCTGAAACAATAATTAGAATAAGAAACGAAATAGATATCGAGCCGGAAATAAATACCGATCAAGAAGAAACGACAGTAATCGACGACATTATAGAAACAAATAACGCAGGCGCTACAAACGCCTTTGAAGAATTTTTTCTCGGAGCCATAATGTTATATGAAGGAATGGTCCCAATATATCCGTCTCGCCTACCAAAGCTTAAATTAAACAGTGAAACTCGCCAGATATTAATGGAAGTAGATGAATTAAAGAAATATGAGAAGGAACAAACATCACGGATTTACTTACCCTCATCTACGTAGGGACTGTAGTTCTATAATATGCTCACGGTCAAAGAAATGCTATTCAAACGCCAAGAAAAGAAAAATGGAACGACAAAGTTGCGTAGGAAAGGAAATTTGACAACAAGATAAATTTATTAAGAAAAGAAATTGGTATCTGAACTCAATCAGTGTACCCAAACCCAAGCAGAGGGGTTAAAAGTAACGCTATGAAAGTAATATAAAAACATAGAAAGAGGCTGAAAATGCACAAAACAAGCAATCTACGACGACTGCATAATCACATGTTTACTACTAATGAAAAGTTATTTTACAAAAACTTGTACAACAAAGGAAAAAAGGAAAATACTGAAGAAAAAACTCCGACCACACTGAAAGACTTTAGTAAGTGCTGGATGGATAGCTGGAGTAATCCTACGCAACATAAACAAAACAAATGGTACTATGAAGAAAAGTCAAACGGCGAAAGAATCAAAACCATACTAATATCCGGAATAAGTAAGGCAGAAATACTGCAATGCATAAAAAATACTGGCAACTGGAAAGCACCAGGTCTAGATAAGCTCCAAAATTTCTGGGTTAAGTATTTTAAATCTACACACCACCAACTTACAAAGTCTTATAACGATATCCTTCCCAACCCGAAGATACTACCATTGTTCATGACTAATGGTATAGCTAACCTTGTAGCAAAGACACATCAACTTAGTCCAGATGGCTCAAAATAAAGACCGATTACATATATTTATAAAATATTTACATTTTTTATCGCAGGAAAAATATACTAACACCTGAACACAAATAATTTAAAAGACGAGGAACAAGAAAGCTGCTTTAGGGAGTTGTTGGAATGAGAAGAGCGGCTAATTGTAGAGGCATTAATAACAAAGCGTGCAAGAGCGAAAAAACACGATCTCCACACAGCTTCTGTACATTACAAGAAAGCGTGGTACAACATACCGCACTTTTGGTTGTTTGAAATTTTAAAATTGTATAAGGTAGAGAACCGCTTAGTAAAGTATTTAGCGCACATTATGCAAGGCTGTAATACCCATATAAGTCTAAGCACCGCGAACGGAACAATTGACGCGGGTAACATTAAGATAAGACGTTACGACTCTTTAAGTCCACCATGGATTTGTCTTACGATACAACCACTCATGTTACTACTAAATAAACAAAGCACAGGTTTCTCTACTAACCAATGCAGGTTCACGCATCTATGATACATGGATCACCTTAAATTATTTACAAGCAAACGAAACCAACTAAATAAAATGTGGGTGCCTTCAGTACCGACATACAAATCACTATGCTTTTAGATAAATGCAAAGTTAGAAGTGTGGAAAAGGAAAAATTGACACGAAACGAGGGATATGAAGCAGCAAGACAAGGAAAAGTGGGAGGAATGGCAAAAGATAAAAAATACACCTAACTTGGATACGACCAGAGACACAAAGTATATAGAAAAAAGCGCGCAAAGAACAAATACAAAGAAACTATCTTACAAAACTGCGAATGTTACTGAAAAGCGGACTATTGATCAGAAATATGTCTAAAGCTACTAATAATTATACAACGGCAGTACTCACAGCTTCCGAGTACAAGCAATGAACAGAACGACAAGGAGAGAGTTCGTAAGTAAGAAAGGTCATCATCCACACAGCACGGTTGAACGGTTTCACTTAGCTTCAATGCAAGGTAGAAGAGGGGTCCCAAATGTACGCTTTCAGCATAGTAAGCGAAGATCTGCGAAAGTACTTTCAAGGCAAACCAGAATCCTCAAAACACCTACAGGCCCAGTGTCTGTCAATTCAATATAAAAAAACAGCAATGGAAAGCAAAGCCTTTACACGGGAAATACATCGCCGGTATAGGATAGGCATACATAGATATTAAAGGTTATATCAACTCGTAGCTACAGAAAAAAGGTAATGAAATAATCTCTCGCTAAGGATAACCGCTGTATATGTGATAATCATCTGGAAACAATTGAACATATTATGGGATGGATAAGCTAGCTCACAAAAAATACCATATGAAGCATAATGGAAGAATCTACTGGAATAGGAAAATAATAACTGACAAGACTATCGAATCCAACATCCCTAATACAGTGTTAACGCTAAAAAAACGTGAAAGTTACTTACATAATCGATATAGTAATACCTCTATGTTAATATACCTAAAAACCAAACAGAAAAGGTTAACAGGTGGTTTCTCTAGCAGCTGAGGTGTTGAGGATGTGGAAAATGAATCATGTACAAATTATTCTAATAATCATAGGATGCATTGACGAAATACCTACAAAATTGTACAATAGTAAGGAAACTTTGAAAGTCAATGAAACATTATACATACCGATGTAGAAGGGTTGTAGGAGAGTAATAAAACCATTACTGTTAGTGATACGCCGAACTACCGGTAACCTACAACAACCAATAAAGCTATAACTGCAAATATATGATAATTAAAGAACAGATCATTGCACATACCTGCTATTTTAAGTTGTATAAGTAAATACCTGTGACAAAACACAGAGAAATAGGCAACAAACAATAATAATAATAAGAATTATTATTATTACAGTTATAATGTTTGTTTGCCCAACAGAATTGAACAAATACAAAATAATAGAACAAATATCGCTAGACAGCAGATAATAAATACAAAAATACAATGCAATAAGAATTAGTGCATAAATGTACATGCATAAAAATAACTATATTCTTAAGAACAGAAAAAGACCCTTACAACCATGGGCGCCGGCAAGAGGGTGCAAGACTGTCAAAAAAATACACAGAAATAGATTAAGAATTAAATTTCTTAGTCACCGTTAGATTAATAACTTAAGGCGTCTAGGTTGCCATTGTGTTAATCACCTCATCAATGAATTCAATGTCCTCCTTTATCCTTTCCTGTAAACACTGCACAGACCGCTTAACCTCAAGTCTCCCAACGTTGACCGATTCCACATCGTAACGTACTGATTGTACGATAAATGCTACATATTATTGTTGGAATACCAATTTTGGTCGCTTCGCATATCGCTGGTAAAACGGGGTAGCTTGAGCAATCAAATCTGCGTATTCAAGGATTACACTTAAGACCGCATCATCTGTCTTCAACATCTCATACCAGGTAGCAGCCTCGGCAATAAAATTGTGTAAAAAACCTTCGTGAAGGTACTGTATATCTTCTGCTATAAATAAACATACAGATTTGTCCAATTTTCTCATTCATTCTCGGTGAAACTGCATAAGCGAAAATGCTGTTTTGTGTGTTGAAGAAAATCGATTTCTCAGAGAGGATATGATAGATTCCAAAAATCTTCATTTTCAGATGGTTGATTTGATTTGTAGGTTTGTCTTGCCACCACTCGAGGACGTTTAAAGTCTACATCCAGTTTGTCACAAGACTGAAGCATATTTACTTATTGTAATTGATTGCACATGGAATTGAGTTTGGCAGAATAGATAGCAATTACTAAGTGTATCACAATGTATGTTGGAGTATGAGCAGTGGCGTAGAGCTGATATACTTTGGTTTTCGTTTTCGAGCTTGGTGCGTCGTGCGAAAGTTCTAAAATTCGTACAATAGTCAGAAAGCACCCCCCTATAAATAATCTTGCCGGCGCCTATGCTTACAATAATCAATTGCAATTTCAAGACTACTTATTAGCGTTATGATTAGTACCTAGTACCATGAAAGTTAGAATTGTGACGTATATAAACTATTATAAGTGAAACAGAGCCAGACGTGCCAACTTTATAAATCCTTTTAACGTGTTAAAATTAATATCACAATACTTAGCATGGTTATTGACATTATAACACATAACATAAACAGGTGGTTTTAATAATGCGTTAGTTCTAGCATCCAATTTTAACTCCAAGTACTTCTTGAACAGACGTTGGGCGGTTTCAATAATAAACTTGTAGCGGTCACATTACGGATACCATATCAGTGCTAAGTATTCCAGGCGAGATCGAACGAAAAAAAAGTAAATACATTTAAGTGCATCACCTACAGAAAAGAATAAAAGTATTTTATAAGACGTACTAACAATATTCTCAATGTTTAAGAGACAATGTCAATTTGTTATCGAACATAACTCCCAAACCTTTAATCGAATTAGCACAAATTAGAATTCTTGAATCTATAAAATACTCGCATAAGGTGTATCGGTCTTACGTGTTGATGAAATCATACTACACTTAGCTACGTTGGGTGATGGATGGTTTAGCAACCATTTTTCAACTGAATTTATACATTTCTACAAGTTGTGCCAGTCAGTTAATGATTCAATAGGGATGTAAAGTTTTAAGTCATCAGCGTAAAGTAGTGAGTTTGATTCGTAAACGTCAAGAATGTCAGTGAAATATAAGATACACAGGACCAGCTGAATGTTAAAACCCTGGGGCACTCCCGAAGTAGTTACGTACGGTTCAGATATAGACCCATAGTACCACACGCATTGTGATCTGGAGCTTTGATAGGATAGTTAGGGTGTTGTAACAGTAATAAGTTTATTGCGCACACAACATAAATGCTTTTGTTTTTTTTTGCGGATTAATTTCCTGATTTAGAGTGACTACAACCTGTTTTAAGTTTTAGCTAAATTAACTCTTGTTAAGCTGAACTAGACATTTGACCTCGTTGACAGCTGCCTTGGGGACGCTTTATCTTGCAATTAAAGTGATTAATTCATGCATCGATTATTTTTTGTGCCCTTCTTGCCATACATAACATTTTGGAAATACACCGTCAGTTGCCTGAAACAATAGGCTACTGTCTTTTTTGTACAAACGCACCAAAGCTGTGATTGAACAGTTATGTCACTGTTTTGGTGTATATTTTTGCTGTAACATAATAATTTGAAATCGCACTATGATCAATGTCTTCGGCAATTTAAGAAAGCTTCTTTTGTTAATGTTTTTGAAGTATGTACTTTGGGTTAAATTTGTTGAAAGCTAGTTTGGTACCCAAGAAGTTTTCTACGGGTTCCAGTTTATCTATTTGACATACGATAATCGAAGCATGAATTAATCACTTTAATTGCAAGATAAAGCGTCCCCAAGGCAGCTGTCAACGAGGTCAAATATCTAGTTCAGTCTCTTGCACTCTTATTCCCGATAATGACGCAGCTGGAACTGGGACACTGCGACACACCTTCCCCTAGATGCCCTCAGCTTCAGATAAATCATTGCTGTTTAAGCATATAATGGTGCTTTTAATTCTTGTACTAAGTTCTCCTGAAACTGCTGTCAAGACTACTAAGTATTCAACCATAATACGTGTTTAACCCCGTCAGCTAACTTTGTTTGATTTGACAATCATTATTGCTGCAGTGTTGACTTTATCTTTACTTTAGCTTTATCGTACTAAGGAGCGATTTACTTACTGACTTATCTAAACAGTACTATGCGATATGGACAGTTTTAGGTATTTTGGATTAAGGAGTTTCGTTTTACGTTGCCTTGGTCTCTTATAACTTCTTGCACTTTAACTAATAGTATTGGATGTTCGGCTGCTTTTCCTCCAATTTCTGTAGATGGACGAACTAGACTTATTGAAGCGTTAATTTTACATTATCCCTCCCATAGGCTAGGGATAGCTGGATTTTGGAACCGATCTATGGTCATTCGTTTCTGCTTCTCTTTTCACTCTTATAGCTCTGCTGTTGAGAATGGTCATATACGTTCTTCAGATAATCAGACTTCTTGTCCAGAAGTTGCGTTACAGTCTCTTTTAGACCAATTATTTCAAGAAAAATTTACGGGGTTACAAGTACGAGGTTGATGCCTTGTGCACTAACGCAGGGCCAAAAACACAATAATACTATCCGCTTTCTTTAGAACTGTAGAAATCAGTTGATCAAGAGCTTGAGGAGACTATGTTTGCTCTCGGTGCCAGCCAAACTTTTGATCAGTCTTTCATCTAGTGTAAGATATTAATTTTCGGTAGTACCTGACATCTCCTTTATAGTTCCGTTATTTTGGAGCAACCTCGTAATACGTTACCGAGCTAGTATCGACATCCGCTCTGCTTACTGACAAATAAATTTATCATTATATGAAAATGCAAACTTTTACAATTATACAGCATTACATTGATTTAACGTATGTTATTAAACATACACATTATGTTTTCATTGTATAATAACAATGAGAGTCCTTAAATATTAACGGGAATTTTTTGTAGCATATATAATTTAATTATATATTTATTTGGTATGTTAGCCTTTGTCCGCTAGAAGGTGTTCTGATTTGTCATTTATAAGACGGTTTAATAATGCTTAAGTTCTTAAAAATTAAGCTAACCCTTACTAAAATAAAATTAGATTCCGGACTTTTGTTTGTGTTTTCAGATTTCATATATTTATTTGACATCTTGATTAATTTTCAAAAATTATTATCAATTACTGAAGAAGGTAACTGTAATTGGTATCGAAACGTTTATATTTAAAGAAAAATAAAAAAAAAATGGACGATTTCATGCTACATACTACTATCTTAAATTCATCATTAACTTATTTGCACTTACCCTAAGATATAAAATAATTATTAATTAATTAATTAATAACAATTTCAAAAAATAAACCCAGTTGAACTGATAAGTTTGAATGAGAACAGAAACAAATTAAATTATACAGACATCAATAAAAATAGAGTTTACACCAATGTATATTTAGTAAAATAAACAAAAAACGAACTAATTCAGAATGAAAAATAGCGTTTTTATGAACAGATTATGTATAACCTTTAGGTACGTAAAGCACCCAAATTGGCAATGTTAAAATAAAAGAACCAAGAGAACGCTTATATTACTTCAAAAACACAGATTACGCAAACTATTAAGTAGATCTGCATTATAATGCATTTGATGTTACGGAAGCATGATCTGTATTTATCACGAAGCAGAAAAAAAAATTGGAACATAGTTTTTCACAGAAAGGGTCAATAAATTAGGCGAAAACGGCTTGAAACGTACATGTTACGTTCTATAGCAGTTTGTAGTTTTGTTACACTTCTTTGTTTTAGTGGCGAACAAAATAACAGCTTCGTACAGATGCAACAGTCAGTAATTAAAAATTAGACAAATGTAGTCACCAATTCACGACAGTAAACATGAAGCACATGACATCTTAATTTAAGTGGTAATTACTGTAAAACCAGCTTTAAATGATTATTGTCCAGAATATGTCTTGTCCGAAACATATAGTAGTGTGTAAAGGCTTACCGGTATCTACACGCATCCTTGCAAAGAGATTCACGTACACACCTAAAGAAGTTAATTAATCTGACATTTTCTCAAGCACTTAACTAGTCTCAGATTCGAACTATATATACGGAGTGAATCATTAAGGGTGGCGACCGGCCGTATCTCGGAAACCGTATGTCCTTAAAATAATGATTAAAAATGTTTTTGACTCCATAGTTTTCCGTTAGGTGGCGCAAACTATCACTTACAAAATATAATTGCATTTTTTACAAAATATTTTCTAATATAGGTTGGTAAAAAATATCAATTTTAGAAACCACTGTCCTTATTCTACAACTTTTCTGAAGTGGTGGGGGAAGTGTTCTTTCGTTGACATAAAAATACTGTAACTTCCTTATACCTAAATCGATTTTCACAAACTCCATGCAAAAAAAAAAGAATTAAACGTAGATTCCAGAAACAAATAACACTTTTAATTTTTTAATAAGCAACTAGAGGGCGGTATGTAACACCTAGCTGTGTTTATGATTTTTTTCTGAGAAATTTCAAAGAAAATGCTATAACTCTAACCAGCTTATAAAAAGGCAAATAAGATTACTTATTGACCTGTCAAAACCGCGAACTGATATCTCTTGTCATTCCGAAAATATTGCCATTTTTTGATGAGTGTTAATGATTGTTGGCTAAAATTACTTTGAAAAAAAAAATAACAAGTAAAAACGCATTACAAAAATATTAACATAAATAATAAAACAAAATTAAGGGAGCTACGCATAACAGAAATTTACAATACGCACTTATCACCTAATGATTTGAAATACCCAAAATGCTTGACATCAGTCTTTTTATAGTTGAATTAACACTGATCTCAATTTCAGCAAGAGAAATACTTCAAACTACTTCCCTAATGTTAACTTTCATGTCCTCACGTGTAGTTGGACGTGTTTTAAAAGCTAAATCTTTGATTCGTACCCATAAGTAAAAAATCCAAAACCAAAATACAGCATCTAAATAAACCCGGCCATCTGCTGCAAAATGCGCTGGGCAACCATCTTGTTGGTACCACATGCCTAATCTGTTTTGAATAGTAATGTCTTCCAGGAGACTTGGTAAATCATTCGTTAAAAAATCTAAGAATCTTTCTCTAGTTAATGTTCGGTGAAAGAAAAAAGGTCCGATAATTTTTCCATTTAAAATACCACACCATAAGTTTAGCCTCATCCATCCATAACATAGGAACTCTGGATCATCGTTCAACATTTCTTACAACCAGTTGCAATGGCCTAGTCGTCGATCAAAATCTGTATCTTTTAACTCCTGGTGTAAAATATCATGATATGATGCATTTTATAACTCTTTAATATTATTTGCAATTTCTCGAATACTTAAGTGGGGTTCGGCTTTAACATGCGCCATTTTCTTCATTGCGACTTCTACACATACTATTTTTTTTAGCATTGCCGGTTTCTCACAAGCTTTGTGCCAATCTTTTGAATTCTTTCCGAGAATGACGCCGTCTTTCAGGATGTCGTATAGCACATTCGCTTTCAGCAATCACTTCATTTTGTAGACTTTCAAAATACACACTAAGCATATCATATGCCTCTCCGTTTCAATAATACGGCATTATAAATGAGTTAGTTTGCAAACATTCAAAATCAGTTTGACAGCAATAAAAACGTAGAAGTAAACAGTAATAAAACATTAGTGTCGTTTCCAAAGGTAAATTGATTACTTTTGAAACATCTCCGAACAATTTAATATCACACATAGAACTGTTAGAGACCTTTTAAGCGATTTTAGGGTTACATTTTTACTGTCTGAAACTGTTCATAGCAAATGATAGCAAGCATTTTGAGTATTTAAAATAATTAGGTAGTAGTTGCGTTTTATAAATTTTTAGTTTTGTTTCACTATTTATATTAATAAATATTTTTGTGAAGCGTTTTGCTTGTTATTTTATTCTCAGAACAATTTTAGCCAATAAGCATCAACACTCATCAAAAAATGGCAATATCTTTGGAATGACAAGAGATATCGTTCGCGGTTTAGACAGGTCAATAATTAATCTTATTTGCCATTTTGTAAGTTGGTAGCATTTTATTTGAAATTTCTCAGAAAAAATCTTAAACAGAGCTAGGTGTTACATAGCACCCTCTAGTTGCCTATTAAAAATTAAAAGTATTGTTAATTTTTTTGTGGAATCTACCTTTAATTCTCTTTGCATGGAGTCTACGTTTGTGAAAATCGGTTGAGGCATTAGAGTCTTTTTATATCAACGAAGGAACACTTCCCCCGCCACTTCAGAATAGGTGATACAGAAAAATGATTTTAGTAAAAGTAGTAGAATAAGGACATTAGTTTCTAAAATTGATATTTTTTACCAACCTTAATTAGGGAATAGTTGTAAAAAAATTAAATTCTGTAAGTGATAGATTGCGCCACCTAACGAAAAACTATGGACCCAAAAACATTTTTAATCATCTGTTAGGGCCGATTTTGTTATAAAAATTTTTCCCCCAAATTCTAGGACATACGGTTTCAAGATACGGCCGGTCGTCACCCTTAACGACACCTGAATATTAAAAACGTAGATTGAATACGTGACACAAAAAGCTAAAATTTGAGGGAACTCTTTGCTAAAGGTTTGGCAGACATTCCTCCTTTGTTCACCGAGCTCGTAGTTTAGTGGTGGTACGACCTGCTTAGCATTCGGGAGGTAATGGATTCGATACCCGTTACTGTCTACCTTGTATGAGGTTTTTCAGGGGTTTTCCTCATACACATGTAGCGGCATGGTCAGTGCGTATACGCGGCTACTTAGACGAATGCTGGGGTAGTATTTTCCCCTCAGAATCCTAACTCCGTTCCTTCCGATCCTATCCTGACCACACCATCCTTAATCCCACCATGCATATATACGTAATGTATGTATGTATGCTGGGAATCCATGATTGTGGCTGAAGGAACTCGGAAAGCTCGAGTAGCCGCCCTCTCCCTTGGGGAGGAATGAAATACGTAGTCCTTTCCTTTCTTTCTCTTTCGTTTACGTTTTGAATAACATAATAATATATAGATATTTGATTAATTTTACACACCTTTCAAATTTGTTACTTTCTTCTGTATTTAAAATGTTTTATTGTTACGTTATTTAAATATTACAAGTTATTATATAGATGTAATGTAGCGTTATACCTCATAAACATAACAAAGATTATACATTTATAAAATATTTTAGAACATACCTACGTTACATAAAAATATGTAAATGTGTAATATAATGTAGAAATGAGATCAATGAGGTATAGAGGGTGTCCCAGAAATTTGTAACCAGGAACGAATTGGAACATTTTTTCTCTCTTTAAATAAAAAGTTATACGCCCTCAAAGTTCAATTAAATGTAGAAAAATCACTTTATCTCGGTAAATTATGAAATTTTTTTATTCATTTTGATACAGTCGACCTATCTTATAAAAGTCCAAATTTGACAGAAATTTAAAAAAATCGCATCACTAGAACTATTCGTTCAGCAGTGGCATCAAAATTAACATGAAGCACATTACATCTTAATTTAAGTGGTAATTACTGTAAAACCAGCTTTAAATGATTATTGTCCAGAATATGTCTTGTCCGAAACATATAGTAGTGTGTAAGGCTTACCGGTATCTACACGCATCCTTGCAAAGAGATTCGCGTACACACCTAAAGAAGTTAATTAATCTGACATTTTCTCAAGCACTTAACTAGTCTCAGATTCGAACTATATATACGGAGTGAATCATTAAGGGTGGCGACCGGCCGTATCTCGGAAACCGTATGTCCTTAAAATAATGATTAAAATGTTTTTGACTCCATAGTTTTCCGTTAGGTGGCGCAAACTATCACTTACAAAATATAATTGCATTTTTACAAAATATTTTCTAATATAGGTTGGTAAAAATATCAATTTTAGAAACCACTGTCCTTATTCTACAACTTTTCTGAAGTGGTGGGGAAGTGTTCTTTCGTTGACATAAAAATACTGTAACTTCCTTATACCTAAATCGATTTTCACAAACTCCATGCAAAAAAAGAATTAAACGTAGATTCCAGAAACAAATAACACTTTTAATTTTTTAATAAGCAACTAGAGGGCGGTATGTAACACCTAGCTGTGTTTATGATTTTTTTCTGAGAAATTTCAAAGAAAATGCTATAACTCTAACCAGCTTATAAAAGGCAAATAAGATTACTTATTGACCTGTCAAAACCGAACTGATATCTCTTGTCATTCCGAAAATATTGCCATTTTTTGATGAGTGTTAATGATTGTTGGCTAAAATTACTTTGAAAAAAAAAATAACAAGTAAAAACGCATTACAAAAATATTAACATAAATAATAAAACAAAATTAAGGGAGCTACGCATAACAGAAATTTACAATACGCACTTATCACCTAATGATTTGAAATACCCAAAATGCTTGACATCAGTCTTTTTATAGTTGAATTAACACTGATCTCAATTTCAGCAAGAGAAATACTTCAAACTACTTCCCTAATGTTAACTTTCATGTCCTCACGTGTAGTTGGACGTGTTTTAAAAGCTAAATCTTTGATTCGTACCCATAAGTAAAAAATCCAAAACCAAAATACAGCATCTAAATAAACCCGGCCATCTGCTGCAAAATGCGCTGGGCAACCATCTTGTTGGTACCACATGCCTAATCTGTTTTGAATAGTAATGTCTTCCAGGAGACTTGGTAAATCATTCGTTAAAAAATCTAAGAATCTTTCTCTAGTTAATGTTCGGTGAAAGAAAAAAGGTCCGATAATTTTTCCATTTAAAATACCACACCATAAGTTTAGCCTCATCCATCCATAACATAGGAACTCTGGATCATCGTTCAACATTTCTTACAACCAGTTGCAATGGCCTAGTCGTCGATCAAAATCTGTATCTTTTAACTCCTGGTGTAAAATATCATGATATGATGCATTTTATAACTCTTTAATATTATTTGCAATTTCTCGAATACTTAAGTGGGGTTCGGCTTTAACATGCGCCATTTTCTTCATTGCGACTTCTACACATACTATTTTTTAGCATTGCCGGTTTCTCACAAGCTTTGTGCCAATCTTTTGAATTCTTTCCGAGAATGACGCCGTCTTTCAGGATGTCCTATAGCACATTCGCTTTCAGCAATCACTTCATTTTGTAGACTTTCAAAATACACACTAAGCATATCATATGCCTCTCCGTTTCAATAATACGGCATTATAAATGAGTTAGTTTGCAAACATTCAAAATCAGTTTGACAGCAATAAAAACGTAGAAGTAAACAGTAATAAAACATTAGTGTCGTTTCCAAAGGTAAATTGATTACTTTTGAAACATCTCCGAACAATTTAATATCACACATAGAACTGTTAGAGACCTTTTAAGCGATTTTAGGGTTACATTTTTACTGTCTGAAACTGTTCATAGCAAATGATAGCAAGCATTTTGAGTATTTAAAATAATTAGGTAGTAGTTGCGTTTTATAAATTTTTAGTTTTGTTTCACTATTTATATTAATAAATATTTTTGTGAAGCGTTTTTGCTTGTTATTTTATTCTCAGAACAATTTTAGCCAATAAGCATCAACACTCATCAAAAAATGGCAATATCTTTGGAATGACAAGAGATATCGTTCGCGGTTTAGACAGGTCAATAATTAATCTTATTTGCCATTTTGTAAGTTGGTAGCATTTTATTTGAAATTTCTCAGAAAAAATCTTAAACAGAGCTAGGTGTTACATAGCACCCTCTAGTTGCCTATTAAAAAATTAAAAGTATTGTTAATTTTTTTGTGGAATCTACCTTTAATTCTCTTTGCATGGAGTCTACGTTTGTGAAAATCGGTTGAGGCATTAGAGTCTTTTTATATCAACGAAGGAACACTTCCCCCGCCACTTCAGAATAGGTGATACAGAAAAATGATTTTAGTAAAAGTAGTAGAATAAGGACATTAGTTTCTAAAATTGATATTTTTTACCAACCTTAATTAGGGAATAGTTGTAAAAAAATTAAATTCTGTAAGTGATAGATTGCGCCACCTAACGAAAAACTATGGACCCAAAAACATTTTTAATCATCTGTTAGGGCCGATTTTGTTATAAAAATTTTTCCCCCAAATTCTAGGACATACGGTTTCCAAGATACGGCCGGTCGTCACCCTTAACGACACCTGAATATTAAAAAACGTAGATTGAATACGTGACACAAAAAGCTAAAATTTGAGGGAACTCTTTGCTAAAGCGTTTGGCAGACATTCCTCCCTTTTGTTCACCGAGCTGGTAGTTTAGTGGTGGTACGACCTGCTTAGCATTCGGGAGGTAATGGATTCGATACCCGTTACTGTCTACCTTGTATGAGGTTTTTCAGGGGGTTTTCCTCATACACATGTAGCGGCATGGTCAGTGCGTATACGCGGCTACTTAGACGAATGCTGGGGTAGTATTTTCCCCCTCAGAATCCTAACTCCGTTCCTTCCGATCCTATCCTGACCACACCCATCCTTAATCCCACCATGCATATATACGTAATGTATGTATGTATGCTGGGAATCCATGATTGTGGCTGAAGGAACTCGGAAAGCTCGAGTAGCCCGCCCTCCCCCTTGGGGAGGAATGAAATACGTAGTCCTTTCCTTTCTTTTCTCTTTCGTTTACGTTTTGAATAACATAATAATATATAGATATTTGATTAATTTTTACACACCTTTCAAATTTGTTACTTTCTTCTGTATTTAAAATGTTTTATTGTTACGTTATTTAAATATTACAAGTTATTATATAGATGTAATGTAGCGTTATACCTCATAAACATAACAAAGATTATACATTTATAAAATATTTTAGAACATACCTACGTTACATAAAAAATATGTAAATGTGTAATATAATGTAGAAATGAGATCAATGAGGTATAGAGGGTGTCCCAGAAATTTGTAACCAGGAACGAATTGGAACATTTTTTCTCTCTTTAAATAAAAAGTTATACGCCCTCAAAGTTCAATTAAATGTAGAAAAATCACTTTATCTCGGTAAATTATGAAATTTTTTTATTCATTTTGATACAGTCGACCTATCTTATAAAAGTCCAAATTTGACAGAAATTTAAAAAAATCGCATCACTAGAACTATTCGTTCAGCAGTGGCATCAAAATTAAAATTTTTCTGCTTTATTTAAAATAAAGGAATTTTGTCTCTTAAATTTTTTTTATAAAATCGAAAAATTAAGTTATAATCTGCTACCAACTGATCTGTGCTTATTTGATAATTGCTTTATTTTAATAATATATTTTAAAATAAAAGTTTACAAACTAATAACATTATTAAAATAAAATAAAAACATGTCTTTGTTGGGTTTTTTAATGGTGTATTTGTATACTAATGTTATACAATCTAAACGTTTCGATATCACTTACAGTTATCTCCGTATAACTTTAATATACAAATACACCATTAAAAAAACCCAAAAAAGGTAAGTATTTTATTATCTGTAATTATGGTGAAAGCTTACGTTTTCATATTAAAATAAAACACTAATTTTATAATAATGTGACGCCCATTTACTTGAATGCAAGCATTCGTATCGTATCACACACATTCGCGTTGATTGATATATGCCTGGATTTTGCTTGATTTCCTCCAATGCGATTCCAGTGATCGTCTGTGTCATTGCTGCAACTGGATAGACCGATTCTTTAACAGCACCCCTAACAAATAAATCCAAGGGATTGTGATCAGGCTATAGGAGCATCGTTACCTCGTCCGCTCCTCCGGATAGGGAGCTGCGCGTGCAAGTATTTCTTCACAGGTGATCCAAAATGTGGTGGGGCACCATTGAGCATAAAGATTGTCTCAGCTCTGACACTTAATGGCAGATCTTCTAAAAGTTCCCACAAGTTATTCTATAAAAACTCCGAATATGTAGCGCTGTCTAGTCGGTTGGGTAGTATAAAGGAACCAATTATAAATTCTTCAAAAATTCCTGCCCAGGTATTTATGCTGAATTTTAGTTGAAAACAGTCTTCTTGAATTACATTAGGATTCTCATCTGCCCAATTGTGGAAGTTATGGGAATTAAAGATGCCATCTCTAGTAAAACAAGCTTCGTCCGTAAAAAGAATTCGAGCTACAATATGTGGATCTTCAATGAAATTGTTCATCAACCATTGACAATGGCACGGGTTTAACAAATGTTCTGTAAGTGCTCGGTGAACATCATTTTTAGAAATATTCAATTGAGAAGCGACGCGTCTAGTGCTTGTAGTTAGATTATCCTCAATAATTCCCAATATGCGCTCTTCTACCTGAGGAATTCTAATGTGACGCTGACGTCCAGAATTTAACTTAGCAAAAAACTACCTATGTCAGGAAGACAACGGTTAATGGAAGCAAAAGTGGTATAGTGAGGTTGATGTCTATTTGAAAATCTTTCTAAATATCTTCCTCTGCATCTCGAGAATTACCTCCACATTCGCCAAATACAAAATGCATAATCTGACTACGAGTAACGTTCCATCATAAATAAGAATAAAATAATAAACAGGAACACGTTTTACTAGTGTAGGGAAGAACTTTTGATAATTAACTAATTTTGTTTTGTCTTGAAGACGTGGCCTAGTACTAAATGAAGTATCAGATAAGCACGGATCAGGTGTTGCAGAATACAAATTATTTTTCAAATTTTCTCAAGAACTGTCGATTTCAGAAGAAAAATTTAAGAGACAAAATTCCTTTATTTTAAAATGTATTACCAAAGTGAAGCAGAAACATTTTAATTTATTTTGTAAAAATAATTTTTTAAGGGATGAGGTTCATGCCACTTTTGAACGGGTAGTTTTAGTGATGCGATCTTTTTTTGAAAATTTTATAAAATTTTGACTTGTTCAAGATAGTTAACTGTATAGAAATCAATAAAAAATTTTCATAATTTACGGAGATAAAGTTATTCTTCTTCATTTAAAATTGAACTTTGAGAGCGTATGGCTTTTTAGGGTAGCACTTTGGGATAAAATTTAACGAGGCAAAGATGTCCTTTTTTTCTGGAACACCATACATATGTGTGTTTACTGGATTGTTGAAAGTTAGGTTTGTTACCATTAGTCTGTCAGTATTCCTGAGAGCTCCAGTTGTTTGTGCAGTGAAGCTGGTTTTGCGTGGTTTTGTGCATGTAATCGATTTTTAGTGAAAAATAATACGTATAATACCTGCGTTGAAACTTCTTTGCTGTACTGAAATGTTACCTTATTTCTTTTAAATTGATCAAACGGAAATTTTTGTTTAAGTTTAATTTTATGTAAATATTGTATTTCATAAGTTCTGTTTTTAAGGCTATGTTAAATTTATTTATTTTAATTTATTAGTTATCATTAAGTAGGTCAATGAGGGATGAGAATAAACCACGAACAAGTAAAGAAAAGAAACAAATAATTGATTGCACGCAGAAAGGCCCTAACAGATAAAGAATCTGAAAATGCAATTTCAGGATTTCGTTGATCAGGGTTCCAACTGGAGTGAAGAAGAAAATAGTTCTTCACCAGATGATGATTCTGAAACGGATGATGTACAAAACGCTCATGGAGGCAGTTGGTAATTCGAGTGTAAAGTTGGATATAAAATTTCATTGGCATGCATTGCCCTATATTTAAAACAACTGAAATCTTCGCAGTTATATTTTAAATTTTTTGATATTATAATTTTAGATAGAAGAAACTAACTACAATGTTGAACAACAGAGAAATAAACAAATACACACTCGTCAAGTAAGAATTAACTCGTGGAAACCAACAAATAATAAAAAACGCGTAGATTTTTGAGAATTTTTTTTATGTATTACCAAAATGTTCAAACTTTAGAGATGACTGAAATCGATCAATATTATTTAAAATGAACTAGTCCCTTTAATAATGAGATGAAACAGATTCAAGCGATTACTTCGTTATTTACATTTTACTGACAACGAGCGTAATGATAAAAATGATCGTCCATACAAAATTAAAGAGAAGTTTATTGAAAACTGTTCTCCGGGAGGAGTAGTTGTAGCAGACGAAACCATAATACCATTTAGAGGACGACTACTATTACGACAGTACATTCCCAACAATAATGACCAATATGGTTTAAAAAAATTTAAAGTTTGTAACACTATATTGACGAAAATCTCTGTGGAAACTGGAAGTTCGTTGGAAGAAAGAACAGTACCTCAGCTATGTGAAATTTATCTCAATGAGGAGAAGACAATTGTAACCGATAATTTTTACATGTCAGTGTCCCTTGCTAGTAAACTTCTTGAAAATAATATCGACTTACTAGGCACATAGAAAAAATAGAAGGTTTACCAGAAGTAATGAAACAAAAATAACAAAAAGGTGAAACTGTGGAAAATTGAACACAAATGCAATAGTAGTTGCCAAGTGTGAAGCCAAGAGGGAAGTTTTTTTCCTTTCAATGAAACATGACACATACTTCGAAAAAATTATAAGAACAAATCGAAAGGGTTACAAAATTATTAAACCAAGAGCTTTAATAGATTATAATGAAGGAAAAGAAGCAGATATATGAAAATATAAACTTTTACTATTATTACTCTCATAAAATGTTGAAACAATTTTATAATAATTCAAAACAGTCGAAGGTAAACTGCAAAAAATGTCATAAGCGAAGAGCAAATTTAACTAAATTTGTAAGTGTAAAGTTGTAACAAATTTTCCTTTTGAAATTGATAAAACCATTAACTTAGAAACATGACGTCAATTAAAACAATCCAGTCAAATCTAACAAAGAAACAGTTTTGTTAATAAGTGTAAGTGTAATTTTACAGTGAAAACACAATACAGTACGATACTATAATTTTTAATTTTACTTTTAATTTCAAATACATGTGTTAAAAAGGTTATGTATTTTAAAGTAGTAGACATATCTGATCAAATGCTCCTCTCAGGAAAACAATTATGTGGTACCATATGACGGTATTCGAATTTACTTCAGTGATAAATTCCTTGATAATTTATAAAGAGCTAAGGAATGACAAAATAGCCATGGAAACATTTATACTGCAAGTAATTTTAGATATATAATCGTAGAGACAGAGGGAGCAAGAGTGCCAACCATGTGCAATATATGTAACGTGTGTTTGTGTATCACCTGTTTCACTAAAAGAAATAAAATTTATTGTATTCATTTTACTTACCTATATATATATATATATATATATATATATATATATATATATATATCTGTGTTATAAATGCCTCAGATCATTTGTGATTCACGTGATCCATAACTAATGCCATAATACGTTGAGGCCATGTGCATCTCGGGTGAGTTATGCTCATTTCCAATTTGGTTTTAAGAAATGTTTCCTTTTATGTTTCAGAAGTATAAAAAGCTATTTAGAACAATCAGTGTATCTTATTCTTACCTGGCTTCTGGCGAAGTACAATGCTGCCCTTATGGTGGCAGCGAACGTATGAAACAATTTTCGATTGTACCAAATTTTAATATGGGATTTTTCCATCCAGGTAACCCTAACCTGGTGAATGTGGTCTAAGCTGCTGAAATAACTTTAGCGAATTCAACGCTTTGTGTCATCTGTGGACACTTCAACCGTAAAGATGGTTTAGGATGTGAGATGAACATCTTCTGGTTTCTCACTAGTGTAAGAAACTGACTACTTCCTGTTACTCACCATACTAGTTGAAATATTGCAGAAATGTGTTCAACGCCGTCCTCATTGGTAAAGTGTTTGCACTAAAGTGTTCATTGCGACGTGTAGCTGAGTTTTGTCACTGTCTTCATTTGCATGCCTCCACGTTGATTGTGTATCAGCGTAATGTGTAGTCTAATTAATACTGTATTAGGGGACATGATGCATGCCAGTAACGGTAGCGTATACAGTTCTGAAAATGAACTTAAAACTAAAACATAATTAGAATGAACTATATTTAACATTTTCGAAAATAACCTTTAACTTATCTATATCAATTAAACCTACTTACAACTTCTTCATTTGGCACATTTTGTACAAGTTAAATTTTACACACACTTTACAAGGATTCGGATATCCAATTTCGGATAAAATTACATGATCACGTTACGTTCTTTGACTTTAGTTAATAAATATAGAACCCTTCAGTAAACCATTAATGTTACATGCAGCAGGAAATCTTAAAATACCGCTATCAGATTAAGTAGAACATTTATCGAATTAAGAAAATTTAAGAAACAGTTGGATGTACAAGTAATTATTTATCAGTTTAATTATAGGAACATTTTTAGGGAAACAGTACGCTTTATTTGATGTTAAGAAATCGCGTATAATTTTGTATAGGTAATATACAAGGTTTACTATATCATCAGCTATTAATAAGCCTTTATCTACTGACACGTTAAATAAGACAATATTGTGGGTAGTATAATAGTTATTAGCAACATTACATATTCATATACTAACACATGAGACATTTTTAGATATAAGTACGCAAATCCACACTTGTTCCGGTAAACCCTGAGCTTTTAGAGGCTATGTGATTATGAACAAAATAAATTAAATCACTCTAACCACTGGCGTCTGGTAAAGCAGTGCTATCAGACTATAGCACTTTCTAAATGTTACAATACATAAATTAAATGTAAAATGTAAAAATCATCCGATTTACTTACGCATGCATGCAAGCACGCACAAACCCGTTTATCCACTCACCAAACACGCATACATACATCCCTGGATGCTAACACGGACGCCCTACTATGGTGCAAGTGCGAGCCCATCACTAGTAAATCTTATCTTAACCCCATCATTGGTGTGGTTGTTATTGTCGACACTCTGTCATCACTACAGACGCAACGTATAACCACAAATAATATGTTTATTGGGCTATTTTCAATGTCCTTCTGCTATTACGGCTGAAATTTAAAGTGAACGGATCTATTTCCTTAGCAGGTTAGTTATCAAATCACTAAATGAGCGGACGCCTCAAATTTTAAATATAATATACAAGCTGAGATAAATACAAAATGAAAATAAAAATCGGAAATATTAAAATAATGAAAGGACGCTGGAAGTAGTACTGCGGCACTTGTCGCCGCCATCTTGGATTTTGACGTCACAAGGATGCCCACGTGGGAGACCATGTTTTCCACTCTTATTTCTTATGGCTTATTTTCGGAGGCCTCTTTCAACCCTAATTTTTTACACACTCACGTGTGAGACCATATCTTCCACCCTTATTTTTTATGGTTTCTTTTCGGAGGCCTTTTTCAACCCTAATTTTTTACACACTCACATGTGAGACCATATTTTCAACCCTTTTTCATTCCTAATTATTTTTTACACACCCACGTGTAGGACGTGTTTTTTCGCCCCTATTTTATGACAGCTCATGTGAAGAATGTATTTAGGGTTTGGTCTTGGGGCTGGTCTTGGACTCGGGGTTGATCCAGGCGTTGGTCTTTGGGTCTGGGTAACGGCTTCTTTTCGTTGGTCAACGCTGATTAAGGCCTTTTGATTTTTTCATGCTTACGTGTAGGAGTTGTTTTTGTTGATCATTTTTTATTAATTATTTTTTAACCCGGGGAAATTCTGGATCCTAATCTGTAGCCTTATAAGATTATCTGTATTCTGATAAGGGTGCGCAAATAATCATTAGATGTAATCTGTGTCTACTATTAACATTTATTAGAGCTTGTTTATCAGATATTTGAATGGTGTAAAACTCATTTAAATTTTAACTCCTATCTACAGATTGTTTAACATACGAAATTTATTTATACATTGATTACATGTTAACACGTTTCACCGAAGGGTACAATTGTATGCGCGTCCTAACATAATCTGCTAACTTATAAGATGACGATCTTAAATCTGTATTCAAGTATAAAGTTGTCACAATAAAATATTATTAGGGTCGATATGCCGTTTATTTCAAGTAATTGTTTCGATATATATAAAATGCGTGAGAGTGGACCTGTATTATTCGTTGTAATATGTGTTATTACACTTTCTTTTAATTACCGGTTGTAACCTTCTACTTACACAACCTTCAACTTATACACGAATTAATAACGACCTCCACTAGTTTATAACACTATTGCTTGGTACAACATTTTTTTACCTCGAACTCATATAAAGTTATTAACGCTTGATTTTAATGGAGCTATCAGCTGTTCCTAATTGCAAGGTTGTTTAAAGTAGTCCTTGTGACGTACAGGTGCTATATCGAAAATATTTGTTATTGCGTACGTTTATATTACATTAAAAAAACAAGTATTAACTAATTAAGATATAATTTGTTAACAAGCGTATAGCAAAGATGGCCAATAGGTTTTAATATTTTATTAGGGACTGTTTTGAACAGACGGCTAGAATATACCACTGTATTTTTTCAGTTTTAGTAAAAGCTGCATAACCAGTATAAATTTGAGTTATTACATTTTATTTAATTTCCATCGTGCTGATTTCTTTTAAGGGGTAATTAAATACCTTATTTACAGAAAGTAAAATGTACGATTTCGTAAAACAAAAAATTCCATATACAATTCACGTACAAGTGATATTTCGAAAAATATTTAAAATATATTTTGATTCAATTATCACCCATGCTATTTATTTCAGATTTAAGCTAAATTTTACACACAAGGTCTATCTGTTTTATCACAAATACCTCCATCAAGAAGGTCTTTTATCAGCGAGAGTTGTTTTGGGATGATAGACAAACACCTTGCGGCTGAATGGATAAATATCTAGAACAAATGAAACAAGCTACGTTTGACTTCCAATGGCTTTGTTTGGTATTAAAGCTAATAAGATACCCGCTGTAAAGAAATTGCCTTGTTTGAAATTTTAATCTACCCTAAGGCAAATATTAAAGTTTGCTACAGAAACCATGCGTAAATCTATAGTGAGAAATTTACTCGAGACTGGTACACTGCGAGCAACCTTTAGGCATTGTGCGAATATTTTTCTGTAATAGAAGCTGACGTACACGTCTTTCTCTCTCTCTCTCTCGTTTCTATTGCTTCTCTCTTCTCTTCTCTCTCTCCCTCTCTGTCTCTCTCTCTCTCTCTCTCACTCGCTCTCTCGCTCTCTCTCGCGTCTCTCTCGTTTCTCTCTGGCCTCTCTCGTCCCTCTTTCGTCCCCTCGTTTCTCGCACTTCTCTCGTTTCTCTCGCTTATCTTGCTTCACGCAATTACACGCACGGACACAAGCTCAAACCCGCAAACGCAAAAACACATACAAATACACAAAAACCAAAACACACATGCACACAAAACGAAAAACACGCAATTACGAAAATCTGCAAACACACGAAACGAAAAAACAAAAACATGCAAATACACCCAACGAAAAAACCCAAAACATGCAAACACACAGACACGCAAAACAAAAACACGAAAACACACAAAACGAAAACACGCAAACACACAAAATGGAAACACGAAAACGAAAAACACGTAAACACGAAAACGAATCAAGGCCAGGAGCTGGAACTCGCCGTCAAGGAGTTGGGGTTTATAAATAAAATAATTCTTTCTGTTTATCTGTTTCATTATTTATTCCTTATACCCAAATGGAAGAGTATCAAAGTTTTCTATTCTACGTCGTTTAGAGTAACTTTTTCTATATTGTTTAGATTCAGGCCTACTTAACACATTGTACCAACTATTTTTCTATCATCATATACAAAAAGAGATTCTTTACTATTGCTAAGCACCATATCTTTCATCGCTTCAAGGTTTATGACACGTGAGTTTTCATAATTAATTGTCTGTTCACTGGTTGAAAACCCATTATAACTATAGTTTTTCGGTCCGGCACTAAGAAATTCGGCTATGTAACTTCCTTCACCGTACGCCTCCAGCTCGTCGGTTATCTGGCGAAGAAAATCTCCGCAAGCTGGATTCCAGTCGTCGGGTTTAGCGACAAATATGACACTGTCTGTATCATAATACAAAACACGCCGGTCTAGTTTTTCCAGGTAACTCTAAACGTGCATGAGCAGTCGTGTATGCGACTATGGACACATTAATAGTTTTTTGTGATTTACCCTCACCCTCAGGACTATCCCAATTTACCATTACAACATTAATAGGTATTATGGATTGTACCTGAACCAATGGATCGGTAAACAATTTGAAAAAGTTCTTTGGCTCAGATACAATACTGCACTGGGTTAAATTTTTGCGCTGACCAAACTTACCCCAAAAGAATTCAGCATTAGTTTAGCCAGGTACCTTAAACCAGGATTCTTCTTAATATTATCTGCCTCTAGTTCAATCCCCTCCTTCTCATAATATTCCGCTATGTAACTCAATTTCGTGACTTCGGACGTGCAATGGCTAGGCAACCCTGAACATTCCTGCTTAAGTTTTAAGAAATTATCGATGTACCCGCTAAATAACCCACCCTGTTTCGTGGCTTTATTATAAGTGGTTACCTCATACTCCCAAACTTCAAAAACATCCAGGACTTTATAATTTTTGGAGATAACCTTACGCAGCTCGTCAACTACAAACGTCCCAAACGGTTTCACTATGTCTACATTCCCCCTGATTTAACTCAGCACCGCAAGTCTTACACAACACAAACATCAACTTGCCGTGCATTTTTAATGGTAAAGCAGGGTGATAGAGATTAGAGGGCGGCAGTACTCTGCACTTAATTAAACCATCCACCGTGTCCAATGAAATGTTCTTACAATCTAAACCTACATTAATTTTCGGATGACCTACAGGATATTTACAGTATTTATTTACATAAGAATATAATGAGCATACGTCATAATACATTATTTTCTCGCTAACGCCGTCACATTCATGATAAAGCTTGCTAGCATTAGTGCGACCTCCGTAAAACGCGCCACGTGGGTTTAAGGGTTCATCATCTTGATTACCTAACTCTGAATAAACGCTCTCAAATCGTCGTTAGCAAGTATTTGTTTTTTGAAATCGCATTCGCGAATCTCCACTAGATTATACCCACGCTCGCGTAGAAACTGGGACCATGCTGCCGTGTTTTAGTGCCGGGCAAGCATGGAAGTACTTACACCGAGTTTAGGGTCAATGTTGGCCTGGTTGGGGAAATATTCCTCGCAACCATGCCAGTAACAAACAAGAAATTCAAAAACGGTATTTGATTCAGCACAATACCCGTCGAACTTAATACCTTCAGGTGTTCTAAACTCGCGAGATTTCCCTGCGTGTAGTATGGTCACTTATTGTAAATGTTGCACCCAACGTAACCATTGTATTGCTACTTTTGATCGATTGTCGGCACGTCTATAACCACCTTTTGGAATGGGCCCTATTGTGTTTTCTTTGAGGAAAAGCCTGCGAAACACTTTATTGCAAGCGCTAGCAATAGTGGTGGCCTCCTCAAACGGATCGACTTTATTTTGAGTCGTGAAGGTGGACCAGAAACTAATACAACCTTTAACGAGGATCTTAACATCCATCAGGCAATACTTCACAATCTCCTCACTCATCTTAAAAACATAATTACTCTGGGCCGTGTGCCATTCTAAAAGTGCTTTTCGATCACCCGCCGACATCTGATCTGCACAATAATATTCAAGTGGTGGCAATGGACCCTCGTAATTCTGATTCTCGGATGTGTTGAAGAGATATGGGAAATAACCCTTGGACTCGGGGAAATTGAAGGTTTTCGGAAATGCCGAGAGCGGTGACGGGATAAAATTAAGGGAGTCAATGAACCTGATATCGTCGCATTGAATAGAGATTAATTTTAAACCGTTGCAGATGATTTTAGGTCTCCATTGATTATTCTTAGCTAGAATGCACCTGAGCACAAAACACCCGTCGTACCCCTTCATGTTATGTGCGATGCATGTAACTTTAAACTTTCGCGCTCTCTCGGCAACATATGACAGAAACGATTGAACAGGGTTTTCCCTGAAAATGAGCACTCTCTCGCTACACGTCGAGCATCGCTCATTCAAATCGTCGATGTGTTGAAGTGGAACAAACATTCGCGGCCACGCATAGATTGGGCTCATGCAGAAATCGATCATTCGTCCCCTCACACACCTTCTCTTGCATACACTCCAGATCATAAAAGATAAACATAGATGGTTTACCATTAGTACTGTCACGCCTTGTTAACGGACATGAAAGAAAGATGACCGATAGGTTTTTGACTCTGACACGTGGAGCAGTAGCTGTATCCGCATCTATGTTTACCCTTTACTTCACTGGTTTTAAGACACTTTAAACATCTACGCAGTTTTTCACATAGTTTAGTATCCTTATGGTTTTTAAGACATTCTACACCGTAAAAAAATCTCCTGCAATCATTGCAAGCAATTTTAGGATTTTCAATAGAACAAGGTGGTTTTTGATGACATGCTGGGCACTGGTACATACATTTCGCACGCTGTCTTTTGTTATTACTACGTTTTTTGCATTGCTCGCAGTAATAACCGCAGGTAAATGCTGATGTGAGACTGATAATGACATTATAATGCTGGTCTTCTAGTATTAAATTTAAAACTACCCTACTCTGACCCCTAGGACCCTCAAAATAAACCGAATCACCTATACGCGAATTCTAAACTACAATGGTATATGAAGCTAAATGATTTTGAAATGCCTGAATATGCTCGTAACTACCGCCCTGACTAAGATCTACCCCACTGTTCTGGCAAAGCTGAGTAGCTCGTTCTTGAAGTATAGGCCAGCCCATTTCCATACAGTGACGCATTGCATCGTTATTTCTAAATGCCATTGCTATAACTAGAGCGCGTGCTAAACAATTATTTTCGTTAATTTCTGTCGGCACAACAATAACACCCTTTGTTTTTGCTTTGCAAAAGTCTTCAAATTTTAACCCTGCCAAGTTTTTGCGCCTATAGCCTACAGGTACTGACACTATTCATATTTAAAACTAACAAGACACTGGAGAAAAAACTAGCATTGCTCTGCATTACCTTTTCCAGCAGCGACATTATCACCTTCACCGACAACTGGTCCACTCTTCTAAATGACAAGCCGATTGGTTTGTCTAGGAAATTTGGATTTCTTAGCGTGATACCGACACGATCTGATGGAGCCGCATCCTTCACTATGTATGAATACAGTTCTTGGAATGCACTCTGTAAAAAAGATATGTATTAGATAAATTTTTAGTAAATGGTATATTTTACCTGTAGCCATGTTAAGGGATTATCCTTGCACGTCTCGTCATTGAAGTTAAATCGTAGCGTTTTACATGTGGTATTGAATTTTTTAATAAATTTAGTGTTTGATTCCCCGACTTAATTTATGTGGTTGAATTTGGTAGAGGATGGTCCGGCCTGCTGCTGAGAACCTTAACCCGATTGGTCTTGTATCTATAATGTACTCGTTCAGTAAGCTAAACAATAGAAATTTAAAAAGACATACCGTTATCAAATGCTCTGCTGAGGGAGTTTCCATCTCATCATCATCATCAAACACCTCCTCTAGATTTACTTGAGCAGGGCTATAAAACATATTATTAAAATCTTAAAAATAAAAAACAGGCATATACTTACATTCCACCAACCCGTTGTGCAGCCTCCACAAAATCATTATAAACATTTATCGAATCGATAGTGTCATTTTCACACAACATCTTATAAGTAACGATATTGGATGCGTTTTTCAATCCATCGTCGGTTAACGCGTCAGCACTGAATGATCTCAAAATTTGGTTAACAGTTAAAGATTCCATAGCGATATGATGCTCTTCAAACAAGAACTAAATTAACTAGACTCTGGTGCATGCTTTTATAGTATTCCCCCCAGATCCTGAGGCTAACTTCAAGGTAGTCTTCAAAACCTATAACTAACTAACTTCAAGGCCAACTTGTTTCTCATGGTTAACAATTTTCTCAAGGTAGAATAAGTAGCTGTTGTAAAAATAAATTTGTATATAGATAAAAACACGCAGCCTATAAATGGGAATTAATAGAAATATTTGTAATAACATCTTTCTTAGCATAATAGACATAAACCAATACAAGTAAACTCAAATGTACATTTTTATAGTCCGAGGTCATGCGCAAGGCTAACTTCAAAGTTAACTTCAAAACAGGACTTACAGCTAACTTCGAGGTAGTCTTCAAAACCAATGACTAACTAACTTTAAGGCTAACTTCAAGGCCAACTTGTTTCTCAAGGTAAAATAAGTATGCTGTTGTAATTTCGTATATAAACACGCAGCTTACAAATGAGTATTAATAGAAATATCCTTAATAACATTTTTCTTAGCATAATAGGCATAAACCAATACACGTAAACCCACATGTACATTTTTATAGCCTGGGGTCAAATTAAATCATTGAAAAGACCTAAATACAAATCCAGTCAGAACGTCCGAGCTGGTAAAACAAGAAAAACGATCTACAAGATAATTACCATGAAAATAACCCTAGCTCTAAACACAACCCCCAAACCCCAGCCCTAGCCCTAAATACAGCCCTAACCCTAGTTCAACCCTAGCTCTAAACACAACTCCAAATCCCAACCCTAACCCTAAACACAGCCCCAAGCCCCAGTTCAAACTCTAGCCCTAAATACAGCCCTAAGCCCCCTGTTCAAAACCCTAAATATAGCCCCAAGTCCCAGTTCAACCCCTAAATACAGCCTAAGCCAAGGCCCCAGTTCAACGCTAGCCCTAAATACACCTCTCACGTTAACAACTACAAAAAAGACCTTAATTAGGGATAAAGAGGGTTGAAAAATAGGGTCCTTCACGTAAGCGTGTAGAACAAAAAAGGCCTTAATTAGGGATGACAAGGGTTGAAAAAGACCCCTGAAAACAAACCTTAGGGGTGGAAAATGTGGTCTCCCACGTGGCCGGTCTTGTGACGTCAAAATCCAAGATGGCACCGCAAGTATCGCACTACTACTGTTGGAAATTTAAATAATTTTATCAATTGTTACCGTTCAATTAACTCCACATTTCTCTTTATATGCTTAAAAAATTGAGCAAACTTATTTATAGAAAAAGAGACAAATGTTTTTGGTAATTATCTAAATAAACATTCTATTTTAATGTCCAGATATTACACACCGTTAGTAACTATATTATGTTTTGTGCTGCCGGCTTTTATTCCTTGGTACTTCTGGAATGAAGATATTTGGGTATCATGGTGTACAGCAACACTTTTTCAATATTGTGCTCCCTTAAACGTTGCATGGGTTATTAACAGTGTTGCTCACAAGTGGGGTTCAAAACCCTATGACGAGTACGTTATATTTTCTTTTAAAATACTTTATCTGCAATAATTTACACAGCAAGTTGCAATGTTTTGCTCGTCCGCCCATTGGTCAGCGTGGTTAACCCCCTTTATCCCGGATGGTAAAAAGTTAAGGTCTTGGTTGATTCTGTCTCCCAGAAAATTGAGGGTATATCTTCATGGTACTCTAGTGAAAAAGCTCGACTAAAGGAACATTTTTTTCTCTACTCTACTCCAGTCTAATCCCCTAGAAGCGGAATCTACCCTAATTCCAAAATGACAAGGAGTAAATATCATGCTACCACTCGTTGGAAAGTTCTCGCCAAGCCGCATTGCGACCCTCTTTCTGCCACCCCATGCGGACTGAGAAAGAGTTAAAGTTTTATCGACGGATTTGGTCTTCCACAAAGTAGGACGAGGAATCTTCGTAAGTATAGCTTCATGGCACTTTAACGGTATGTATCGTAGAATGAAATGGTCTTTTACTTACTTTTATCCTCCTTCGATTCTCTATAAACGAGATGGGTCGTAGAATGACCCACGACTACTCGTTGAAATTGTCTTAAAAAGCCGAACCTATATAATTCCACCCCCCCCCCCTTCGGCAACCTCTCGCGTAGTGAGTGAGGGTTAAATTTTTGTCGAAGGTTTTGGTCTTATCACAAAATTCGGTCGGTGCATTCTCAAGCATGCCTAATGAATTGTTTTAGCATAAACAGTGGTTCTCTACCAACTTTCATCCTCTATTACCCTCTATAACTAGTTGGAAAGCTCTAGATGAGTTGCACCTCCGTCGCCTATTTGGTCATCTCCCGCGGATTGAGCGAGCATATGGATTTTAAATCGAATGGTTTGACGTGAATGATGCGGTTTTCATGAAAATATTCCTTAGAAGGTAAATAACTACGGTTATTAGTATAGTTTTCCTACGTTAATTTTCAAGTTCGTTAACACATTTCTACACCCGGCTTAAGATGGTTTATGTTTCTTGTTATTTAAAAATTTTGCTATTAATTTTATTTTTATTTTAGCTATTTAAATGTAGTTCTTCTATCAGATCAATTGTTTCTACGGAAAATATTTTTGGAAATATGGTTACTTTCGGAGAAGGTTGGCATAATTACCATCATGTATTTCCCATGGATTACAAGGCAAGCGAATTCAGTCATTATCATTTAAATCAAACAACAATGATAGTTGACTTTTTTGCAAAAATTGGACGGGCTTATAATTTAAAAACTAATTCTGAAGATATCATAACTAAAACAGCACTACGTAAAGGTGACAGATTCTGAAAATAGGAGGCATTGAATACCTGATATATAAATATTGATCTACACAATAAGTTGCTTGATGTTGATTTGATATTTTAAGGTTATGCATATTCAATTAACGAGACAATCGATAATAATAAAATCAACACATCCTTTGTAATTAATGCTTATAGGAGTTTTATTTGTGTTATTAAATTACATGTTTCTATCTCTGTATCATGTTATATTTCTTCTTCATAAACAACTGAAAAGAAACATCTAGCGTTCAGAAAAAAACTAAATTATTGTTTTTTTAATCAATATTAAGTTTTATAATGTAGAATATATATATATATATATATATATATGTATATATGTATATATATATATATATATATATATAACAAACATCATTGTTAAGAGACCAATTAAATCGATTCGGAAAAAAGAATAACATTTCCCAAATATAAATACATATGCTAATAGAAGGACGATCACCCGTCCAGCTGGCATACGTTTTATGGAATACCTGGAAGTTATTGGACGGGAACTCATGCCTCCTGTTCCACCTGAAGCTCCACGTGACTTACCACCGTGGGTGGATAAGGCGCCAGTTATCCAACAACAAAATCTCTTAGATAAAATAAACATGAAAGAGAAAATATTATTGAGTTGGCAAGAAAAATGGCAGAATATTAATACTCAGCTATCACTTATTAAACCAGATGTTCGTATGCCTCAGTTATGTGTCGATATGTCAAGAGATGATCTCACCAAACTACATCGATTACGTCTTGGTCATACAGCATTAACTCGCGAACATTTGTTGAAAGGAGAAGATAATCCTATATGCACCACATGCAATATTAGGCTAACTGTAACACATGTTATTCTTGACTGCGTCGTTTACCATGTAGAAAGACAGCAACACCACATACAAGAAAACCTAAGAAATAATTTAATAGAATTAGACCATGTAACCAACACAATAAATTTTTTAAAAGCCATAGGGATATATAACAAACTGTAATTAGTTAACCTCGTTTGTGAATAAGACATATATCCTACTTTTACTTTACCTAAGATTGCAATAGTATCAATAGTTTAATTACATATGTATATGCGCTAATAGCCTTAGTAGCTGATGCGCAGAGGAAGGGTTTTTAGTGGGTATGCCTAACTAGGAGATTCCCACACTACCACAATATGGTGGTGTCCATAAACGATTTTCCCACCTCGTAAAAAAAAAAAAAAACATTTGAGAAAAATGCCGACGGGAAACGTAAATTTAACTTATGGAAAAATTGTCGATTTTAAAAAAAAGTAATTCAATATTTTTTTCATTGGCTATTTATCATACAAGGATTATAAAGTTAGCCTTTTAAAAAATAATGAACGGTCCAGCAGAACCAACTGCTAACCTTGTAAGAATTTTATTTAACTTGTTAACAGGTTATTAAAAATTAAATATAGTTCTCAAATGAATAATTAGGCGCCGTCTAAAGAAAACAATGGATAACAAATATAGTAATAATGAACTTCTAACAATCAACAGATTAATTAATTTTTTTACATTTTTTAAATTATATTTTTATTATATTATTATTTTAATTTGAATTCGATGAATAATAAAATCATTTCTTACTATCCAACTTTCGGGTAAATTTTAAGTGAGTTTGTTTAAATTTGATAACTGGGATATACACATAAAGATATTTACGTAAATGTTGATTTGTGATGTGTGTTGCCTACATTGTCGGAGTTTACCTAACCTAGTGTGGCGGTTGCTACAATTTTACTTACATAAGTATCACAATGGTTTCGTTTGTGATAACAACGTTTATAAATTATTTATAAATCATCATTTTTTTTTTTAAATAAAAATTTGCAATATCAAATCTACAGAATGTTTTGAAGAAGTTCATTCTGTGAACAAAATTAATTAATATATAGCGTAATAAGCTAAGCGAAACGTGTTCTTTCTGATAAGAGAAGTATTTTGATGAATGGGTGAATCATAAATTGCTGCCTAAATATATATATATATATATATATATATATATATATATATATATATATATATATATATATATATATATACAATATTATCATTGTAATTAATAACACCAATAAAAATATTTATTCGGGAAAACAGATGACTGTTAGCAATATTATTAACATTATGCGTCACCACAGCTTACTGATTACTATTAATGTTCTTAAAGATAAATAAAGTTTGTAAAGGAAAGAACACGTGTTTTTTAAATGTCCATTTTGTGCCCCAATTTAATACTAACAACAACGCTGAAGTCAAAGCAAGTAAATCAAGAACTTATCAAAAGAATCAAAAGTCTATTTAAAAAAACAGCCAACGAAATTAAAATAAATAATAGCTTATCAGAACTTTTCTTAACAACCGAAGGAATTAGACAAGGAGGGAGTTTAAGCCCAGCACTATTCTTAAACACCATAGATGAAGTAATTAAATAATCCAAGACAGACATTAAAAAATATTATCTAGGATGGTATGACATGAAACCAGAGCTCTGTTTATTCACAGATCGTGTTGTACTTATGGCTGACTCGGAAGAAAAATTGCTATGTAACTAGGAAAAATGGGACACAGCAGCAAAGAAATGTGAACTAAATGTGAATATACAAAAAACACAAACAATTAAAATCACAAAGGATAACTTAATAACAACGTCATTAAGCATCAGAATAGAGAACGAGTAAATAGAAGAAACGAATACATGTAAATACCTAGGAACCATAAGAAATAACAAAGGAGAGATTGAAGAGAAAATAAATAGCAGACTAGGAAAAACAGGAAGATTGGAAGACTATTCTATACGCTAAACAAAGGTTTGCTTAACAATAACCAGATAACAGAAAAGACAAAGATGTTAATATACAAAGCCTTGTACATACCTACACTTACATACGATTGAGAAAACTGGATACTTAACAAAAGGCAAAGAGAACAAAAGACAAAGAGAAACAATACAAGCGGCAGAAGTGAGGAACCTCAGACAAGTTAAAAGGGTACACAAAATAAGAAATTCAATAATAAGAGAAAGACTAAACGTTAAAGACCTGGCTGGCATAATCGAAAAAAAACATGAACAGGAAAGTAAGACGAGTATTGCAGACAAGAACCCTAGGGAAATACAGAAGAGATAGACCACGTAAAACCTGGAGTGCTGAAATATTAAAGAAAAGCGGAAAAACATGGAGAGAAGCAACACAACTCGCTCTAGATACAATAAAACGGAAATTATTTACCAAATGTATAACTAAAAAATAAAAATTAACCTCGACACCTATAAGGTATAAGAGGAATATATTACGTATGCATGGAACAACGCTCACCCTATTGTCAAAACTTGCACATCCACGGAGATGACCGAAATTCCCAATTTAGTCTAATCTGTGCAAGTGTTTAGGTAAATATTCTCTTTATATGACCCTTTATTTAGTACAGTACAAAACACTTCTCTCTTCAGAAAGAACACATTTCACTTATGCTAATACTCTATATATTAATTAATTTTGTTTACAGCATGAACTTCTTCAAAACATTCTATAGATCTGATATTGCAAATTTTTATTTAAAAAAAAAATTGATGATTTATAAATAATTTATAAATGTTATTAGCACAAACGAGACCATTGTGACACTTATGTGAGTAAAATTGTAGTAACCGCCACGTTAGGTTAGGTAAACACCGACAATATAGACAACACATATCACAAATCAACATTTACGTAAATATTTTTATGTGTATATCCCAGTTATCAAATTTAAACAAACTCACTTAAAATTTACCCGAAAGTTGGATAGTAAGAAATTGTTTTATTATTCATCGAATTCAAATTAAAATAATAATATAATAAAAATATAATTTAAAAAATGTAAAAAAATGAATTAATCTGTTGATTGTTAGTAGTTTATTATTACTATATTTGATAACCATTGTTTTCTTTAGACGTCACCTAATTATTGTTTTGAGACTATATTTAACTTTTAATGACCTGTTAACAAGTTAAACAAAATTCTTACAAGATTAGTTCGGCTAGACTGAAACCTTCTATTATCTTTTAAAAGGCTAACCTTATAATCCTTGTATAGTAAATATTTATTTATTTATTTATCAACGACATGCTTTACTTGGTCTTAAACGCAATGAAAGTATAATAATATTAAAATCAGATAAAGGTAATGCAACTGTTATATTAAATATGAACGATTATAACATTAAGATAGAACAATTGTTGGGACCAGAAACTTAGCGTGAAATAGCAAAAGATCCAACAAAAAAGTTTCTTTTAAAAACTAAAGAACTGATTGAATTATCATCTATTCCTGAAGAAATAAAAAAGAAGCTAACTAACTCTGAAGCTATTTCACCAAAACTATATGGTTTCCCAAAAATTCATAAACCTAATATTCCTTTAAGGGCTATTGTTGGTGCAATTGGTTCTCCTACATATAGCCTTGCAAAACATCTTACATTTTTATTACAACCTCATATAGGAAATCACATCAGTACATTAAAAATTCTGTCGACCTTGTTGAAAAAATTGAAAAGGGTGATATAATGGTTAGTTTTGATGTTGTTTCACTTTTTACAAAAGTGCCTCTAAAAGAAACTATTGAATACATTGGTGATCTTTTTCCAACGGACATAACCATTCTTTTTTAGCACTGTCTTACTACAACTTATTTTCAGTGGAATAGTAAATTTTATGAACAGATTAAATGTCTAGCAATGGGTAGTCCCCTTAGTCCTGTTATAGGTAATTTTTATATGGAAAAATTTCAAACATTAGCGTTACATAATACACCTAAAAAACCTTCAGTTTGGTATAGATATGTAGATGACACATTTGTTATTTGGAGACATGGAGAAGAAGCACTGTATGAGTTTTTGGTTTTTATAAATGGTATACATCCTAGTATTCAGTTTACCATACAAAAAAAACTAATGGAAGTTTACCATTTCTTGACATATTAATATCTAAAAATAATAATTCACTACCTTTTAAGGTTTACAGAAAGCCGACACACACTGATAGATACCTTCATAAATTATCCAACCACCATCCACGTCAAAAAATTGGTGTGATTAAATCTTTAGTAGATCGAGCAAAACGAAGTTGTGACCCTGAATTTTTAAGGATGAATATAAATATTTAACAAAATCCTTACAAGATAATGGATATTCACTTGGAGATATTAATAATGTTCTTAATGTTGGTACTGCTTTTCTTCCTTTTATAGCTAATGTTACAAATAAAATTGAAAAAATCTTAATTAAATATGGAATTAGGACTATTTTTAAACCTACAAGAAAAATTAAAGAACATTTAAAGTCACCTGAAGATGTGTCAAACCCTTTATCATCTTCCGGAATGTATAAGGTATCCTGTTCATGTAGAAAAGTATACATCGAAACCACAAAACGTAGCTTTGATACAAGACGTAAAGAACATATGAGATTTTGCAGATTAGGTGAACCAGAGAGGTCTGCTGTGGCTGACCATGCCCTGAATAATCTAAATCATGACATTCAATTTGACAATGTGGAAATATTGTCAAGACAAACTCATTATTATGTTCGTTTACAACGTGGAGCTATTAAAATATATAAACACCCTAATAATTTTAATAGACTAGAAGAAAATCTCGGTTTAAATAGGTTTTGGCATCTTATAATTACAAAAAAAAGCATAATGATACGTCTTAATTTTGATTTTAATTTTAACTTTTGGTATGTCTAGGTTTTTTGCTGTGTTTTCCCTAGACCTTGAAGCAAATGCTTTACCAATTGTATGTTAAGTTACC
>JARFJB010001556.1:1177500-1285000 GCA_036346205.1 Vesta saturnalis
GCGCTTGTGCTTGTGCTTGTACTTGTGGTTGCGCTTGTGCTTGTGCTTCTGCTTTTGCTAGTACCTGTGACTGTCATTATGCTTGTGCTTCTGCTTGTACTTGCGCATGTGCTTGTATTTGTTTTTCCAATTTTGGTTGTACGTGTGCTTGTGCTTGTACTTGTGCTGGTGCTTGTGATTGTGCATGTGCCTGCGCTTGTGCTTGCGCTTATGCTTGAGCTTGTGCTTGTGCTTGTAGTTGCGACTGTGGTTGTGCTTGTGCATGTGCTTGTGCTTGTGTTTGTGCTTGTGCTAGTGCTTGTGCTTGTACTTGTGCTTGTTCTTCTGATTTTGATTGTGCGTGTGCTTGTGCTTGTGCTTGTGCCTGTGCCTGTGCCTGTGCCTGTGCCTGTGCCTGTACCTGTGCCTGTGCTTGTGCTTCTGCTTGTGATTGTGCTTGTTCTTGTGCTTGTGCTTGTACATGTGCTTCTGCTGGTGCTTGTCTTAATGCTTGAACTTCTGCTGCTTCTGCTTGTGATCGTGCTTGTGCTTGTGCTTGTGCTTGTGCTTGTGCTTGTGCCTGTGCTTGTGCTTGTGCTTGTGCTTGTCTTTGTGCTTGTGCATGTGCTTCTGCTTGTGCTTGTCTTAATGCTTAAGCTTGTGATTCTGCTTGTACTTGTGCCTGTGATTGTGCTTGTGCTTGTGCATGTGCTTGTGCTCGTGCTTGTGCTTCTGCTTGTATATGGGCTTGTGTTTGTGCTTGTACTTGTGCTTCTGCTTGTGCTTGTGCTTGTGCTTGTGCTGGTTCTTGTGCTTGTACTTGTGGTTGTGCTTGTGTTTGTGCTTGAGCTTGTGCTCGTGCTTGTGCTTCTGCTTGTATATGGGCTTGTGTTTGTGCTTGTGCTTGTGCCTGTGTTAGTGCTTACACTTGCGCTTGTGCATTGCTTGGGCTTGTGCTTGCACTTGTGCCTGTAATTGTGCCTGTTTTTCTGCTTGTACTTGTGCTTGTGCCTGTGCTTGTTCTTCTGATTTTGGTTATGCGTGTGCTTGTGCTTGTGGTTGTGCTTGCGCTTGTGTTTGTACTTGTACTTGTGCCTGTGTTTGTGCTTGTGCTTGTGCTTGTGCATGTGTATGAGCTTGTATTTGCGCTTATGCTTGAGCTTGTGGTTGTGCTTGTGTTTGTGTTTGAGCTTGCGCTTGTACTTGTACTTGTGCCTGTGTCTGTGCTTGTGCTTGTGCTGGTGATTGTGCTTGTGCTCGTTCTTCTGAATTTGAATATGCGTGTACCTGTCTTTGTTTTTGTTTGTGCTTGTGCATGTGCTTGTACTTGTGACTGTGATTGTGCTTGAGCTTGTAGTTGTGCTTGTGCTTGTGCTTGTGCTTGTACTTGTGCTTGCGCTTATGCTTGTGCTTTTGATTGTGCTTGTACTTGTGACAGTGGTGCTTGTACTTCTGACAGTGGTGCATGTGCTTGTGCTTGTGCTTGTGCTTGACCTTGTGCCTCTGCTTGCACTTTTGCTTGTGCTTGTGCTTCTGTCCGTGCCTGCGCCTGTGCTTGTGCTTGTGCTTGTGCTTGTACTTGTGCTTGTGCTTCTGCTTGTATATGGGCTTGTGTTTGTGCTTGCACTTGTGCTTGTGCTTGCGCATGTGGTTCTGCTTGTGCTTGGCTTAATGCTCGAACTTGTGCTTCTGCTTGTGATTGTGCTTCTGCTTGTGATTGTGCTTGTGCTTGTGCTTGTGCCTATGCTCGTGCTTGTGCTCGTGCTCGTTCTCTGGCTCGTGCTCGTGCTCGTTCTCGTACCCGTGCTCGTTCTCTTGGTCGTGCCGTGCTCGTACTCGTGCTCCTGATCGTGCTTGTGCTCATGCTCGTGCTTGTGCTCGTACTCGTGCTCGTGCTTGTGCTTGTGCTTGTGCTTATGCTCGTGCATGTACATGTGCTTGCTTTAGTGCTTGTGTCTGTGCCTATGCATGTGCTTGTGCATGTGTTTGTGCTTTTGCTTTTGCTTGTGCTTGTGCTTGTGCTTGTGCTTGTGCTTGTGCTTGTGCTTGTGCTTGTGCTTGTGCTTGTGCTTGTGCTTGTGCTTGTGCTTGTGCTTGTGCTTGTGCTTGTGCTTGTGCTTGTCCTTGTGCTTGTGCTTGTGGTTGTGCTTGTGCTTGTGCATGTCCCTGTCTTGTTCGTGTGCTTGTGTTTATGTTTGTGATTGTGCTTGTGCTTGTGCCTGTGCTTGTGCTTGTGCTTGTGCGTGTGCCTGCGCTTGTGCTAGTGCTTGTGCTTGTGCTTGTGCCTGTGCTTGTGCTTGTGCTTGTGCTTGTGCTTGTGCTTGTGCTTGTGCTTGTGCTTGTGCTTGTGCTTGTACTTGTGCCGCCTGTGCTTGTGCCTGTGCTTGTGCTTGTTCTTGTACCTGTGCCTGTGCTTCTGCTTATGATCGTGCTCGTTCTTGTGCTCTTGCTCGTGCTCATGCTCATGCTCGTGTACGTGCTCGCGGTTGTGCTCGTAGTTGTGCTTGAGATCGAGCCCTTGGTCGTGCTTGTGCTTGCACCTGTGCTTGTTCTTCTGATTTTGATGGTGAGTGTGCTTGCGCATGTACCTGTGCCCATACTTGTGCTTGTGCGTGTGCTTGTGCTTGTGCTTGTACTTGTGTTTGTGCCTGTGCTTGTGCTTGTGCTTGTGCTTGTGCTTGTGCTTATGATTGTGCTTGTGCCTGTGCTTGTGCTTGTGCTGGTGCTTGTGCTTGTGCTTGTTCATATGCATGTGCTTGTGCTTGTGCTTGTGCTTGCGCTTGTACCTGTGCTTGTGCTTGTGCTTGTGCTTTGCGCTTGTGCCTGTGGTTGTATTTGTGCTTGTGCTTGTGCTGTGCTTGTGCTTCTGCTTGTATATGGGCTTGTGTTCTTGTGCTTGTGCTTGTGCCTGTGTTGTGCTTAACTTGTGCTTGTGCATGTGCTTGTGCTTGTGCTTGCCTTGTGCTCTGTGACTTGTGCCTGTTTTTTGCTTGTACTTGTGCTTGTGCCTGTGCTGTGTTCTTCGTGCATGTGCTTGTGCTTATGCTTGCTGTGCTTGTGCTTGTGCTTGTGCTTGCTTGCTTGTGCTTTGTGCTTGTACTTGTGCTTGTGCTTGTGCTTGTGCTTGTGCTTGTGCTTGTGCTGTGTATGAGCTTGCTTGCTATGCTGTGCTTGCTTATGCTTGAGCTTGTGCGTTGTGCTTTGTCGTGCTTGTGTTGTGGCTTGTGCTTGCTTGTACTTGTACTTGTGCTCTGTGCTTGTGCTTGTGCTTGTGCTTGGTGATTGTGCTTGTGCTCTGTCTTTCTGAATTGTGAATTGCTGTACCTGTGCTTGTTTTGTGCTTGTGCTTGTGCATGTGCTTGTACTTGCTTGCTCTGCTTGATTGTGCTTTGTTGTGCTTGTATTGTGCTTGTGCTTGTGCTTGTCGCTTGTGCTTGTGCTTGTGCTTGCTGCTTTGCTTGTGCTTTGTGCTTGTGCTTGTGCTTGTGACTTGTGCTTGTGCTTGTAGCTTCTGTACATGGCTTGTGTGCATTGTGCTTGTGCTTGTGCTTGTGCTTGACTGCGTGCTTGCTTGCTTGTGCTTGCACTTGTGCTGCTTGTGCCTGTTTTGTGCTTCTGTCTGTGCCTGTGCCTGTGCTTGTGCTTGTGCTTGTGCTTGTCGTGTGCTTGTGCTTCTGCTTGTTTGGGCTTGTGTTTGTGCTTGCACTTGTGCCTTGTGCTTGTCGCTATGTGTTTGCTTGTGCTTGCTAATGCTCGTATGAGCTTGTGCTTTGCTTCTGCTGCTTGTGTTGTGCTTGCTGCTTGTGCTTGTGCTTGTGCTTGTGCTTGTGCCTTGCTGTGCTTGTGCTTGTGCTGTGCTTGTCTCTGTGCTCGTGCTTCTGTTTGCTTGCGTTGCGTCCCGTGTGCTTGTTCTCTTGTTGTGTTGTCTTGTGCTGTGCTGTCGTACTTCGTGCTGTGATGTGCTTGTGCTGTGCTGTTGTGCTTCGTGCTTTGTGCTTGTGCTGTCGTCTTGTGCTTCGCTTGCTTGTGCTTTGTGCTTGTGCTTGTGCTTGTGCTTGCGTGCTTGTACTTTGCGCTGTGCTTGTGCTTTGTGCTTGTGCTTGTCTTGTGCTTGCTTGTGCTTGCTTCTTGCTTGTGCTTGTGCTTTGTCTGTGCTGTGTGCTTGTGCTTGTGCTTGTGCTTGTGCTTGTGCTTCTGTGCTTGTTCTTGCTTGCTTGGTGCTTGTGCTTGTGCTTGTGCTTGTGCTTGTCGCTTGTGCTTGTGCTTGTTGCTTGTGCTGTGCTTGTGCTTGTGCTTGTGCGTTGCTTGCTTGTGCTTGTGCTTGTGCTGTGCTTGTGCGTTGTGCTTGTGTGCTTGTGCTTGTGCTCGTGTGCTCTGTGCTTGCTGTGCTTCTGTCCTGCTGTGCTGTTGCTCTTGTGTTGTGCTTGTGCTTGTGCTGTGCTTGTGCTTGTGCTCTTGTGCTTCGTGCTGTGCTGCGCTTGTGCGTGTGTGCTTGTGCTGTTGTGCTGTGCTTGCTTGTGCTTGTCTGTCTTGTGCTTGTGCTTGGTGCTGTGTTGTGCTTGTGCTTGTGCTTGTGCTTGTACTTTGTGCCTGCCTGTGCTTGTGCCTTGTGCTTGTGCTTGTTCTTGTCCTGTGCCTTGTGCTTGTGCTTTGATGCGTGCTGTTCTTGTGCTTCTTCTGTGCTCTGCTTGCTCGCTGTACGTGCTCTGTGCTTGTGCTCTGTGTTGCTTGTGCTTGAGATCGTAGCTTGGTCGTGCTTGTGCTTGTGCCTGTGCTTGTTCTTCTGATTTTGATGTGTGAGTGTGCTTGCGCATGTCCTGTGCCTACTATGTGCTTGTGCTGTGCTTGTGCTGTGCTGTCTTGTGCTTGTGCTTGTGTGCTTGTGCTTGTGCTTGCTTGTGCTTGTGCTTGTGTGCTTATGATTGTGCTTGTGCCTGTGCTTGTGCTTGTGCTGGTGCTTGTGCTTGTGCTTGTTCTATGCATGTGCTTGTGCTTGTGCTTGTGCTTGGCTTGTACTTGTGCTTGTGCTTGTGCTTGTGCTTGTGCTTGCGCTTGTGCCTGTGGTTGTATTTGTGCTTGTGCTTGTGAATGCCGCTGTGCTTGTTCTTGTGCTTGTGTTTGTGCTTATGATTGTGCTTGTACTTGTGCTTGTGCTTGTGCCTGTGCTTGTGCTAGTGCTTGTGCTTGTGCTTGTGCTTGTGCTTGTTTGTGCTTGTGCTTGTGCTTGTGCTATGTCTTGTGCTTGTGCTTGTGCTTGTGCTTGTGCTTGTGCTTGTGCTTGCTTGTGCTTGTGCTTGTGCTTGCTTGTGCTGGTTGTGCTTGTGCTTGTGCTTGTGCTTGTGCTTGTGCTGTGCTTGTGCTTGTGCTGTGTTGCTTTGTGCTTGTGCATTGTGCTTGTGCTTGTGTTCTGCTTGTGCTTGTGCTTGTGCTTGGCTTGTGCTTGTGCTTGTGCTGTTGTGCTTGTGCTTGTGCTTGTGCTTGTCATGGCTTGTGCTTATGCGTGTGCTTGTGCATTGTGCTTGTGCTTGTGCTTGTGCTAGTTGCTTGACTTGTGCTTGTGCTGTGCTGTGCTTGTGCTTGTGCTTGTGCTTGTTGCTTGTGCTGTGCTGTGCTTTTTGTGCTTGCTGTGCTTTGTGCTGTGCTTGTGCTTGTGCTTGTGCTGTGTTGTGCTTTGTGCTCTTGTGCTTTGATGTGCTGTGCTTGTGTCTTGTGCTGTTGTGCTTGCTGTTGTGCTTTGTGCTTGTGCTTGCTTAGTTTGCTGCTTGTGCTTGTGCTTGTGCTGTGCTTGTGCTGTGCTTTGATTGTTGCTTGTGCTTGTGCTTGCTTTGTGCTTGTGCTTGCTTGTGCTTTGCTTGGCTTGTGTTGTGCTTGTGCTTGTGCTGTGCTGTGTGCTTGTGCTTGTGCTTGTGCTTGTGCTGCTTGTGCTTGGTTGCTTGTGCTTGTGCTGCTGTCGTTGTGCTTGTGTTGTGCTTGTGCTTTGTGCTTGTGCTGTCATTGTTCTGTCTTGTTTGCTTGTGGCTTGTGCTTCTTGCTCTGTATTGTGCTTGTGCTTGTGTGTGCTTGTCTTGTGCTTGTGCTTGCTTGCTTGTGGTTGCTGCTTGTGCCTTGCTTAAGTTGTGCTTGTGCTTGCTGCTTGTTGATTCTTTCTTGTGCTTGTGCTGTCTTGTGCCTGTGCTGTCTTGCTGATGCTTGTGCTGTTTGCGTTGTGCCTTGTTGCTTTGCTTGCTTGTGCTTGTGCTGCTTGTGCTTGTGCTTGTATGCTTGTGCTTGTGCTGTGCTTGTGCTTGTGCTTGCTGTGCTTGTGCTTGTGTTGTTGCTATGGCTGTGTTGTCTTGTTCTTGTCTTTATGTGCTTGTGTGTTCTTGTGGTTGTGCTTGTGCCTGTGCTTGTGCTTGTCTTTGCTGTGCTTGTGCTTGTGCTTGTGTCTTGTGCTTGTGCTATTCTGCTTGTGCTTGTGCTTGCTGTGCTTGTGCTTGTGCTTGTGCTCTGTGCTGTCTGTGCTTGTCTTTGTGCTTGCTGATTGTGCATGTGCTTGTGCTCTGTGCTTGTGTCTTTGTGCTTTGTGCTTGTTGCTGTGCTTGTGCTTGTGCTTGTGCTTGCTTGGCTTGTGCTTGTGCTTGTGCTTGTGCTTGTGCTTGTGCTTGTTGCTTGTGCTTGTGCTTGTGCTTGTGCTGTGTGTCTGTGTGTGCTTGTGCTGTGCTGCTTGTGCTTGTGCTTGTTGCTTGTGCTTGTGCTTGCTTGTGCTGTGCTTGTCTTGTGTGCTTGTGCTTGTGCTTTTGTGCCTGCTGTGCTTGTGCTTGTGGCTGTGCTTGTGCTTGTGCTTTGTGCTTCGTGCTTGTGCTTTGCTATTGCTGTGCTTGTGTTTGTGCTTGGCTTGTGCTTGTGCTTGGCATGTGCTTGTCTGCTTGCTTGGCTTATGCTCGACTTGTGCTTCTGCTTGTGTTGTGCTTGCTGCTTGTGCTTTGTGCTTGTGCTTGTGTTGTGCTCTTTGCTGTGCTTGTGCTTGTGCTCGTTCTCGTGCTCGTGCTGTGCTCGTGCTCTGCCGTGCTCGGGTTGTGCTCGTGTTGCTGCTCGACTCGTGCCCTAGTCGTGCTTGTGCTTGCATGCTGTGCTTGTGCTTCGTTTGCTGTACTGTGCTTGCTTGTGCTTGTGCTATTGTGCTTTGCTGTGCTGTACGTGCTTGCTTTGTGCTTGTGTTTGTGCTTGTGCTTGTGCTGTGCTTTGTTGACTTGTGCTTGTGCTTGTGCTTGTGCTTGTGTTGCTTGTGCTTGTGCTTGTTGCTTGTGCTTGTGCTTGTGCTTGTGCTTGTGCTTGTGCTTGTACTTGTGCTTGTGTTTGTGCTTGTTCTTGTGCTTGTGCTTGTGCTTGTGCTTGGGCTTGTGCTTGTGCTTGTGCTTATGCTCGTGCTCGTTCTTTGGCTCGTACTCGTGCTCGTGCTCGTGCTCGTGTTGGTGCTCGGGGTTGTGCTCGTAGTTGTGCTCGAGCTCGTGCCCTTAGTCGTGCTTGTGCTTGCACCTGTGCTTGTTCTTCTGATTTTGATGGTGAGTGTGCTTACGCTTGTACTTGTGGCCATAATTGTGCTTGTGCTTGTGAGTGTGCTTGTGCTTGTGTTTGTGCTTGTGCTTGTGATTGTGCTTGTGCTTGTGCTTGTGCTTGTGCTTGTGCTTGTGCTTGTGCTTGTGCTTGTGCTTGTGCTTGTGCTTGTGCTTGCGCTTGTGCTTGTGCTTGTGCTTGTGCTTGTGCTTGTGCTTGTGCTAGTGCATGTGCCTGTGCCTGTGTGCGTGTGCGTGTTAGTTTGCATGCGCGTGCACGCGCTCGTACGGTTTCTAGTGCGTGGGCGTGTGCGTGCGATATTGTGCATGCAGGCTTGTGTGCGTGGTTGTGCAAAATACTACATGAAGTTAATTTTAATCGGATATTTTGTAACGAGCGCTGGTTGCTTGGCTTTTACTGTAAAGGTAAATAATAAGTATTCGATTCATTCGAAAATAAGAAATTTTTTATAAATGGTCAACCTGATGAGCTTAGAACAGTGTGACCACGGAGACGTGGAATTCTTGATGACGTTTTCTGATAAAATTCGCTAGGATTCTATAAATTTAAAACTTAGTTAATTCTGTTAAGTTTGAAAGTATATAAAATCATGTCATTTATTATCTCATTGTGTGATGTTTGAGGAAGGGTAGTATGATACTGTTGAAATAATTTAATCTAAGCTTTTAGTATTATGTATATAATTTTGGGTTTCTCATTTAAAATTTTCGTTACTCACCCGTTAAAAAATATGATGTTGAAAGTACAAGGTTTCAGAATTGTGTATTTTATAATTAAGTTTTAAATTTTACAAATGTATTCTTAAAAATTCACATTATCTATATATTTATACTTAATCAATTTTTTATCACCATTTAGTATTATATATATATACCTATAACATTGATAAAATTTTAGATAAGTAACCATTATATAACCACGCTTATACATAAACATAGAAAAACAAGAAAGTTTCACTCTTATTTAAATAATACTATAGCGTTAAAGGAATTTTAGTTTCCAGATGAAAAAAAATTGCAGTGCCGCTGTAAAAAATGTGTGCTCTGATCAACAATTTTCATCAAAATCTCTGCCACCAAAATATACGCAAAGCATTGTATGGTTCAATGTATTTATGTTTTCATATTTACATGTAGCTGGAGTATATGGGTTCTATTTCTTTTTGATTCGTTGTTCATGGAGCACCTTTTTTTGGAGTAAGTAATTAAATTTATTTAAGAATATTACACAAGTTCCTTTATTTATTGAACACTTGATGCTCAACTGATTATGGCGATTGACATATTTAATAATTTTAAATAACGTAACCGTTGAGATGAAGATAGTTACGTTGAATGCATAATTAAAATCTGCTTTATTAAAACACATGTGGCTAAAAATAAGTGACTTCAAAACCTTTGTACATTTAACACGTAGAATCGTTAAGGAACAAAAGATTGGGCTAATAATATGTTTGTTATTTAAATTTTGATAAACCGCAACCTTTGTATTCTAGCCCTACACTTTTGTAAATTTTTAGTATAGAAACTTAATGCATAAATTTCGTACTATAAAAAACATCCTAACAGAACAATTTAATGGACCCCCATTACCCAAATGCGCGTTGTTGAATTAATGGCATCAAAGTAGTGTAGTAAAATTGAACAAATTGTGCCCTTCTAAAATGCAATATCTCTGTGAAAACAATCCTAAAAGAAATTTGCAAACTATGCTAAATAATAGAATTCTATTATGCATACCATAATTTCCGTTATAGTGCATTAAGTAATATCATAAACAGCGGAATTATTATTGAAGTTTTTACACTTTTACACACATGAGTGCAGAATAATATAATAATAAGAAAAAGGTTAGTATTTGCAATGGGACAGTTACATGTAACTAAATATCTAGACGAGAAACGTGGAACATGAAACTGAAGAAGAAGGGAATTGGCAGGGCCAATCAATTTTACGATTTAAACGCTTGTACAAAAATATAATACTATTGACAATCCCCCTCTTTTCTAAAAATTCTAAATTATATTTTGCAAGTACGATGTTTTGCTCGATACCAATTACAGAATAAACTCCATTGACCTTGAACTATAAAAATTTGGGGAAACTTTCTTTGCACCGTTTCTAGTGACGTTTTTTTTTCATTAATGTCGCTCCATACTCCAGTTTTGATTTCAGTACAACCTTGCTAGTAAAAAAGCTACAATTTCAAATTCAAAAATCAAAGAGCCTTCATACCAGAACTACATCGAGAAGAAACCTAATCACTAAAAGGCAGTTTACTATCCAAAATAACCACAAGATCTAATACTAAATAACGCTGAATTACCTTCACATGGATAATATGTAGGACGTAGTTTCTTGGAATATGTAACCACTCTGCATTTACTCAGGTTAAATCTTCGGCGTACGTCAAACCATTACAGCTCGGCATTTAAGGAATGTCGTTAATAAATAACAAAAACAAAAGAGGACTTAAGTTAGAGCCCTGAGAGGCTCCTTACATAACTAATAAAGTATCCGATTTAAATTTGTTACATTGTACATATTAGAATCTGATCGTTCATTAAATAATCTGCAAACCCAAAGTTATCGAACTTATTAATAATAATCGCATGATCAATCTATCAAAAGCTTTGGTAAAATCCGTGTAAATCTCGTCTACCTCTTGATGATTGCCCAAAGCTTGAGAAGCAAATTGGGTAAAGGAAGCAAGGTTGGTCGCAATATAGCGATGGTCTATGAAGCCATGTTAGGCATAAGAAATGTAATGGCACACTTTTCGGTAAGTGCGGTTATAAAGAATACCTTCCTTTCAAATATTTTTTCAAATTGCTATGCTAGGGTATAACTACCAGGTAATTCGAGGTGGTGGGCCATCTTAAAGGAGGTTGCGCACGAAATTGAGTAGGTTACTAAGGCCTATTAAGGGCTTAGTCAACTTAAAATCTAAGAAGATTTCGTTACATTGCTTAATTATGTATAAAGCAAATCATCAGACATAAATTTCTGTGCAGTAATTTTTTTACGTCGGCCCAAGTCCTCTAGAACAAAAACCAAATTTTTGCCGCACACTTACCTGCATTACACCGACTGATTAAAAAAAATGTCCCACGTTTGAATTTCACGCGTTGTTGCTTTTGTGGTTTTTAACCTCATCCATTTGGCAAACTCGATATAACCGGCGCATTATTCCAGTGACGTTCTCCATTGTTATGCATGTTCTATTGTCGTTTTTGATGTTCTCAATCCGTTTTTTCTTGCTTTTTTAATTCCAAAGTCGTACTTATCAAAACTTAATTTTGTAAATTTGTGATAGAGGTAAGTTATGTATCACAATAACTGATTTCTTGTTACATTAGGTTATGTTATCGTTTTTCACTTATTGGTTTATGCCACGAAATAAAATGCTTTTGTTATAAAAGTCCACTTTCGGCGTACCCCACGTGCTTAAGACACAAGGTTGTCACATTATTTTGATTCTTGCGTTACCCTGTTCAAGAAAGTGTTCTCAAAACACTACCATTTCACTCTTTAGGAATCATAAGCAATGTATAATTAATCGTCTCGAAAATAAAACCTGTATTTGTGAAGGGAAGTCATCTGGGCGGCCTACTTCAATAATCAAGGATTTTATTGAGGGTATCAAAGAGCGAGTGGAAAGAAGCATGCAGAAATCAATTAGGAAATTAAGTGCTTAATCTGGTACCTTCCAAAGTATTTAGAAAAAGAAATTAGATATGCCACCATAGGAAGTTAGTACAGCAACTATTGTTACATGATTATGACAAACAAGTACATTATTCTCACTGGTTCAGTAATACATCAAGACATAACATTTATGACAGGCAAAGCACGGTTTCATTTGTTTGTGTATGTGTACAATCAAAATTGCAGAACTTGCTCTACTAATAACCTTCATGTGTTCGAAAATACAAATTTAGCCCGATTAAAAATTCGTGTAGCGTTGCTAGGTGCTTTTCTTTATTACACAATTAACGTTAAAAGGTGCAGTTTTTATTACTGTCACCATTTTTCATCGCTTTTCACGAATTACACAACATATATTTTCAGCAGCGTAGTGCAACCACACATGCAGCTAACGGAGCAACAAATTTTATACAATAATTTGCATGACTAAAGAATAATCATTAGAGGTATTTGGGCTACCACTTTCCCCGAATCTCACACCATTGAAAAGTTAAATGAAGCTATTCAACAGGAAATTGAGAATATTTCATAAGGTATGTACTTGTTTGACAATAAGTAAGGACCAGCTTTGTTATGAATGGCTGGTAATAATGGAGACTTTTGAATATTTATTATGCGGAGTTGTTTGTTTATACGAGGGCAGTTTGACGGAAGAGTTTCGCTACGGTGATTATATTGGTAGTTTCCGCCATGTTTCTGATGTCATCTGTCAAAATTTTACATAAATCTGACAGATTGATTAGTTTTGATACTAATATAAACAAAACTGTTTTCGTTGTTGGGTCAATATGGAGAAAAATAATGTCGAGTGTTAATTAAACATTATTTTTTACGTGGAAAAACAAGTAAAGAAACCGAGGAAAAGTTACGTATATATTATTCTGAAAGTACTTGGTCCCATGGAATGATTTGTAAGTGGTTCTCTGCTTTTAAAAGTGACCATATGAACACGAATGGTGCTGAACGTCCGGTACCGTCATTTACTGTAACTACTCCAGAAATGGTTAATAAAATCCGTGCCCTTGTACTTAGCGATCGTCGAATAAAAGTACGAGAGATAGCTAATGAAGTAAATATTTCAACCGAACGGGTATGCAATATTTTGCATGAAATTTTACATATGTAAAAGCTATCTGCGAGATGAATACCGCGTTTGCTTAATGCTGGTCAAACGCTCGCTCGCATTAAAAATTCAAACGAACGTTTGGCTATCTTCAAACGTAATCCAAGTGAATTTTTCCGTCGATATGTCACAGTAGATGAAAATTGGGTACAACATTATACCCCAGAAACAAAAATTTAGTCGAAACAAGAACTTCATCCGAGGAAGGTGCTCCCAAGAAAGAAAAAACCGTTTTTTCGGCCAATAAGGTCATGTCCACAGTGTTTTGGGATTCCAAAGGTGTAATCTTCATTGATGATTTAGAAAAAGGGAAAACAATAACTGGCCAATATTATGCTGATTTGCTGACACGTTTTGATGCCGAACTGAAGAAAAAACGACCACATTTGTTGAAGAAAAGAGTTTTGTTCCATCACGATAATGCGCCTGCCCATTTGTGCGCTATTGTTGCAGATAAATTAGCCGAATTACGGTACGATTTATTGCCTCATCCGCCATATTCACCTGATCTGGCTCCCTCCGATTACTTTCTGTTCCTAAAAAAATGGCTTGGTGAAAAGCGATTTCAGACAAATGAAGAGGTGACGGCAGAGACAAACGCGTATTTTACGGAACTTCCGAAAGATTGTTTTTTGGATAGTTTCAAAAAATTGGGCTAAGTGTGTAGAGTTAAAAGGAGATTATGTTGAAAAATAAAATATTTTTTACAGTAAAGAAACTATTTCATTGAAAAGTCACGCTTCCTCCAAACCGCCCTCGTAAATGTGTCAGTCAAAATTTTAAATTGTAATTACATTAACTTCGTACGTGATAGTTGTAAACATTTTAAATATGTTGAAGGCTAAAGCTTACAGTACCTTACGAGCTAGTTATTCAAAGCTTTAATTACCTGAAGTAAATAATTATTAAAATACTTTTTTCCTTTTTTAGTTGTCAAAGGTAAGATTTATCAAATTCTTAAATTTCATTTCCCTCCATGAATGAGTTTGATGTAGAATTTCATTTTGTCCCATACAATAATTTACCAAATTTTACAACTTTGCGAGAAATTCAACATGAGGCAGTCATTTGAAGCATCAAGTACTATTCATTAACATGATTTTTATCATATTCTTCTTCGTTTAATCCTTTCTTGGAAAGGACACAATAGGTCAGTGTACAACAAAAATTGGCTCACACAAATTTATGTAGATATGGTTAATACTTTGAAGGTCATGTTCCTTCCCACGTCATAATGGAAAACTGTATTACAGACATCAAAACAGGACACAGGAGAAACATGAACTGAACATTCATACCGATTATGAACTAATTTTAAAGGACCAACTAATTGGGTTTCGACGCAAACAGGGACTGTAAGAAATTTTTGTGAAAGCGGTTTTAACATGGTTTATCTTCAACTTGGGTATAAAAAAATTCCTCAAAATAGATCTTCAAATGCCTGAAGGTTAGTTAAAATGGGTGAGTACCCACTTCAGAGGAGCATTTTCGTATGCAGAAAAGTAGTGGAACCTTTTAGAATCCATTGTAGCTGTGTAGGAAACTAGGGTCTATCAGTTTGATCCATAAATAATAGAATATGATAACATGTCGACTCTTCCCCTCTCAAAGACGTTCAAAAATAAGCGGCAAAGTTCTTACATCTGTCTCTTGCACAGGAATCGGGTAGCCATAATAGACTGTATAAAACAAACCAACACGATAACCGTAAATATTATTCAAGATTATTAACTACGTGAAAGCAACAGATTCTGATGAAGATTGATGCAAAGTTAAACGTATTTTCTTCAAAGCTTAAACATTTCCTTTGAAATACGTTCATTATGGTAGGCAGAGAATCCCAGAACCGTCTAATGAGTTTCAACTGGTACCACTGATTAAGTTTTAACAATTCCTTATTCGTGTCGTTTGATGCACTTTTTCTTTTCACCTTTAAATATGAAAAATGTTGGCTGAAAATGCATATTGCCTTTGTCGATTTTTCCTTGCTTTAAAAAGAAGTCTGATTTTATATTTATTAATTTGAAAATACCCATTCGAAAATGCGTTTGCGAGTGTGTGAGAGTGTGAAAGTGTGACAGTGTGAGAGTGTGAGAGTGTGAGAGTGTGAGAGTGTGAGTGTGAGAGTGTGAGTGTGAGAGTGTGAGAGTGTGAGAGTGTGAGAGTGTGAGAGTGTGAGAGTGTGAGAGTGTGAGAGTGTGAGAGTGTGAGAGTGTGAGAGTGTGAGAGTGTGAGAGTGTGAGAGTGTGAGAGTGTGAGAGTGAGAGTGTGAGAGTGTGAGAGTGTGAGAGTGTGAGAGTGTGAGAGTGTGAGAGTGTGAGAGTGTGAGAGTGTGTAGTGTGAGAGTGTGAGAATGTGAGTGTGAGAATGTGAGAGTGAGAGTGTGAGAGTGTGAGTGTGTGAGTGTGTGAGAGTGTGAAAGTGTGAGGGTGCGAGAGTGCGAGAGTGTGACAGTGTGAGAGTGTGAGAGTGTGAGAGTGCGAGAGTGTGAGAGTGATAGAGTGTGAGAGTGTGAGTGTGTAAGAGTGTGAGAGTGTGAGAGTGTGAGAGTATGAGAGTGTGAGAGTGTGAGAGTGTGAGAGTGTGAGAGTGTTAGTGTGAGAGTGTGAGAGTGTGAAAGTGTGAGTGTGAGAGTGTGAGAGTGTGAGAGTGTGAGAGTGTGAGAGTGTGAGAGAGTGAGAGTGTGAGTGTGTGAGAGCGTGAGATGTGAGGGTGGGATAGTGTGAGTGTGTGATCGATGGTGTTATCATTTATACAAGAGAAATTTTCGAATATAAAGTATTTCTGTATCTTGTAATGTACTTGGCTAAGATTTACTAATCGCTGTTTTGTGGCGGATATATAAGATTCTTGTTTTCACTAAAGGGGTAAGCTAAATACATATTTATTAATAGACCACGTAGAGCTCGCCTGTAACCTACAAAGGTAAAGCAACAATTATCTGATCAAATTAAAATCACTTGTCTTACCTTATTTTTAGCTCTCCGATTTTTAGCGCTTCGCTTTGCTCTCCTAGTTGCACTGCGATTGTATCCTTGTTTTTGGCTTTACTACTGTTTCCTTTATGCGTCCTTTCTTGCTGCTTTTGACATGTCGTTTGTCTGGAATTAACCTTCTGCTGTGACGAAGACAGTTACTCTCCCTGACTGTTTTATGTTGCTGGTGGTTACTATGATAGAATTTGGCTGAATTCTCGCAAATGGTGACGACTCGGAACATTCTTACCTTCACTAACCAGGACCTGGCGGATTCACACTAAGATTCGTCAAACCAGATCGGAGTATTCCATTATCGCATGTGTTATTAAGTTTTATCTCTGAATTTATCTTATCCACTGTCATACTTCGCAAGCTGCCTCCAGCAGGGTTCGTCACAGTTTCTACCAAATAAAACTTGTGGCTCCCAGTTGTGATTTGCTGTTCTTACTACAATTTTCTTTCTGCCCTCTAACTAACCCAATCATTTACCGATTATACTGGTTTTCAACACTCCAAAACTAACCAGGCCAACGATGTGCTCCACGATTAGCTATCGTTCGACTGAGTTCGCAGCCGTGCTACCTTTCTCCGCCATAAAATAATATAATAATAATATATTATATAAAATTTCTCTTTCTCGCTCTCTTTTTTATGTGAGGTGGTTCTTTTTTCATCTGACGTGGTAGGTCAGACGTGTTACAAACTTGTTTTGTGTATTGACCTTATCCGGAGAACGAATTTAATTAAGTGAACAAAATACGTATAACCTTTAAGTACGTAAAACTCCAAATTGGTAATGTTAAAAAAAAATTAGTGACATGCTAAGAACGCTTATGTTACTTCAGCACAGATTACGCAATCTAATATGTGGATCTGCATTACAATGCATTTTATGTTACGTAAGCAGGGTCTTTATTTATTATGAAGCAAAAAAATTGGAATGTTAGCTTTTCACAAAAGGGGTCAAGAAAATTAGGCGAAAACAGCATGAAACATACTTGGTCCTGTAGCAGTATGCAGTTTTGTTACACTGCTTTGTTGTAGTGGCGAACGAACTAAAAGCCTCGTACAAATGCAGTAATTAAAAATTAGATAACATGTACTCACCAATTTGCGGACAAACTATAAAACCAGCTTTCTATAATTAATCTCCAGAATGTGTTTGGTCCGGAACATATAATAGTGTCTAAAGGCTTATCGCTATCTACACGTATCCTGGCAACATTGGACAACCTTTACAGGAATGCTGATCAAGTTGAATAATATCTAGACTGGTCGCCATGAACAGTAGAAAATTAACAGGCAGAAAAAACTAGGCAAAGAGATTCGCGTACACACCTAAAGCTATGTGACATTTTCTCGCGTATACTTTACTCTTTAAGTTTCTCCACAAGAAGTAATCTAGAGTATTTAAATCTGGAGATCTGGCTGGCCACTCAATTGTGTCTTTTCTACCTATCCAACAATTTGGAAAAACTTCATCCAAATAAGCGCGAACAGGTAAAGGGCAGAGTGGCGGCGCTCCACCTAGTTGAAAAAACAGGTCACGGTGGTGCATATTAGGCTCTTCTAAACTGGATACTAGGTTATTAGAAGGAGGATGAGGTCATTTTGAAGAAAGTCTAAACATCGCGCACCAGTGAGAATATCCTCGAAGAAGCAAGAATCTATAACTCTTACGTCAACTATTCCGCATCAAACGTTCAATTTTTGAGAGTTTTGGACGTGATATTCCGTGAACCAATGAGGTTGTCCAATAACGACAATTTTGTTTGTTCACATGACCGTTTAAAGCAAACGTTGCTTCGTCGGAAAAAAAATTCCTTTTACAAAATTGGCGTTATCATAACATAATTTTGCATTTGTTCATACAATTCATTTTACTGATCCAAATCATCTTCGGGAGTTCGTGAAGTAAGCATATCTTGTAGGGATGGAACACCTTTGTTCTCTACACTTTATGCATAGTAGATCGCCCCACACTAATATTATTAGCCGTGTCCCTAATGGTGGTACTAGAATTAACTTGCACTGCTGACACAATGTTCGACTGATCTCCTTCACTTATCAACTTTCGGCCAGATTTTCTCATATCCCGAACATGTCCAAATTTCTGGAATTTCGCCTCAACTCTGCTTACCATGCTTTGACTAATTGACGGTCGATCAGGGTGACTTGCATTAAACAACGCAACCACTTCTGATTGAATGCGCGAACTATCTCCGAAACCAAGCATGCACAGGATTTCAATTCTTTCACGTTCGCTTAATTTCTTCATATTTCACAAAATCACGGTTAAATAGTTACTAGATAAACTCATGTATCAAAAAACTAAACACAGATTGCTAACGTGCAAATAATTTTAACAAAATGTACAATTTAATGTTTTCTTACATTGACAATGAAATTCTCTCATTTTTAATGTTTACGATAATTTTCAACCATCGTCCATATTTACCTTGTATTCTAAACAAATATATATTGTATTACTCAGTGACTCAACGGTTAAGATGTCAGACGAGTAAGTGGTAGGTACCAAGTTCGAAGCAAATAGTAGTCAAGCGCTTCAGAATTTGATTAAATGAATTCGACCCTTCTTAGGAGTAAACGACGTTTGCATCCGGAACGACGCGCTACAAAAACAAAAACTGCAAAATTTGCAATTAAAGAATTTTAAAGTGCATACACGACCTTAAAATTTATGTAAACATACCTAACGTCAGGAAATTTCATGCTACTAAATTGCTTTACCCGTTAATTTTAAAAATTTGGTTTAGTTTTACATGTCTAATACTTCTTTTTGCAGCACTGCTTTATTTTTTTGTCGCACATCAAGGTACAACAGCTGGTGCCCACAGATTATGGTCACATAGGTCATACAAAGCCAAGTTACCTTTGAAAGTAGTCTTAATGATTTGTCAATCAATGGCGTTCCAAAATCATATTTATGAATGGGCTAGAGATCATCGAGTTCATCACAAATTTACAGATACAGATGCAGATCCTCATAATGCCAATCGAGGATTTTTCTTTTCACATATTGGTTGGCTTATGTTGAGAAAACACCCAGATGTAATAAAGAAAGGGAAAACAATCGATTTGAGTGATTTAGAACAAGATTCAGTGGTTCAGTTTCAGAAAAAGTAAGTTTTTTGTATAAAATTGTCAATCTTAAATTATTTGCAATAAGTATCATTGAATATTAGATTAACGAAATTTTTCAACCGTAAAATAGTTATTTATGGGACACACAAACATACATTATTTGTACGTGGTGGGACGGACGAATTGTGTATTGTTATTAATTGCGATTACATGGTACGTACCGTGCGTACAAAATTTTATCTATAACTATTTTTTTTTTAAATTGGGTAATTTTATTTCTATTAATCATAACTGTTCTTAGAAACAACTAAATTTCCCTGCAAACAATAGTTTTTAAGCCAACCTTGATTTGCATATCGAAGAAACTGCGTTAGTTGAACATGAAATTTATTTGTATGAATGAATAAATTGTATTATTAACGTTTATAACAAATGTTAGTGTATTGATATTTTGCAATAATTAATATACGTGTGGGTTTAAAATATTACTGCAAACGGGTTCAACTTTAAAATTTTACCGCAGTACGCGCGATAATCTTTGTTTATCTTACATGAAAATAATTTTTGCTAGTATATGGGATTAGGATGGATAATGCTTTGAGCGAATTTTATAGAGCTTTTCTTGTGCACTTCTTTGCTACGAATTTTCCTAATTTTACGTGGATACTCCTCGCAAATTTCAAGGCAGGTCAATTTCAGGATGAGTAATTTATTGAGCATATCTTATAGTCTTCATCTGCTCTTCTTTGCTACTATGGTATCAAGTTTTTAAGTATTGTTACGTCGATCACAACCTGGGAAACCCATTACAAAGAAAGAAATAAGGCTTTGTGGGTATATTTATAATGAGTAATTTATGGAAGAAATCATGTCGGACTGTTCTTGTGCCTTTATTTATTTTTTTTCTTTGTTAAAATTTTTACACTTCTGATGTTAATTGCTTAGTCCCCTTTTATGCTATAAATATTTGTAATCTTACAATATTGCCATTATTGTAAGCTAGGGCGGGATGGCGTAATTATGGCTAGGAATCGCCAAGTAAAATAAATTCGAACACTGCCACCTCTCGGGGGCTTAAAATTGGGGTATCTCAGATATTTGGCACAACGAGAGAGATGTGATTTTCAACCAAGATCTTAAACAGGTAAACAGGAAAGCTAAGAGAGAGAGTTTTAGTTAGTATATGGTGATAAACAAATATATAAGCAAAAATAGCATAATAAAGACAAATAGAATTCTTACGTGGATTGGAACATCTTGCACTCTTCACAATAATCGTAGTTAATCTTAATTTGCTAGCTAACGCAATCTACTTTAATCTCCTCGCTAACACCCTTTCTACCCACACTTATAATGATTGATAATTTACGTATTAACCTCCGGCTGCTCCTTTTAACTAGGAAACATCTTGGCATGTGTAGATATGGGTTAATATGCAAAAAGTCCATTTGTGGTTCTCTATCCTACATTATATCAATTTAGCACATGGCTTACGTATGTAGGGGAAGAAGAGAAAAGGCCGTGTGTAATGATTAATTTGATTAATCTTTAAATTACTAATTAATGTGAATAAAATTATATTGAAATTAAATTGAAAGTAAAAATGAAATAAAAGGTAGTGGAATTTGTAAATGAATTTTCTTGGTGACTTTTTCTTCCGGCTAGGAAAAATGTGCTTGTCCTCAAGGACTGAAGTTTAAATGAGTATGTCTTGAGTAGATACGTTGTCTTACAAAGCTATTAAATAGTATCTTAAAATTAATTAATTTCTCCTATTAGTTAAAAAATAAAGGTTACTTTTAATTAAAATGAACATAGACTTATCTAGAATAAAAGAAATATAACGATAAAACAACATGATAATACAATTTTTATTATTCGAGTTGATTGGCCTATTTCCACCGTTTCCTATTATTTGAGTTGATCGACCTATTTACCCAGTTTCCATATTAATTGAGTTGACTGGACTATTTCCACAGTTTCCATATTAGTTAGTTGATCGGCTTGTTTTCAATTACCCTATTAGTTAAGTTGATCGGCCTATTTCTACAGTTTCTTATTAATTGATTTTATAGGCTTATTTCCACAGTTTCATATTAGTTGAGTTGATCGGCTCATTTTCCACAGTTTCCAATTAGTTGAGTTGATCGGCCTATTTCCACAGTTTCCATATTAGTTGAGTTGATCGGCTTATTTCTACAGTTTCCATATTAGTTGAGTTTATCAGCCTATTTCTACAGTTTCCTTACTAATTAGGTTGATTGGCCTATTTCCACAGTTTCCATAGTGGAACTCGGAAACTGCTGTTGGATCGATTCTTGACCCAAGGGATCTTCTAGGTATCAAAATGTAAAGTAGGCTCTTGCCACTTTGGAAGATACAATCCTTCATAACGTGTCCATGCTGCTGAAATGAGCTGGTTTTCTCCCAATTTTACTAATTTATCAATATATAGATAACTGGGGTATATTGTGAAATCGTAGTCTTCAGGTTGACACTAGCAGATTTCTCAGGCTGATGGTTCCAATTTTTTCATAGGGATTTAGTTTATGTGTAGTGGTGAGGTACTTTAAACGTAAGGATCGTTTTGGATGAGTAGCGATTGAATTCTGGCTACTTATAGGCGTGATGTGCTGAAGATTACTTTCTGTTTGACGACACCTTATGTGACAGTTATTTGCGAATTTTCTTCATTGCAGTAGTCACTAATGAAACACATTTCTTCACGGCTAGGGTCGCACTTGGGTATAAATATTTTCTCTAGCAGGGCAATGTTGACTACTTGTACATCTACTGAACAAGTATATTTTCGCCAAGCATAAGCGGGTGTAAGCACAAGAACATTCATCATATGTATTCCTAAAGTTTCTTGAAGATCTATTTCTAGGACGAAGGTTCAATACGCGTCTCTTCAAATCACATTTAAACAAAGTGATGTAAATCGGTGTTAAACTATAACATGCAACTACAAATATATTGCAATTGACTTGTTTGGCGTCAATTTGAATAACCAAAATTCACTTAAATCTCAACATATTCATAAATATAATTCACTCTAAATTGAATAATATAGGTACCCACCAATATTTTTTTTCTTTTTAACGTGACTTACGTTAATCACCATATTTCATTATAATTTCTGTTGTTTTCCAATAGCGGCGTTACGGCTGTGATCAACTTTAATATTAGTGGTATACTTATCCTACGATTCTCCTTGAGTTGAGTAACTTCTTGGATAACAACTGTAAAGATTTTCCAATTGCTGATCAGTTTATCCGCCAACCATAAACACATACCCCATTCCTAGAGGATAACGGAGACTTTCAAAACTGGAGGAAGAGCTGATCCCTATTGTTTCTACGTGGTCCTCTACGTGGCTGGGATTTTCAGGAACCATTGGTAACCATTTTGGGCGAGGATCGTGTTTTACTGTGAGCATAATATGTTTGTGGTTTCTTCTCTTACATCGATAGTATAAAGGTAACATAACTAAGAGTATGAAAAATACTACTACATTTTGAATACACGAATCCTTGTTCTCGCTGGGTAAGAGTACGGTGGAAAGGATAAACGTCATAAGGAATATACTTCGTAGTAACATTTTGTGAAACATAATTAACAGTATATTGTCAATATTATATTCCTCATAAAATACGTCGTATCTTCTTGATACGTATATAGTTCATCAGGTTGTGCGAATAGCGCCTTCTAAATTCTCAATAATAGTTGTCAGCGTTGATGTCGTTGCCATATTCAAATGTGGGACGGTTTTCGTCCAATTATTATTACATTCGCTAATGAGATAAGATATTGTATCATGATCGTTAGATTTAATAACGTAAGTCTTTAAATTCGACCAAAGTGCAGGTAACACGTGGACAGTTTTGGGCTTTTTTTTATTCGTTGGGAACATAGATATCGAGACAAAATTATTTCTTTACCGTTAACTGACAATGAGCCATGATTAGATAGATCTATTTGAAGTGCTCCAGGTTGTCCATACGCATTTTTGGGTAACCATGTTTCATGGTTAGAACAATGTGTTATAGTGGTAGGCATAGGGTGAGTGATGATCAAGGTGTCGTCCTTGATTTCTGAGACAAACATGGCGGTTGATGAATGATACCGAAAATAGCAATGCTCCTGTAGCTCTTGAAAGGTGGAACCCAGGAAAATTTTCAACGCGCATTGGGACCCGTATATCGTGTTGGAACTATAGCGGAGAAGGATAATTTATTTGTATACCCCTGAAATAGTCTTCAGCGTAGAGTTGGTAGTATGGTCGGATACCGCTATACATAACGTTTCATGCATCAATACACAAGTGTGGGTTTCCCAAGCAAAGGGGATAGAGATTAATTCGTATAATTCCCAATATACGTTTCGTATAGTTATAGGAATCCGAACATCTATAATTAACTCTTCATTGGCAAGAATGCAATCGCATATAGCCAAATTTTTATAACGTGACACTGCACTAGGGCTTAAAGCTGAAGTGTAGTTGTCGAGGATTAATTCCCGATCTACATTTTTAAATCACTCGCTAAAATGTTTGGATCAACTATGGTCGTAGCAATTCTATACTCCTTTCATGATGCAAGAATTTCATGGTCGTTGATTATCTGTTCTAACCTAAGTACGTTCATTACAGCTTTATAAACTTGATATTCTGTTTGAAAATTTCTACGATTAAATTCCACGTGATCCTTAGCTAATTTATTCTTTAATTGAAGATCATGTTTATGGATTTCTGTAATCATTTGTCTAATTTCTTCTAAATTCTTGTTGGTACTCAACAGATTTCTTAGAGTTACTTGTGACTCCTTGTAAATTCTTCTGTAACTGTACATCTATCCTTCCTACGAATTCTTCAATTTTTTGATTCTTTGATTCTGGGATCGCAGGGTGTCGACATACCTTTCCATTACGATGCCGTAGTAAAACTAACAGAATTCTCCAATAAAATCTAAACCTCGTTTCTTTCGTACTTCGTTTTTCTCGCCTTTCTTTTTCGTCGAAAAAAGTTTCTTCCCATAATTTGGGACTTGTAGCTTCTGCTAGTCTCGATAAGTCTTTTTCTACTAGATTATTTATATCATTTGAATTGTTCTCTAATTCACACTTAGTTGTAGAACACTATGAAATGGATGGTAACTTCTCCGTTTGGATTTTGGGAGTTTGCCATTTAATTTTATAAGTTAAAAAAATGATGGCACCGTAAGAAATCACTTCGGGCATTACGTTTTCAATGGGATCCGGTACTAATGTGGACAGGGATAGACTGGGCCATGTAGGCACAAGCAACAATAATTCTAAAAAAAAAGACATTACGAAATTCTATATGGTTATATTTATATTAAGAACAATAATATGAAATGAAGGTTTATGTTCATATATAGCGGCGAGATAAATACAAAATTGGATAATCGCGGAAGTTATGTTACATAAACCATTCCTCCTCGCTATCTTTGGGGACATTTCCACTCTGCTCCCTTAAATGACATATATTAACGTATAGCGATTAGGTTTTGTTGTGTGATGTGATATGCGGGTTCATTTTGTTTGGGTAGTATCACGCCACTCACGTGTACTGGGCTCGGGGTTACGTATTGTTTTAAAATTTTATATAATTGTTGGTAGTAGAAGGAAAGGTATGTTACGCGCATACCAGGGAATTCCGTGGCAATGATAAATCAACCACGCATTAGTGCCTGTATCTTTCGTGGGTAACTGTTCCCACTTATCTGGAGGTTGCACAACCAAACGGTTGGTCAAACCTATATCTATATTCATGATGGATATTTGTCGGGAGAGGAACTGTCGCTCCCTTCTAAAACCTTGCATGCTACAGACATATCCTGTCTGGGTGGTATCAATAGCGTCATATTAAAAAGATAAGAGCGGTAAATTATTTAGAACTCAAATACACGTGCATCACTGAAGTCGAAAAGCATTACGGTGGATGGATGGTGATACAATAGCACGATGCCCGTGACGTTAGTAATTCTGCAACATTATTTCGAACGGACTCGGAGGGGATGGTAGTTGTCTATTGAAATTGCTTCATTAAAGGTGTTTGAAATTATTTGTTCGCTTTTGTTCTTAAGTTTTAGCTTGCACCGCTTACTTAGAATGAAGATTTGATTAATGTCATCGACAGCTTTTAAGCTTTGCTTCCTTGCATAAGATATTTTTTGTAGGGAAAGGGGAAGATACACAATTATGTCAAATTGTGCCTTTCCATTTCTCCATTCATCATGGGATACGGTTAAGGGAAGTATATTTCTGTAGCGGACACAGAAAAGGAAGTCTCCACCTTTTTTCTTCACTAAAATGATTGGTGAGCTGTAGTTGGATTGAGATGGAACTATAATTCCATGGTCGAGCATTTCTTCTATTTGATCTTGTATATTTATTGCTTTTTGTGAAACACGACAGGTGCTTCATTTCCTGTATCTATTATGTATGTGTCGCTTGATTTGTAAATCCAATTGACGCTGCTTCTTCTGCGAACATATCTTCAAATTCTGATAAAAGTTTATATAATTTCGATTTATCATTCTCTGATTCGACGAAATATTAGTATGTATTTTTTCTTATCTGCAGTTTTATTTAAATATAATAATTGTTGTTTATTCTCATGTTGTTTATGATATACCAGGTGTTCTAATGATGTCCCAGCGAAGAGTTTTTCTTTATTACGCATTAACACTTGCACAGTCACGTAAAATTCGCTTTTATACGCAAAAGGGTATTTTATAATTGTTTTGGTTTTTTATTAAATTTTTTAAGATCATTATCTACAGTCAAATTCAAAGATGGATCGATATTTATTACAACATTTAAAGATTTTTTGATTCTAGTATGACATCATTGTTACTTTATAGCGTTTTCCTTAATATTTTATCTGAAATTGTATCATCGTGATTACAGTCTAAGTTTTTTGCAAAAGGTGCTTTAAACTTTTAATAGTCTCTATTAAAAATTAACTTAAATTCATTAATTGTATATTACAAACCCTCGCAAGGAAGAGCTTCATTACAGCCGAGCATTGATTAACTGATCGAGAGCAAAGGTCGAAACCAGTTAAAACGCGAGACAGTAATGAAACCTTCCGGCAAGGTTTGTATACTATGTTAATCGCAATCATCCAATGGTAAAAATAACAATTTACTGAACATTCTGAATAATAAATATCCTGATGTAACAAATATAAAATAAAGTAAGCTGAGCGTGAAAGTAAATACGTAAAATTATAACTGTCAATTGCAAAAATTTTAACTGTGAAAATCAAAAAAAGATTCTTAATACCTATTTTGTTAGTTAGTTAATTTTTAAATATGTTGTACGTCCGTTGATTAACCCACCAGTAGGCGTATTGAAAATTTTACAATACGTGGTCGCCCCAGTCTCTGACACCGGGTGATAAAAAAGCAAAGAAAAAAACTTTGTCTACTTATTTTTTATTACAGTTATACAAAAAAATTCATAAAATACTAGTTTAAATATAAAAATTAACAAAAGATAAATTGTGATATAAAAAGTAAAATGAAAATTTTTTGAACATAACCTAATATTCTTGGATAAAGACTGAAATACAGTTAAACGCCACTTTTCAATTGAACTTAAAAGTTATTATTGCATTTCACTAAAATACATTCTTTCGGAAAAAATAATCTATTCATTTTGAAATGTTTTTTCCCCGCACGTTTAACATATGGCAGTGATATGTTCCAAGCACATGTGAACGTTGCATTTGAAGCACGAAAATCGTATTTTTCTATTTTTTTGCAGTCGCAAGTATGAACATCTGCCAGAAATAACATGTTGTTGTTGTTCCCTTACTTTAGACCCAACCATTTCTTGAAGCCGCAATTTCAAAATTCGTGGTAAATATGTCATACTTGCACGCCTTTGCAAATGTGTTTACTTCTGTAATGTTTACTATGTTATAAAAAAACTACCATGGGTCATCTTCTGGTATTCCTGGCGCAGTCACAGCTGGCACAAAGTTTATCAACTACGTCCACGCCTCCCTTGGTATCATTATATTCTGTGATGATAGCTGCTTTATTTCTTTTCCCAGTAAGGAGATCAATGCTATCATGGTGATATAGACTTGAGGCCAATAAAATATTTTTCCTCTTCTTGGAATATATGAGACAAGCGTTAAATGTTTGTTGAGTCCGAACATACTGCTGTGTGTTGGAATATTGACGGGTTTCGAAAATTCTATTGGAACTTCTCGTTTGTTTTTTTTTAGCATCCCTATAACAGTTAACATATGTTCATCGAGCAAAGTTTGTATTAGAGAAATTGACGTAAACCAGTTATTCATGGTTATATTCCTACTAGTGCTAAATATGGTCACATAACCGTAAAACTACTTCAGAGGGGCTATTTGATTTTTGAAACGGTCCATTTGGCTGCCTTCCAACATACACTTCTAAATTGGATGTGTAAAACATCTTTCCGTCACAAACTGCAAATATTTTGAGTCCATACTTATTAGGTTTAGAGGGAGCACCTACCTCTAAATCCCACCAGAATTTTATCTATGGTAACGTGTGGGGAATTAAAATAGCCTGTTCGAGAGTTTGATACAATTGTTTCAAAGACTGTTCGAATAGGAGCGAGTTTATCAATTAATCTTCGATCCGACCGTGCATCTTTGTCATCAAACCTAAGATGTCGTAGAAGGAATCTGAATCTTTGTAATGTCATAGTGAGATAAAATATTTCCACCCAGAAGCCATCTCTATTTCCCCATCAGAACCCTGAGTACGTTCCTTCCTATCCTATCCTAACCACACCCATCCTTAATCCCACCATGCATGTATGTGTAAGTTATGTTTGTATGCTGGGAATCTATGATTGTGACTGAAGGAGCTCGAGCAGCCCGCCCTCCCCCTAGGAGAGGGAATGAAATAGGTGACCCTTTCCTTCCTTCAAGGATCCTCCAAATTTAATCTGTTTCCGTGACTCAACCCTGCCAGATATAAAAGCCCAATTGAGGCACGAATTTCAAATGTATCATTTGTTCTAGTATCTCTTTCACGTGAATAGTTTTTCGGAATAGGCATTATATGCTACTGTCAAGAATTATAGCAATTATGTTTTGGTTTATGAAATAATTTCAAATATGTATGGGGTCTCTCAAATTTCTTGAATATAGGATAGGACCGGGTAAACGTACAATTATATTTTCTTGTCTGATCCGAACATTTTTGGGTTTAGGAGCATGTTTTCTCCAATAACTTTTCTTATCTTTGCCTGTAACAAAACGATCTGTAAAAAAATGCATATTATAATTTCAAAGCTAACCTATCTATAAAAGATAAAGGTCTGCTAGAAACATCACTTCCTTCAGCGTTGTTCGGACTCGCTTCCGTGATGTAAAGTCTCCTGAACATCCTTCCTTCTTCATCTCATTCATCATTATGGGTTTCGTCGTCAGTTTCTAAGCCAACATCATCCAAAAGTGATAGTAAACGAGCCTGTTCTCTTTCGTAGCTTTCCATATAACTAATAAGGGAAAGAACTTATAAAAAAATTTTTTAACGCATTTGAAAATAAAAAACTTACCTACCAAAGACGAAAATTTGTAACGTCAATGGTCACCCCGGTGGCTCATACCGTAACTCACTGCCAAACCTAACAAATGTACAGCACAACACCCACACTGTAACGGTCTACCGAAGATCACGAGAGAGGAAGGTACTGAGGCATTAAGGCGTTTACGATATAACGAAATTATTTTTGTTATATCAAATAACAACACATAGTTTAATTAATTGTAATGGTTATGAGGTTCATAATGGTTATGCAACCCCATCACAAGCGTGTAAAAATTTTCCGGGTATGTAATAATTATTCCCGGCTAGTTTCAGTAATAATCTAGTTCGCAGCTGTTGGATTACGATATGATTGCGAATAAAATCAATTGAAGCTTTATTTTGTCTTAGAAACGAATTACCTAGAAATATTGAAACAGGTAAACGTTCTATTACTAAGTCAGCGTTTTATTCAAAATTACCTAACTTAATGAAAATTGGACATTTTCCTAAGACAGGAATTTTTAAATTACCGGCAGCATTTAAAATAATTGGCTTTGACAAAAGCCGTATTTTAAACGCCAAATCGCTACTAATAATATTATTAAAATTACCAGTATCTATTAAAATATTCGTTAGCGCATTATTAATTTTACCACATATATTTAATAAATTGCCTCTTAAAAAATATGTGATGTCTATATTTATTGATTTTCGCGTCGACACTTACTCTCTCGTTTTTTGGAGTAGGACTGGTGGATGGTGATCTATAAGTGGATCTGCGTTCCCTAAATAATTTGTCTCCTGTGTACATACTGCGATTCGCAAAAGTTACTGACCTTACTCTAAAATTGTTATTGCCCCTGTAATTATTATTTCCTCGAAAACGACCATAATTATTTCTAGTATTATTACTAGGATTATGCACAAAATTATTTAAAGGGAAGGTGCGGGTCAGGTCACTTCGCATCTACCGGGTGGCCAGATAAGAATGCTGTTTCTCGGAAACTATTCGTCGTAGAGAGTTGCGGTAAAAAAAAATTGATTACTAAAGTGGCCAAAAAAAGAGCGTGGAAAATATTTTCAAGTGTGCAAGATGACCGCTAGGGGGTTTAACCGCCATCCTAAACTTTTAAAGTGACTTTTTACCGAAATCCACCTAGTAAATGTACCAACAAATTATATTCTTTTTAAAGCTCAGCTTTATTCGAGTAATTTTTGTTTGACGTATCTATTAAAATAAAGTGGTGGGGGGTAATTCAGTGATTTTTTAAATAAACAGCTGTAACTCCTAAACGACTGAAGTGATTTTAATGAACTTCATCTTGTTGGAAGGAGCATTTATTGCTCCATCTTACCTGTAATATGTCTAATTTTTAGTGATGCCACTAGAGCGCGTTTTTTGATACAATAGAAAATTGCAAAAAAAGCCGAAATTACACCGGTATTTATTCTTATTCATTTGTATTTTTTCAAGATTCAATGAAAAATTTTATCATTTTATAATTTTTAGATAATAAAAGGTTTCATAATTTCAAAAATTAAAAAAAACATGTAGGGGCATAATAATCAATGCATAGAATAGGCAGAATATTAGGAGTAGGCCATTGAGAAAAAACAAATACCTAAAATCAACTTGTAAACAAATATTAAAATTTGACAGACAGTGTAATTTATGTTTGTTGCACAAGTAAGTCCTTAAAACTACCTATAATGTCTTTTACAAATAGTGAAGCTATTGATATGATTGCGATATATTTTGAATGTCTTCAAAATGCGGCAATGGCTAAGAGAGTATACTCAGTTATATATCCAGATCGGCGTCTACGCGATGCGAGAAGTTTTCCGCGTTTAGTACAAAATTTAGGTAATACTGGAAGCTTTCGACCAAAGTTGCGAAGATACTAGGCTAGGAGAATGGAAGGCAATGTTGTTAATGTCTTAGCATATGTGTCATTTAATCCCCACGTTAGCACGAGAGCAATATTTCTCGCGTTGGATATGTCACGAACATTTTAAAGGATCATAGGTAAATTCTTATGTAACAGAAAATACTACTTTACATGTTTCACAATGTGTTTGTAATTTCAAATTTATAGAATGCACCCGTATCACATGGTTTTACATCAAGCCTTACATGACGAAGACTTTGACCGACGGATAGATTATTGTCATTGGATGTTGGGTATGATCAGAAAAATAGAGGATTTTTATCCGAAATTCTTTGGACGGATACTTTTAAAAGTGATGGAAACGTTAATTTGCATAATATGCGTTGTTGGTCTGACACCAATCCTCACTGGTTGCACGAGGTCCAACATTAAGGTCGTTGGAGTGTTATTGTGTGGTGTGGCATCCTGGACAGAACTATTATAGGTCCCTATTTCTTTGATGAACCACTAAATGGTGCCGTGTTTCTTGATTTTCTGGTAAACCAATTGCCTATTTTATTAGAAGATGTACCCTTGCAATTACGGCAAAATATGTTTTTACAACTAGATGGTTGCCCAACACATTTTTCAATAAATGTACCAGAACACTTAAACTTAATATATCACCAGAGGTGGATTGGACGGGGAAGTCTATTTCCTTGAGCACCCCGACCCCATACTTAACCTGTTCGGACTTTTATCTATGGGGTTGGTTAAAAGATATTATTTACGAAACTCCACCAACAACGAGAGACGACATGAAAGTACGAATTCGAGAGGCCATTCGTGGCCTGTCAAGAGCAAAAGTTGAAGCTGTTGTAAAATTTCCACGCATGAGCGGCTCCAACAATGCATCGAGGTCGATGGGAGACAATTCGAACATTTAAGTAGGCATTGAGTACGTACTTGATGCCTGCTTAATACCCACTTAGGTAGGCATTATTGCACAATCGGTCCTTTTAGGGCCATAATAAAATTAATAAAAAGAATTTCGCAAATTTGGTATAATACCTTTCAAAAATAAATATTACCATGTTATTACATTTAATTTTTGAAATGAAAACTGTTATTATTTAAAAATTATAAAATGATGAAATTTTTCATTGACTCTTGAAAAAAGATAAATAAATAAGAATAAATACCGGTGTAATATCGACTTTTTCAAATTTTATAACTAAATTTTCTTTCTTCGATATTTTGGGTATGAATAAGATATCGAGATACGGTTTTCACTAACCTATTTAGGGATGATTTCATCTCATTTTTATTAAAAAAAAGTCATATTGTTGCATTAAATGTTTTAGAGAATTTTGCAATTTTTGATATTATATCAAAAAACGCGCCTAGCGGCATCACTAAAAATTAGACATATTACTGGTAAGATGGATCTGATGGAGCAATAAATGCTCTTTCCAACGAGACTGAGTTTATTAAAATCAGTTCAGTCGTTTAGGAGTTACAGCTGTTTATTTAAAAAATCACTGAATTACCCCCCTCCCCCCCCCTCTGCTTGATTTTAATAGATACGTGAAACAAAAATCACTCGAATAAAGCTGAGCTTTAAAAAGCATATATTTTTTTGGTACATTTGCTAAGTGGATTTCAGTAAAAAATCACTTTAAAAGTTTAGGATGGCGGTTACGCCCCCTGGCGTTCATCTTGTAAATTTGAAAATATTTTGCACGGTCTTTTGTTGGCCACTTTGGTAACACAATTTTTTACCACAACTCTCTACGACGAATAGTTTCCGAGAAACAGCACTTTGCATTCTTATCTGGCCACCCGGTAGATGCGAAGTGACCTGATTTATTACAGTGAAAACAAATAGGTCTCCCATTACGGGTTCTAGAATTACCCTTAGAAAAATTGACGTGATTATTTGATTCTTTGCCCTAGGGACATTTAAATTTTTCCAACGTGATTGCGCTATTCGTCATTCATTGTGTTGACGGATTTTGTAGCCATTCATTTTTTCTCTAATTTTCATTTCTTGTAAATTGGATAATTTGAAAACTGCTGCTCTAAAACCATCAGGAGAAATCTCCTCCTGATTAGGATTTCGTAACTTATTTTTTGGCTAACAAAAAGGTTGGTGTATCCCCAAAATGAATTTGGAAAGCAAGTGATATATCGTTCCACGTTCTTTCTGCAATTTGAAGATTATTAAGAAAATTTAAATACCAGGTATAAGCGTTATCTTTTAAGAAGTTTTGATATTTTCTCCCCAATGGTTTGTTTTACGCAACGGTCATATTGTTACAAAAAGGTTATACAGTTTGTTTCTCCAAGCGTGAATGTCTCTGGTGTAATAAATTTCGGAAATGTTAGTGTCGAGATTTCTGCATTGACCTGTTGTACTGTTACGTTATTGTTAGTCATTTTAGGTTGTACTGTTTGTACTATAGATAACGTTTGTGGTTGCTTATGTGTAATGTATGTCAGTAGTTAACGTTTGTGTAATTATCGTGTCTTGAGGATATATGGAAGATTTATTAGATGAAGTCAATGTTTTAAACAAATCAATAATTTGCGAATCACTGTCAGGTATAGGAGTACTAGGAGGGGTCCTGCTTAATTTTTCAGAAGGAACAAAAATATCAGTGTTACTTGAATTAGTTTCACAAGCAATATTTGGTATAGTGTAAATGCTGTACTCCTAGTTTGATAAGGTTGATTTGAGGTACTTGAGCGAGACAGAAATTTTAAACTTTTAAAATTTGTAATTAACTGAATTTATTTTTATCATTATCTGGAAGTGAGGTATATAAAATATTATTTTATAAAGGTTAAATTTAATATAACGAGTGAATAAATTCAAGCAATGGTTGCAATACAAATTAGTGTTAAAATAATTTCTTCGGGCACTCAGTGGAAATGGACCACATTTCCTTATCAAAAATTGTAAAGAAAAGAATCTCTTTTCTTTATAGTAACCATTTCTTTACAGTAACCATTTCTTTATAAAGAATCATTAAATATTTATTGGAATAAATATTAACGTACAACTATTAACATTAGAAAAACTTATGCTCGTACAATGTTTTAACTGTAAATCATTAAATGATAGTGACGATTTTGATAAAACCCCCTGATGAACTCCTCCATTTGACGTCGAAAATGATGAATCGCTACATGCAGGAGCCAACTGTAGTTCAGTACGTTCTAGGACAACATCTGATGGATTCTGGCATCCACTGTTTGACGATGAGGGCAGATTAAAAATCATTTTCGAAGTCGCCATTTTATTGTTAATGCTTTCTTCTACATATTATTTTGGAGTCGTGTTTGATCGCCATCCTCCATGATTTTTGAGCCTCCTGATATCCCCTCCACCCTCAGCAAGAAAAGTAGTTGACGTTCGACGTAGACAGTGTCCTGTGTAACGGTGTGGGTTGGGTAATTTCAAATAATGGGCAATTTTCTTCGGCATCTTGTAAAAACTGTGAATCCCCACATGTTGCACTTTACATTTATTGTTCATATAAAGTATGAATAATCTTAAGTGACTGATATGTTTTGGGCGCAAGCTTACATATCTCCTGTACAACTCAATCTCTTTTCCGTCATAATGGTGAATATACGCGTCTTCCTGGTCTTGTGACAACCAAAGAGCCGGTATTCTCGATATCCTTCACATTTTGACACATCATCCTGCGATAGAATTTTTTATTTCTTGGCTTCATATCCGTCACGTTGGCGCTTTAAATATAACTGTAACTTCCCATAATTCGATATATCGACGTTTTCTTTCACTCTCAATGTATTTTCAACATGGAATATGTCGACCACAGCGTGGAAGACTTTCAGCCTGTAATCAAATATAAAGATAAAACTTAAAATAAATAAATGTATTCAGGAAAACTAATCTTTTCATGAAAAAAGCAAGCATAACTTACTTCTTCGTCGTAATCCCTTACATTCTTTGAAGTCCTCCAAGAGTCGAAAATATTGTAGGTCTTCTCCTATACATCTCGTGATTTCAGGAGTAATAAATTAGCAACAGTTTCAAGCACTAATGCCGATATTTCAGGATAATTTTCATTATTTATTTCCATTTTACGCGATAACACGTGGCAAAATTTTTGTTGACCTATTTTTGTTTAGTTGCTGCAGTGATGGAAACGCAATTTGATTCTTGCGCTTTTGATAGAATAATTATAAAATGAAGGTTTTAATATTTTAAAAGTAAATATGTAATAATGATTAATAATGAAATTACTGCACAATTATTATTAATTTACTTATAAAAACAAAGTAAAATTAAATAAAAGAAGAACTTAGCATAACAAAAATGTTATGTAAGGAAACGGCAAATTCGCTGTTAGATACTAAATAAACTTAATCTGGCACTCTATTACTCTATTACTGCTCTATTACTACTAAATCAATGACAATAAATTATTTGTTTGGTACCCATTGAATAAATATGTAAAATAATGCACAATCTTTATCATTCGTTGTTATACTTTATAAAAGAAAAATGGCAGCACAGTACTTTGACTATTTTACGTTAATCTACAAAAAAAATAATAGCACGGCGCCTTCACCATTTGTAACATCTCAGGGGCTTAAAATTGGGGTAGCTCAGATATTGGCATAACGAGAGAGGTAAAAGGGAAAGCTTAAATTATGAATAATGATGGTAATAATTAATAATCATAATGTAAAATATATCATGTAAATTGAATATTGGCAATAAACATTAGAGTATTGAGATCGTTATCGCGACACGTGCCGAGCCTTACAAGAAACCATTGTAATCAAGCAGTTACGCAAGAACTGAAATAGAACATACTAATAATAATTGTCGAGGATCATATTTTGGCAAATACGTAAGGAGTGGTACGAGTTCAAACGAGAGTAAATGGAAAAAATCTGGTTACATAAACCATATTTCTCGTTCACCCTGTCCACATATAAAATGCCCAAATTAAAAAATTAATTTATATTATCTTTATAGGATAAGACCAAAAGTTCTTTTCCGTATTATTCTCGTGTAATGTTTGAAGAAAGTGTTGACTAACTAGTTACTACATTTACTAATACACTGTAATATTGTCGTGTATTGTCGAATTAGTTTCACATATGTTGCTTCACTTGAATCTAACAGTATTTTGAGATATCAAATGTGGCATGGATACATTTAATTTATTGTCAGCCAATGGGGTCCAAAAACTGGTTTCGGCTACAACGACTAAATTGGTTGAAGATAATCATTTTCAGATTAAAATCCAGTTGTCGTGGACGGTAATTACCTCAACCGCAAAGCTTTGGTTAATTTAGTTTTTTTTTTAATATCTAGTTCCGTTTTACAAGGTTTGATACAAAATCTGTGGGATTGTATGAGTAATTTCTTTAGAATCATTTTTCGTAATTTTATGAAAAAAATAGAAAGATTAATAATTGTAATTAAATTTACGAAAATCATGTAGATGGTAAAAGGGTTTTTACTTTCAAGGTATTGGATTTTATGTAACACATTCGCTGCTACGTACAGCGGGTGGCCTCATTGAAAGTTTACTTGCGTGCATTGTGCATCACCAGTAGTCTAAGTTGGATCTGCTATAGAATGTTTATTAAAACACTGTGGCTTCTTAGTAATGGCTTCATATGATCCCGTGGCCTATGGAGAATATCAAGTTAACTATTTTTGAATAAAACTTCATTCTTACGCCACGTAAGGGCGAGTAGTAAACACAAATATGTAACTAATATATATATATATATATATATATATATATATATATATATATATATATATATATATATATATATATTTAATATAATAACCGATCTTTAGACCTACAGGTACTGATCTATGTCAGACACATCTAATATCTAAACAATATATTTGATACCAGCACTTGAAATTTATTTGATACCTTTATTCTACTTGAATTTTATGTTTCTAATGCATTACTGATTCATTACTCTTATTTGTATTTTACATTTCACTTTTCAGATTCATTGCAAACCACAGAAAAGTAACGTACATGATACTGAACTGCGCTGAAAGACGTTTTATTATTGTATTATTATTATTATGAAATAATTACAGTTTCATTAAGTGACACATTTTGAATAGCCTTTTCCTTCTTTTCTAATCTTGGTTTACTTAAACAGTTTCTGGAAATAAACGCAATATCAATATGTCAGTTCCTGGAAATGTCACAACATGAATACAGGAGTTTAGGCTCAATACTATCAAAAACTAAAATTCAATATCTTATCACTTCATCAACCATTGGTGAATGCTTGTTTAGTTCAATAGTAACCATTATTTATTAACCTTTTATCAATTCTGTAATTTATAAGACACATATTTTGAAATTATTGCGTTGGTCAAGCCAAGGGCATCACACCTCTAATTTATTGCTGAAAGTTCTCTTTCAAATCCTATGAATAATTTCTTTGGTGTGTGGACCTCCAATATAGTGCAGGTGTATACTGCACCTGAAATTTAACACAATTAGATTTTCTATGTCTATCCCACAGTTTACAGATTACCCTAAAATGTAAGTATTTTTGTTTTTCAATACTTCAACGAATAAGTATAGGTTTATTATTACCTTCCATTAAGAATTTATGTCAGTTATTTGAGATGGTTGCGCGGGCAAGCAGTCATCAAAAATAGTATTGACAATATTAGAAAATCAGACACAAAAGTATGAAAATGTAAACTTTCACATTATCACACATAATTAAAATATTTTTTTCGGGTGTTTAATGGTGTATTTTTATATTTATATGTTTCAATAACACTTGCAGTTATCGTCCTTAGTAGTAGTAAAATTGTTTAAGATGTTGAAACAAATTTATGAAATATGGAAAAATTGTTAGCCATCTTCCAGCCATGTTATCGGTATTTCAGAAGTATTATTACTTAGGAATTTAATTAGAGCATACTGAAGAGAAAACAAGTTTTTCCAATTTACTTACTGTATAGTTAACAACATTTTAGAATTTTACGCTATTATTTATACAAGACAGTCGTTTAAACTATAAATACTTTTTAATTATTAGTGCCCCATTTTACCTATTTAAAGCACGCCTTAGCGTGTTTAAATCGAACTTTCAAAAACGCGCGTTTTTTCACACCCACAACTCAAGAAACGTAAAGTCTAAATGACAATTTTTTAATTATTGGCCTGACAGGAGCACCTTGTAACGTCAAATAAAATATTACTAACAAATTCAAAACCTTTATATAAACATTATTCAACACTTTTAATTTTATAAATAAAAATAGAAAGTACAGTTAATATTGTTAGATATATTAATTTTTATTTACATATTTTACATTATTAGTTCTTATTTCCATTTTTTTAAGTAATAATACTAGTATTTGTGATTTCAAGGTGCACAAATAAAAAAAAATAGCGTAAAGTATTCGTGGATAACTGATCTTTAAAACACCTACTCTATTTCGAAAAATCGCGCGTATTTTAAAGACTTTTTATCCACTTATACTTTAATATACTATTTAAATAAGGTATAATAGGTAGATTAGAGTGCATTTGGAAATACAAACTTTTTCACTACTAGGCTTACTGAATAGTTGCTTATTAGACCTATACAACAATCGTTCTTCTCTAATTCGATTTAAGATTTGTTCTAACGTGTTTCTTTACTTATACATGTAACTCTCAAATTTAAAACGCGAAAATAGATCTAATTGTCCAAATTTTTCAACATTCTTAGTGATATGTATTAATTTATGAACATTATATGATATATACTGCCATCCATATATGCTTTCATAATTTTTCACAAAACCAGCAAAAATAATATAGCATGTTGTAGCGTCCCCCAGGTACCCTATCGTGAAAATCTCCACATCGTGACCGATATATAAATTTGAAGCCGTTAGAAAAATACAGCGCTCCTTTCTCAGGTTACACATTAATCTATAGAACAATAAAAGCAATAAAAATGAAATTTAAGGTGTTTAATGGTTATCTGATCTCGGGAGTGTGTACCCACGTGGTAGTTGCCTTTTACAATTAATAAGCAAAGCGGTTACCCGTTCTGACCTCTACACAAATATAAATATAAACAACAATGCTAATTCACTCCAATACCAGAGTGAAGGAGCCCTGTACTGTCTTTAATTTTAACAGTGTTTAGCTTAAGGAGCGTGCGATTAAGATACCTTTACAAGGCACTTCTCGATGTTTAATAGGTTATATAGGCTTGTAGAATCATTTGCAGCCAGCCTTAATTTATATAAAAATACCTACTTACACTTGCGTTCCCTTAATCGATCACAGACACAAATCGTTAACATACGCGTTTTAACTGTAAAAAGGGTGACTATTTATAGATTAATATTTGAAAAACACGTTACAATTAACCCCGAAAGAAAAGACTAATTAGTGTTGGCTAATCCAAAAGAAAATGTACACGCACGTAATATTTTAAAGACAAAGAAAATTATAATGAATCTGGCTTGATTGACACTCTAACTGTGACTAACTTTCCCCCGATTTCAAATCTAACTACTTTTACTCTCGCAATCAACTCCCATTTTTCAAAAGTAATATAAAAACAAGAAACTTTAATTTGCGTTGGAACAGTTTCATATTAATTATTGCACGACATCTTAATTTTAAAAATATGCATTTGTGACGACAAAACCTACGTTTATGTCTCGGGTTTCAACGTACCAAACAAATATATCTTTTGATCGCGGTCCTTATCGACACAATTACTTATTAAACTAGTGACATTTTTACATTAAGAAACTGCGCATAATAAAATTCCAAAGATTCGTTACGCCCCTTCAGTAAAGCAGTTTTAAGCGTACATCTACTACTCACACCCCAATATGTGTTTTACAACCCTAGACAAATATCAGTTACATACATTCTCATATTTCTTACATAAAAATATATAAATAAAATATTTTGAAAACATTAGCAAATTACGATGTATTATCAAGGTATTAAAAATCCACTAATTATCTTTTCTATCGTGGTAACAATGTGATTTGATAAACGTTTATTACAATAATAAAGTTTTCGCGGTTCGCTACCTACAATAGTCAAGCATAAAAGTACATCGGTAATGAACTGGATCATACATAATCCTAATTGCGATGGGTAAGCACTTAAAATGTTTACACCTCTTTTTCGTTAGTATATTTCTCATTATGCATGGTCCAGTGTACACTAAAAACAATCAAAATCATGTGGCTTTCCAACTGTCACATTCGGTAAGGTCCCTGGGATATTGGGTAAAAAAAACTTCTTTATAGAATTGGAAATTTCATTTGCTTTTTGGATATAGTTAGCTTTTGATCTTAAATTCGCTTTTCCTTTTATCCAAAACTGTACTAATATTTTGTGACATCAAGACAATCAAGATTCATGTAATCTAAAGGTATTTGAGACACCACGCCAATACCAAGTCTTTAAAATATGAAACACCTATGTGATATTCGGCATGGGTTTTGTTAGCAAATGAGTGATCAGATCATAATGGATAAGTTAATTCAGGAAAAACTACCGAATGTTCAACGTAATCACACTCTATAAATACATTTTGTACAACTTAAGTACCCAGTGTGCTAAAAAGTAAATGCTTTGGCAAGAGCAGCACAGATAAAAGTATTAAACTTCAATACGGCCTTTTTATTTTCCAAATAAAAGCTATTAAATTGTAAAATACTGCTAACCACATTTACAAAAGAATATAAAAATTCATTTGTACTCAATGGTTTACTCTTACCATGAAATAAACCTACTATAAATGGTTGTTGATAAACATCATGAGAAGTAATATTACATAGTATAGGCTCAAATTGACTTCAGACGGTTTTGGAAATTGGAATTCCATCGATATTTACATTACTATTAACTTCGTTTGCGATATCTATAATATTTTTTTAATATGCCATTTTATACTATCTTCAACTCCATATTGAATAAACCAATAAAGGAAGGAAAATCAATTGATGGTACGCAAAAAGCTCATAACAGATAAAGAAGTTGAATGTGCAATTTTTAATGAAAGCAGTGACGAATCATTTCAAGATTTTGTTGATCATGGCTACGACTGGAGTGAAGAAGAAAATAGTTCTTCAAGAAATGGTGATTCTGAAACTGATGAAGTGTAAAACGCTCATGGAAGCAGTTCAGCTTTATCATAATTACCTAACGCAGATACCAATGCATGGATGTAGATAATTCGCGTAAAAAGTTGGATATAAATTTAATGGACATGCATGGTGTAATCATCATTCCGATTGCCCTGCATTTAAAACTGAACTGAAACTTTTGCAGCTACTTAACCGACAAAACAGCCCATACCAAAACAGCCCCGGCAAAAGAACCCCGACAGATGAGCCGCGACAAAATAACCAACTGACAAAATGGCTTAATTCATTAAACTGTATACATTATAATGCAATAAAAATAAGATCATTTGTTTAGTTTTATAAATACACATATATTTAATTCAATAAAAATATAAAAATTATCATTCTTCTTTCTATATAACAGATTTTCGAGTCAGTTTCGAAACAGGCATTCCGTATTTTCATAAGAATTCTTTCATTACCAAACTGATTTTCAAGAGAATATCTACGTGCCCGTAATATAATGGAAAATTTACCTCACTATTACAATGCGTTCTTGGTTATTGCTAACATTTAAAGGGTGTCCACAATTTCTACGTTAGATCGGCTCGGGAGGTAGGCTTTTTCATTGATGTCGGGTGTACGAGTGCAAATAATAAACAACTTGTCGGTATTTAGATCCGAAAAATTATGATTATTCACCTTATTGAGCACCAGAAGGAGAATGCGAACTTTAAAGTGTTGATTCACAAATTTAACTTAAATCCTGTACAATAAAAAAAAACATTAGAAATCGCAATTTTATTTTGTGGCTGGGCTGTATTATCATGGGCTATAGTATCGGTAGGCGCTTTTGTCACGAGCTATGTGTCATTGGGCTCTTTTGGCATGGGCTATACTATCAGTGGGCTCTTCTGTCGGGATTCTTTTGTCGGGGATCTTTTGTCGGGTGCTATTATGACGGGTCACGCTTTGCAGCTATATTTTAAATTTTTAGATGATACAATTTTAGATATAATAATAAATGAAACTAACCGCAATGCTGAACAAAAGAAAAATAAACAAAGAGCATATGGAATTAGTAAAATGTCCAAAAATTAGCGATTATTGGAGTCGATCAATATTTTTTAAAAACGAACTAATCCCTTTAATAATGAATCTAAACAGATTCCAGCGAATACTTCGTTGTTTTCACTTTGGTGACAACGACTGTAGTGATAAGAAAACTATTATTGAGATAATTCAGGAAAAGTGTATTGGAAACTATTCTCCCAGAGAAGTAAGTGTAGTAGACGAAACCATAATACCTTTTAGAGGACCACTACTATTCCGACAGTACATTCCCAACAAAAGTAACAAATATGGTTTAAACATTTTTTAAGTTTTAACACTATATTGAGGAAAATCTCTGTGGAAACTGGAGATTCGTTGGGAGAAAGAACAGTACTTCAGCTATGTGAAAGTTATCTCAATGAGGGGAGGACAATTGTAACAGATAATTTTTACATGTCAGTATCTCTCGCTAGTAAACTTCTTGAAAATAATACCTACTTATTAAAAAATAGAAGAGGATTAGCAGAAGAAGTAATAAACACAAAAATAAAAGAAGGTGAAACTGTAAAAAAATGAACACAAATTGAAGTTGCCTAGTGGAAAAACAAGAGAAAAGTTTTCTTCCTTTCAACGAAATATGACATACTTCGAAAAATAGGAAGAAGAAATCGAAATGATGACAAATTATTAAACCAAGAGCTATAAGTGATTATAATAATGGTAAAGAAGAAGTAGATATATGAAAATATAAACTTTCACTATTATTACACATATTTAAAATACCTTTGGGTATTTAACGGTGTATTTTCGTATTTATGTTTATAGAAATCTAAATGTTTCGATACCAATGACAGTTATTGTCCTCAGTAGTAATAAAATCTTTTAGAAATGTTTAAGATGTTGAAACAGTTTTATGACAATTGAAACAAACAAACATAAGTCTGTTATTAATATAACAGTTTGATAAACGTCCAACTACGGAATACAATTTAAGTAAAGAATAACTAGTTCCTGTATAAATTAAATGTTATTAAACTGCCTTGAAAATGACAAGTCAGAACACCCTCTAACGGTCGAAGGCAAACAATAAAATATATCATAAACAAAGAGCAAATTATGACAAAATTTAATCAAGTTATACTGTAAGCGTAAATTTGTGAAAAACTTTAATTTGAAATTGATAAAACTATTAAAAAATGGAAACATGACGTTATTTAAAACAACCCAGTCAAATCGAATAAAGAAATTGCTTTGTTAATAAATGCAAGTGTTATTTTACAGTGAAACGCAACGTAGTACGTTAATATAATTTTTAATTTTATTTTTAATTATAATTTTAATTTTAATTTCAATTTCAATTTCAATTTCAATTTCAATTTCAATTTCAATTTCAATTTCAATTTCAATTTCAATTTCAATTTCAATTTCAATTTCAATTTCAATTTCAATTTCAATTTCAATTTCAATTTCAATTTCAATTTCAATTTCAATTTCATAATTTCAATTTCAATTTCAATTTCAATTTCAATTTCAATTTCAATTTCAATTTCAATTTCAATTTCAATTTCAATTTCAATTTCAATTTCAATTTCAATTTCAATTTCAATTCAATTTCAATTTCAATTTCAATTTCAATTTCAATTTCAATTTCAATTTCAATCAATTTCAATTTCAATTTCAATTTCAATTTCAATTTCAATTTCAATTTCATTTCAATTTCAATTTCAATTTCAATTTCAATTTCAATTTCAATTTCAATTTCAATTTCATCAATTCTTCAATTTCAATTTCAATTTCAATTTCAATTTCAATTTCAATTTCAATTTCATTCAATTTCAATTTCAATTTCAATTTCATCAATTTCAATTTCAATTTCAATTTCAATTTCAATTTCAATTTCAATTTCAATTTCAATTTCAATTTCATTCAATTTCAATTTCAATTTCAATTTCAATTTCAATTTCAATTTCAATTTCAATTTCAATTTCAATTTCATCAATTTCAATTTCAATTTCAATTTCAATTTCAATTTCAATTTCAATTTCAATTTCAATTTCAATTTCAATTTCAATTTCAATTTCAATTTCAATTTCAATTTCAATTTCACATTTCAATTTCAATTTCAATTTCATTTCAATTTCAATTTCAATTTCAATTTCAATTTCAATTTCAATTTCAATTTCAATTTCAATTTCAATTTCAATTTCAATTTCAATTTCAATTTCAATTTCAATTTCAATTTCAATTTCAATTTCAATTTCAATTTCAATTTCAATTTCAATTTCAATTTCAATTTCAATTTCAATTTCAATTTCAATTTCAATTTCAATTTCAATTTTAATTTTAATTTTAATTTTAATTTTAATTTTAATTTTAATTTTAATTTTAACTAGATATGTTAAAAAAGCTAAGTATTTTAAATAAGTAGACATATCTGATCAAATGCCCAGCTACCTTTCACCTCTCAGGGAAGCAATTAGGTGGTACCACAAGGCGGTATTCGAGTTATTGCTAAATACTTCAGTGGAAAATTCCTTGATAATTTATAATGAACTAAGGAATGACACAATTGCAAAGAAAATTTTATACACAAAGTAATTTTAGATATATAATTGGAGAGAAACAGGGAAGAAAGGAGGATCAACTGCAGCTAGAAAAGTGCCAACAATGTGCAATATGTTACGTGTGTTTGTATCACCTGTTTCACTAAAACACTAAAATTTATTGTATTAATTTTACCTAACTATACATACATTATAAATACCTGAAATCATATGTGATGCGTGTTTAGGGCATGTGCATCTCTAGAGATTTATGCTCATTTCCAAATTGGTTTTAAAAAATATGTTTCCTTTCATGTTTTAGAAGTATAAAAATCTATTTAAAACAATCAGTCTATCTTATTCTTGCATGGCTGCTGGAGAGGCTTCCCTTGTGGTGGCTGCGAACGTATGCAACAATTTTCGATTGTACCAAATTTTAAAATGGGATTATTCCATCCAGGTAATCCTAGCCTGGTAAATGTAGTCAAAGCTGTTGAAATCACTTTAGAGGATCCAACGCTTTGTGTATTCTGTGGACACTTTAATCGTGAAAATGGTTAAGGGTATGAGATGAACATCGTCTGGCTTCTCACTCGTGTAAGAAATTGACTATTTCCTGTTTCCCTGCATACTAGTCGACATACTGCAGAAATTTGTTCAAGAGGCCCTTCTTGTAGTGTTTGATTTACGCACGACACTGGTAAAGTTTTTGCACTAAACTGTTCGTTAACAACACCCAACTCTTCGCGGTGGAACTAAAATGGTGCAATTGTCATTTTTTTCACTAAGGTCATCGTTATCGGAAGTATACTGACCGAATACGTATAATTTTGTCAGTTTTGTCATTTTCTTCCTTTGTATGGCTCTAAGTCGCTTCTGTAGCAGCGTAATGTGTAGACTAATTAAGACTGTATTAGGGGACATGATGCATTCCAGTAACTGTAGCGTGTACAGCTCTGAAAATAAACTTAAAACTAAACCATAATTAGAACGAAATATATTTAACATTTTCTAAAATAACGTTTAGCTTATCCACAGCAACTACACCTACTTACAACTTCTTCATTTGGCACATTTTGTAATCTTCCTTCTTTTTTCATGTTTTAATGCTAAATATTTTAGTTCACCATCTATACAAGTTAAATTCTTCTAACACTTTTGAAGGATTCGGATACCCAATTTCGGACAAAATTACATAATCACGTTCTTTTACTTAGTTAATAAATATAGAACCCTTCAGTAAACCATTAAGATTACATGTAGCAGGAAATCGGAAAATACCGCTATCAGATTAAGTAGAAAATTTATCGAATTATGAAAATTGAAGGAACAGTTGGATGTACTAGTAATTCTTTACCAGTTGGTTTAATTTTAGAAACGTAATTTTATGGAAACACTACGCTTTAATTGATGTTAGGAAAATCACGTTTAATTTTGTATAGGTATTATAAAAGGTTTACGATATCATTCATCAATACTAAACCTTTATCTACCGACACGTTAAGTAAGTGGGACAATATTGTGGGTAGTATTGGTTACTTATGCACCAAGTGTCTTAATAGGATCATTACGCCCGGAGATGGATATCGTTCGATGGGCGTAATCATTCGGTGACGCCGTGATGCATGTAAGATTTTATTTTTCACTTTATTCGTAAAAGAAATCGAGGAATTGGCAGCCTTGTGTACGCTTTACCCATATAAATACAATATCTCTTTGTCTGTGCTTTAGCTACATAAATACAATATCTAGTAGCCTATGGAACAGAAACAGATTGTTTACTTATAATTATTAAATTTGCTTTGTAATTACAATTATGAATATGCCAGCAGAATGTGTACAACAACATACTCAAAAAGCAACGGAAAGTTTGCCACTGTTTAAATAGAAAGAAAGATATGAAAAAGAGTACGAAGTCTTTAGGATATGGTAATCAAATCATGAAATAGCGGTCATAAATGAGACTGTACTATTGACGTACTTTCAAGAATTGGTAAGTTTCACATACATTAATATGTAAAATTATTGTCCAATTTTGTTTTTAGTCTGGAAAATATACTCCTATGTCGCTATGGACTAAATATTCCCTTTGGAATCAACTTTTATAGTTAAGATGAAAATTGACATGTTAAACTACAATCAACTGATTTCCTTCTTGAAAGTCAAACAGAAGAGATATGACCCAAAGAAATCACAGGTTTTAACAGGAGACCAAGTTCTGACATTCATAAAAGGTGCTCCTGGCGACTTTTATCTTTTACATGAAGTAGCTTTGGTGATGGGAGTTAAGAAGAGATGAAATGGTTAAAATAAGTATTGACGATATAATTTATAAAGGATCTGTTGTAATTGTAAAAGTGCAAGAGACTAAAACAGATACGTCTAAAGGTTTTATAATTATAGAGGAAAAAGGAATAAGCGCTATTAAGTTAGTTTGACCATATATGGAATTAAGACCAAAGCAAACGAAAGAACGCCGACATTTTCTCACATATACATACAAAGGGTAGTTGCACAGTGCAACCTGTAGGAAAGAATACTGTAGGACGTGTCCCAAATAAAACTGCCAAATACTTAAATTTAGAAAACCCTCACCAGTTTACGGATCACTGTCTGAGACAAACGTCATCCACTCTTTTGATTGAGCCAGGAGCTAGTTTTGCAATACTAAAAATGCACGAAGAATGGTAGAGTAATACGGTTGCACAGAGTTACCTAGAAGAAAGCATCGTTTCGATAAACCGTATTTACAGCATGATTGCAAGTGCGATGAGTTCATCTGAAGGACGAACTTCAGAAACTAATTGTCAAACTATTGAAACAGATACTGCTGTTAATGTTAGGGTTACATACATTTTGGAACAATTGGAACCGCCGGCATGTTTATCTGCACATGGAAATGAAAATATAAACGTTTCTGAAGACCTTTCTAACAAAAAACATTTTCAGAAAAATTTGAAAACTGTAATTTTTATTTTGGCAAATCAGCTTAATTCTTTGTACTTCAAGTTGGATTAATTGTTCTTTGTAAAATAAATTTGATTATTTAATAGAATTATTTTATGATTAATCTATTTTTATTCTGATGCCGTAATAAGTTCATTACCCTTTCTCATTGCGTCCCGGTTGTTATGGACATGTTCACATAGTTCGTATCATAGTAGTTTTCATTCAATTACAGTAAAGTGAAAAACAAAATAGTTATTAGCAACATTGCACATTCATATGAGACAGTTTTAGATATAAGTACGTAGATCCATACTCGTTCGGGGAAACTCTGAGCTTTTAGAGATTACGATTAATACTATTATGCGCTTATGAACTAAATAAATTAAATCACTCAGGCCAGTGGCGTCTAGTAAAGCAGTACTGTCTAACTGCAGCACTTTTTAAATTTTTAGATTACAATACATAAATTAAATGTAAAGTGTTGGAAATGTAAATATCACCCGGTTTTCTTACGCAGGCATGCGAGCACGCACAAATTATTTATCCACCGCATGCTACTACAGTGCTAGTGCAATCCCATCACTAGTAAATCTTATCTTAACCACATTCTGGATGTGGTTGTTATTGCCTACATTCTGTCAACACTATAGGCGCCACCTATAGACACAAAAGTAGAAGTGGGCACGTGAGCCGCCATCTTCACCCTAATTAGAGCCCTTTTGGTTGTGTTAAGAACCTTTTGATGGTTTCTTTTCGGTGGCCATTTTCAGCCCCTTGATGGAATTTTTACCCTAATTAGAGCTCTTTTGGTTGTGTTAAGAACCTTTTTTTATGGCTTCTTTTCTGTGGTCATTTTTAACCCCTTGTTAGAATTTTCAATCTAATTAGAACCCTTTTCATTGTATTAAGAGCCTCTTTGGCAGTTCAGCTCCTGAAAGATACGCAAATGCGTGCGCGTACAATGTTCTGTCAAAAGACAGCTATAAGAACTTGTGTTAGGTCTGCGCCCTCTTGTCGTAGCCCCTTAGACATTATAATTAGATATACATCAAACTATTATTGTTAATGCACGATGTGCGTGTTGGTTTTAGTTAATATTTAAAAGATAACAACAAATAGGGTTATCTTCATGGAGATAAGTACGATAAAACAGAGTAGAATATACCTGTGATTGCAGATTTTTTTTTCACCTAGTATTTAAGTTGTGATGGTAACGGAATACTCTTTAGTATCGAGATCGAAAGTCAGCTTAAGCATCCCTTTTCTGCAATAGTAGCGGGGTTATCTGGTTGTGGGAAATCGTATTTTATCGTTGATTTTCTAAAAAATATCTAAACTGTCTGCGATACAGCTTTTGAAAAATTTATCTGGTTTTACGGCGAATGGCAACCATTATTCAAAGATCTCAGTGGATTTTCAGAAAGGATTACCTGATATGGAACAGTTTGGCGGTGAAAAACAGGTCTTAATAATAATTGACGATCTAATGCGTGAGACTAAAGGCTCGGTGGTTGATATTTTTACAAAGGGTTATCATCATAGAAATCTAAGCGTGTTTTTCTTAACGCAAAACATATTTCACCAAGGACGTGGACAGCGAGATATCTTTATCAACGCTTATTTAAAAATCTACGTGATAGAGCTCAGAGACAGCATTTAGCAAGGCAGATTTCACCTGATTCCCTAAATTTTTGGAGGCTGCGTACCAAGATGCTACTTCTAATCCGCACAGATATTTATTGTTCGATTTAAAACAGAATACACCAGAGGTGCTACGCTATAGAACAAACATATTCGGGCCTCAAGGTATTTGCCAAGTATATATAGCGAAAAAAGGGTTTAAGCCTCACAGTCATAAAGATTACATCATATATGATGGTTGACGCTTTAATCCAAAACACCGATATCCTGCACGCATTAGCCAGATTATGTAAAGGTCAGCGTGGCCCTTTATTGAAATGTTTGGATAGTAAGCAGGTGGAATGCATTTGCGAGAGTGCACATAACGTTTTAAAAGGTGGTGTACCTCTGTCAGCTGATCAGAAGCAGCGACTTTCTCAACATAAGCACATTTTAAGGCGGCTGGTACAGAGAGCTGAATCTATAACAAAAGAAGCTACAGTTTCTTGTGCAGAAGGGCGGCGCATTTCTACCTCTCCTGTTAGAACCATTACTTGGCGGAATTCTGGGTAATTTGTTTCAATAACTATTGACCACAATATGAAGAAGATGATTATTCTACCTATGGATTTTATACAGAGTCTGCAAGCACCAGATGTCACGCAAAACAACATATTAACGCAGTTTGGTAACGACATGGATAAAGTTTTAAAAATCAAAATGACCGACCATGACAAATGGCAGCAGTACAATCAAGTTCTTCAAAGATATCCACATTTTTCCAATCAGTTACGTCAACCCGCTAGTATAACAATCAGCGGTGATGAAGATGATATTAGAGATTCGCAGAAACGCAAAGCTCTGGCAAACGACGAGATAGTATCAACACTGCCTGTTTCATACATTAAGAAAGGCACTGATTTCTTGCGTGTACTGAATACGTGCGGTGATGTCTTTTGGGATAAAAGGGATACAGTCACAATAAAAGGTGAGATCATCCCTCATTCCAACATTGTCGATCTGGTTCACGAAACGTTAAGACAGCGAAAAACTACAAACCCACACGGCTGGCGACAGTTTGCGGCGTACATTAATGAAATAAATACACCTCGAGAGTTTATCGGAAATACTCGAAGGCGTGATGCTATTGTATCACCTAACATTGAATCGAGCCTCACAAGTATAGGTGAGAATTACGATGCCGACAGTGAATCGAGGGTACCCCGCGAAGATCCTTTCGAAGAAGACTTACACTAGATTTGGATACGTGGAGAACGTAACATGGATGCTGTATACTATAATCCAGAGCATCCTACAGGGTTTGCGAGTATAACACCTTTAGTTAATGCTGTGTAGATATGGTCAAGTGAAAAAATGGCTGCAGGCTCAGGAGGCTTATACGGTTCATAAACCTGTCAGAAAAAAATTTCCGCGAAATAAATGTATTGTTGAGCAACATTTACGAGCTGTGGCGAGCGGATCTTTGCGATATGCGAACTTTAAGTAAACAATAGTGGATATAACTGCATACTAACGGTTATTGATGAATTTAGCAAGAGGGCCTGGGCGAGAGTTCTTAAAATGAAGGCAGCAGCATCTGTAATTAAAGCATTCACCGATATTTTTAAGGAAAGTGATAATACACCGGCAAATCTACAGACGGATAAAGGCAAGGAGTTTGTGCCAGTCAGTGTACAAAACTTTTTCAAGAAACAAAATATCAATTTCTATGTAACAAATAACCCTGATGTAAAAGCATCTGTAGTTGAAAAATTTAATAAAACGTTGAAAACAAAGATGTGGCGTTATTTCACCTACAAACATCCTACAGGTATGTCGATGTGCTCCAAAAACTTGTGACTACTTACAACAATAGCCCTCATTCAAATATAAAGATGACCCCTGCGGCTGTAAACGATGAAAACTTTTTGGAGGTGTGGAATAACCTATACGCGAAAGGCCTAGGCACATCGCATCATCCTAAATATAAAGTCGGTGAACATGTTAGAATCGCCAGAACTAAGTACACCTTTGAGAAGGGATATGAAACGAACTGGAGCGAGGAAGTTTTTAACATTAGTGCAGTGATAAAAAGAAGACCTCCAGTTTATTCCATAAGCGATCTTAATAACGATACTGTTGCGGGTACCTTTTACGAGGAGGAGTTGCGAGTTGTTGCGGTTGATAAAGACGCCCTATTCAAAGTCGATAAGATTTTCACAACTGCCAAAACGAATAAGATTAACAGGCTCATGGGTTGCAGGCATTTGGGAAATTCAGTACCCTTGTTCTTTTGCCGCTGTAAATGCGACAGGCAATTTAATTTATTATGGAACTGATCCACCCGCAGGAGAAGAGAATGTGTTATAGACGATATTAAAAAAAACGCATCACATTTCCAACGCGACAACAAGAAAGCCATTTATATTGAAGACCGATGGTATGTGTTACTTTTCGCCTCTGGGAATTATGCCGACATTGAAGAAATTGCCAGCGACCTAAATAACCACGAGTTAATAAGTAAAATGCTAACAACCGAATACTATAATCTAACTAAGCGCGTCACTACGAAATTAAAAACCTCCCTCTCGCTATTAGAATTCTCACAACGTTTAGCCTTACAGCTGGGTTATCGGCCGTATCAAAACATAATTATGGAACCAATACCCTCGCACCCCGCTAGTATATGGATAGGATTTCCAACGCAGATGTTTGTTTATTGCGACATGATTGAACCGCAAATTGTGGGCGTATAATAAATAAATATTACTTTTGAAAACTACGCTTACGGAGGTCATAAATATGTGGTTTTTCGCCTGTACACTACATGTCGGTGATGACACGGGAATTTGAAAACATCGAGATTAATATGAAAACAGATACGGGTGCAGCAATTCCATTCGAGTTCGGGACGTCGTATCTGAAGCTACACTTTAAGAGAGTGCAATAATGGTTTGTCCTTATCAACGATATTATATGAATCAGGCCGGTAACGGCATTAGATCCATCTACAGAGGCGCACATATCAACGTGGTCAAGGAATAGGAAGCTGGCCAGGTGGTATATTTAGAAGTATAATACCGTTATTTAACTCTGGTGTAAGGGCCATTGGAAAAGAAACTCTCAGAACGGGTGCTAATATTCTTGGTGACGTCATAGAGGATGGACCTCTTAAATCGTTTCAGAAAGATTTCACGAGGCAGGTAGAAATCTCAAACGTAAAACTGATGAGAAAATCGATAAAATAATGGAGGGTTGGAGCTATAAAATAGTACTTTTGGTCGATAATAATAACCAGCCTCTACAGAGAGCTGTTGCCGGTAAGAAGAACAAACCTACTTACGACGATATATCTTCAAGATAATGGCTGTTCGAGATGCTCAATCATGTGAATGCGTCAAGTCCAAATTGAATTTGGTCGGTTTACCGTCGACGCAGACAAGTATCGAGGGTGGTGAATGGATATTTTACAAGCCCTTATCAGCTGTTAGTGATGACGCCTCAAAAGAATTTGTAGTGCACGGAAATGAAAACGGTTACGTAGTCAGACCATCGCAGCTAAAGTTCTAAAGCAAGATGATACAGCACTTACTAATGCGGATGTTGTAGCACCGGTAAACAATTGGATGTATTCGCTTTTCTCACAAGTGGAGGTTTACTTAAACCGGAAGATGGTGTCGCAACCAAACAACACCTATGCCTACCGCTGATACATCGAAACGTTGCTAAATTATGGAAAGGAGGCCAAGAGTTCACATACAGGTTGTATCTTATTTCACAATGATACAGCTAGGCAGATGAATACACTGGGAAACGCAAATACGGGTTTCTCGAAACGTCAAGTACCAGCAAACAAATCGAAATGATTGGTCACGTACACTCGGATTTGTTTAATCAGGAAAAGTTTCTCATAAGCGGTATTGAATTAAAGGCTAAATTTTTACTCAAGAGATAGCTTTAGTCTCATGGCGGCGCGCGTGTCAACCTACAAGACGCGAATTATGGACGCTAGTTTACTGGTGAGACGTATGAGAATCAACCCCACCACTCTAATTGTACACGCTAAAGCTTTAGAGCTTTAGTAAAAGTGTTAACTATACCTGCAGGCATACAACGAAAATCATTGGATAATATCTTCCTTGGTCAGTTACCTAAACGATGTACCGTGGGTTTTGTCGCAAATAAAGCCCTCAACAGTGATTACCCTTCAAATCCATTCAATTTTTATCACAGTAATATTAATTACATGTCCTTATATATTGACGGCCAACAAATTCCTTCCAAGGCCTTATAACCAGACTTTACAGCTAATGGTTTATATGTAAGGACATATCACACCTTATTCTCCGGTACGGGTATTCATTTTTGGAATGAAGGCAACGATATATCGAGAAGAATGTGTTTCGACTTATATGTGCTTCTAATCAGCTACCGCGACACGCACCTAGACCTTGTGCAATTATTGTGAACACGGATTCAGCAAACAAACCAGGTCAGCATTGCACTGCTATCTACTTTGCCGAGAATGGTAACGGGGAATATTTTGATTCCTTTGGACGACCCCCAAACCATTTACGTTTCCTTGAGAAGAATTCTAGATGGTTCCGCTACAACAAAACAACGCCACAGGATTACCATTCGGAAGTATGTACGATAATGTTCTTGTATTTTAGAATGAGAAATAATTTACCAATGCTTGATTTTGTAAATAAGTTTTTCGCTGCATGTTTAGTTATAAATGATGCGATAATCAAATTACTGTATAATGCTTGTTTTTGAACCATTCTACTCTTATAAATAAAAGCGTTTTTAGTATTTTGTTCCGTAACAATAGAGAGACGTGCATGATCAACTTCTATTGCAGAAAAAATTTCGGTGAAAAAAATCTGCAATCACAAGTATATTCTACCCTGTTCTACTCGATCGCTACTCATTTGTTTAGTTAATTAGATAAAGGTGTGTGTTACGCTATTTTTAAAAAAATTAATTAATAGCATTATGCGGTACGCATTTGTTGGTTTTAAACTTCGTAGCTATTGATTCTCATATAATAATCAGCCGTTAAAACCTTTTCTTTTATTTCCGTTATAGCAATTTGGTATTTTGAACTGTGGCTGATTTTGAGCAAGCAAGCTGTAATTAATTAAACCAAATCAGTATTTTCGAACTGTAAGTTGGTTTTCGTAAACTGTGAGGTATGATGTTCCATCTCGAAACGTTAAGAGATACTAAAGAGTATTCCGTTATCATCACATCTTAAATACTAGGTCAGAAAAAAATCTGCAATCACAGGTATATTCTACTCTGTTTTATCGTGCTTATCTCCATCAAGATAACCCTATTTGTTGCTGTCTTTTAAATATTTACTAAAACCAACACGTGCATCGTGCATTAACAATAATAATTTGATTAAAAATTATTATTAATTTTATTAAATACATAAGTAAAAAGTTTACCTCGAGTAGGATTCGAACCTACGACCTGTACTTTGGAGCCCCCCCTTATTTCAAATTTCCCGCAAAGAGGGCCACGACAAGAGAGAACTAACACAAGTTTTTATAGCTGTCTTATGAGGTAGCATTAGGGCCCCTTATTAGAACATTGTATGCGGACGCATTTGCCTACCTTCCAGGGGCTGAACTGCCAAAAAAGCTCTTAATACAACCAAAAGGGTACTAATTATGGTGAAAATTCCATCAAGGGGTTAAAACTGACCACCGAAAGGAAGCCATAAAAAAGGTTCTTAACACAACCGAAAGGGCTCTAATTAGGCTGAAAATTCCATCAAGGGGCTGAAAATGGCTACCGAAAAGAAGCTATAAAAAAAGGTTCTGAACACAACCAAAAGGGCTCTAATTAGGGTGAAAATTCCATCAATTTGCTGAAAATGGCCACCGAAAGGAGCCGTAGGGGTGAAAAAATACGATCCCCACGTGGGCATATAAAAAAGTGAGAGTTAAAGTGTCTCCAGAGGTGACGCCACAAAATCCAAGATGGCGGCGCAACTGCCCCACCTCTACTCACAAATAATACGTTTGTTGGACTATTTTCAATATCCTTCGGCTATTACGGGTGAAGTTTAATGTGAACTGATCTATTCCCTTATGAGGTTCCTGTTCTTAGTAATTTCATCATATAGTTATCAAGTCAGTGAATGAGCGAACCCTTCAAATTTTAAATATATACAAGCTGAGATAAATACAGAATAAAAATAAAAAGTGGAAATATTAAAATAATGAAAGGAGGTTGGAAATTTATATAATTTGATCAATTATTACAGTTCAATTAACACAACATTTCTGTTACGCTTAAAAAATTGCATAACTTATTTATAGAAAAATAGACAAATGCTTTTCGTAAATATCCAAATAAAAATTCTATTTTAATTTACAGGTATTACACACCACTAGTAACTACATTTTGTTTCGTACTGCCGGCATTTATTCCTTGGTACTTCTGGAATGAAGGTGCTTGGGTATCATGGCATACAGCAACAATTTTTCGATATTGTGCTTCCTTAAACGTTACATGGGTTATTAACAGTGTTGCTCACAAGTGGGGTACAAAACCTTATGACACGTAAGTTTTATTTTCTTTTAAAGTACTTTATCTGCAATAATTTAAACAAGTTACAATGTCTTGCCCGTCCTCCTGTTCGTCAGTACGTCCGTACGTGGTTTATAGCCGAGCAGTTTGACGTAGAGTGATGCGATTTTCTGTACCATATTCCTAAGGACACTGGTAACTGCGATTACTAATATGGTTGACCTAAAGGTCACATGTCAAAGCTAAAATCTAAAAATCGCGTACAGATGCACTTTACTCCCGAACGATTTCATGTACAAATACGCGGTTTTTGGCGCATTTTATAACGTTACGCACCGATGCCCAATAAGTGAATATTATGCATTTTTGACGATCATATGTACCTTGAGATGTCACCATCGTTATTGATGCAAGGATTTCGGAGAAAAAATGTCGAAAGGCAACACCTCAATGTTAAATAAATGAATATTATGGAGTTTCCATGACCACATAGATGGACCACCCTCCACGGAGCGAGCAAGAGTTCATTTTTACGATTGGCCATGGTTGGGTTAAGGTGAGGAGTTTTAAAAAGGGTACCCCAATGATTGGTCTCCAATAACTTTCATCCTTTCAAAGCTTCTGTAAACGAGATCGCTTATAATAGCTCAACGGTGGTAAGGGGTAAAACTCTCCTAGGTATACCTTCATGGCACTCATACGAAAGGTCTAGGCGAGAGAACTATTTTTCACCAACTCTTATCCTTTCCGGTCTCCTATGAAGGAAATTGGTCATAACTGCGAAACTATAGGACGTAATTATGTCATCGGACACTTGTTGGAAAGATTTCGACAAGCTGTATCGAACTGTCAGAAACCTCTCCGATCAATCCCATTTACTCCGGATGATAAACAGTTAAGGTCTTGGCGGATTTTGTCTTGCCCGAAAATGGAGGGTATACGTTCATGGTACTCTAATAAAAGACCTCAACGAAAGGAAAATTTTGTTTTCTACTCTCATCCAGTCCAACCCCCTAGAAGTGGAATCCGTCAATTCCAAATGATAAATCGTAAATGTCATGCCACTACGTATAGCTTCATGGTACTCTAATGATAGGTATCGACGAATGTAATGGTTTTATACCATCTCTTATCCTCCTTCGATTATCTATAGGAAGGAAGGAGGTGGCCCACCTCCACCCCTGCGTGTCTCGGTTTACTCGTCCACATTTCTGGATAGATAGCATAACTTGTTAGAAACTAAACATAAGTGACTCGTTACAGCGGAGACAAATAAACTTTCGAAAGTAAAATAAGTAGTTAGTCATAAAAACAATACGATGTTGTTTGACTCTGGTCCCTCGTGTAACTTATGAGGAAAACACACATGGTATGAGTTGTAGGATGGTCTGAAGGGAATGTTGGAAAGGGACAGTTCTCGCTTGTAAAAGAGCTCGTATACCACCACATGCTCGACAAGCGAGAATACGATGGGCCGGGACGGAGGTGCCGCACGTCGGACAAAGGTCAGCATCGGAGACGCCAATGTGCTTCCGATGACATCTAAATCCTCCGCACGAGGTAAGGATGCGGACGGCTGCTCGTCCTGGTACGTGATTTTGGTGAATCCAGGGTTGGATATTGGGGATCGTGGAATAGATGTTGCGTCCTTTCACGGATGCATCCCATAGCCGCTACAATTCACTCAAGACGAAAGCTTGGATGTAACGGCGAGCAGCTGAAAAGGAAGAAAAATCTGCAAAAGAAATACGGCTATCCAAAAGGGTGCAGGTGCCGGTCCTGCGTAGGGGTCTATTGCAGTAAATTTCCTCAGTAAAAGATGAAGCGGGGGATGTTTAGCAATCGCACACATGGAGTCAACGGGTACTGTTCTGTAGGCCCCAAGGTAGAACAGGGACTGTAATGATGCCAGTTTCCTGACCACCTGGGAATTCCTGAGTGTCATACCAAATGTCTAACCCGTAAGTTAGTGAGGGAAGCACTGCACAGTTAAAAATTAACCGTAAGCACTTTTTGGGTAGATTCCTTTTGAGGCGCGAATATTTGTATAGTAGATGAAGTAAAGTTTTAGCTTTTTCGACTCTGTGTGAGCAATGCTTGACAAACGATATCGTGCCATGTATGTACAGTCCGAAATACTTAAACTCGAAAACTGTTCGGACAGTGTAGACAATGCCATCCGTATAGGCAAAACAGTCCATGAAGTCCGGCAGTTCTTGTGCGAGCAGAGAATCAACGAAAAAGTTTCATAAAGACGGACCTAGGACCGATCCTTGTGGACAACCCTTTGAAAGGGGCTTTGTAACGAAAAACTCCGATGCCTTCGAAGTGTAGCGTATCGAGCGATCCGCCACATAATTACAAATGACGCGCGTAGCGTCGGCAGGCACTCTCTTAACGACGAGAGCATTTATGATTGATGGCCACCATACGTTATTATATGCCCCGGAAATGTCAACGAAGATTTCCAACATGTACCTGAGTATTCGTTTTAATAATTGTAATTAATCTAGAAACACAGTCGGTAGTCTTAGGTACTGGTTAGGATGGAAGCACTGGAGTATACGTATATGGCCTTGTATATGACAGGCGTTCCACCCGACGTATACCTGCCCTGTCAAAAGAAATTTCGCACTCCAGGATCCAATGACATGTTTTGCGGTCTCGTGTTCCAAACCGGACCATCACTTTCAGGGAATCCCGTGCCGCTTCTACGATGCTTTCAGGAGCACAATCGAAATTCTGGAAAAAGATGGCCTCCTTCACCTGCTCCGAGGAGAGGTCAGCAAACATATCCATAATGGACATTCTGGATAAGGCTTTATCCTGGTATTTAGCAATGAGGCCGGTTTTTTCATGAAGGTCTTGGAGAATTTTGGAGAGATCGCTCCGATTCAAGCTTAACTGGTTCCGATTTTAGCCACCCTGTTCACGCGTCGAATCGAGGGTCTGTATTACGGCGTCTTTAGTTTTGTCTGCGGTCTGTGTTGTCAGTCTAAGGTACCACAACTATGGCGAACCGTGGGACAGGCACTACAGACTTTCCTGATACGATTTTGACACGGTTAGGGGCCGTAACAAGTACAGCGGACTAACTAGGTCCGCTGATCTGGGGAATAATTGAAGAACCCTTACACATCAAGGCGTCTAAGGTGGATTTAATGGAGGCCACTGAATCATTTCATTCGGCCTGTTGCTCAAGGAGTTTGGAATTGCCCGAAAGATGGTCTCCATTTTTGATATGTCGACGCGCTTGGAGAGGGGGCCTTCGAAGTAGTGATCAGTTCCTTAAGGCGGAGGGCTTCGGCATCGAATGCAATTTTGAAGAGGTCCGAGAGATGTCAATCCTCGATGGGAGTGTCGAGCGAGCCCAGTCCAACGGCGTTTGGAGGTCCCGTCCTCTGCCTCCATGGGGACAGAGTGCGGGTCTGGATAAACTAGACGAGACACGGTGTGTCAGTAGACACACCGGCTTAGATACACAAGGGAGACACAAACACTGAGGTTAACCCCTCTAGCCGTACGCAGGACCTTATTGCTCGAAGTACTTATAGCCTGCGAGTCGTTGACCGCCTTTCACCTCGTGGATGTAGGGGCTATAGCTCCGTGGAGAGGAGGCTCTGCGGTTTGATACATTACAAGCACTGTACTGTATAATATATTCCTATGCTACACTATCCTCGCTCATATTATGTCAACTCGCTTTCTGTACCACACGTAACTATATGAGAAACGAAATGTTTATTCGCTAACCGAAGAGAAACCAGACTTCGATCCTATATAAACAAGAAGGGTCGTAGAATCCCCTGCGACCACTGGTTGGATTTCTCTTGAAAAGCCGTCCCCCTTTTGGCCATGTCTCGCGGAGTGAGTGAAAATTAAAAAAATTGGTTGGGGGATTCTTAAGCATGCTTAATGAATGTTTTTGACAGAAACAGTGGTTCTCTACCAACTTTCATCATGTATTACCCTCTATAACTCGTTGGAAAGCTCTGTATGAGTTGCATCTCCGTCGGATCTTTTACTATCTCCGGGGATTGGGTATATGGATTTTAAGCCGAACGGTTTTATGTAAACGATGCGGTTTTCGTGAAAATATTCCTTAGAATGTAAATAACTACGGTTATTAGTGTAGTTGACCTACGTTAATTTTCAAGTTCGCAACACATTACGACACCGGGTTAAGACGATTTATTTTTCTTGTTATTTAAAAATTCTGCTTTTAAATTTATTTTTATTTTAACTATTTAAATGTAATTTTTTCTTGTCAGATCTATTGTTCCTACGGAAACTATATTTGGAAATATTCTGACTTTCGGAGAAGGTTGGCATAATTATCATCATACATTTCCCATGGATTATAAGGCAGGCGAATTTGGCCATTATCATTTAAATCAAACGACGATGATAATTGACTTTTTTGCAAAAATTGGATGGGCTTATGATTTAAAAACTGCATCTGAAGATATCATAACTAAAAGAGCACTACGTAAAGGTGACGGATCCAGAAACTAGGAAGCATCGAATACCTGATATATAAATATTGATCTACATAATAAAGTTTTATAATGTAGAAGGTCTATAGTTTTGTGCAATCTGTAACATAGATATTACAAATATACTTTAAATAATCTTCATTGTGATTAATAACATAAATTATTAGTATATTAAAACACAAGTATCCTAAGCAACTCGTGTGTACGCCAATAAAGTATCCTAAGCAACTCTATTGGCGTACGAATGCAAGCAATTGGATAAGTGCGCCAAGTCACATGAAAAGTATGTTTTAAACTATTTTTCTATTGAGGAAAATAATTTAACAATACTCAAATGGCATATAATAATGTCACTATAGGTTTAATCTCACAACTTTAGAATGTTAGAACGTTATATTCCTTTATTCATTCTGTTACAGCGCAATGAACTCACATATTTATGTTTACAGTATAAATTGAATCATTTAATCGAATAAAACTGATCAATACACTTGTACTCATTAAGAGTTTCTTATTAATTTAGGTTCATAGTTCAAGTCATTCAAGTATCAAAGAAGACGTACATCAGATAATAATGTAATTGTATCCCATTGAATCGTCAAAGAAGACGTCCATCAGGTAATAATGTAGTTGTATTGTATCCCATTGCTTATATTATAAAAAATGAAATCATATTGTATACTTTTGCAAAATATGGTTAGATTTTTGGTTAAATACATAGAAAAAAAACCCTTTATAAACGAAAGTCGTATGCTCAAGGTTAAAAATTATTTAATAGTTTGTAGATCAGACACTTGGCGCTAATGTTTTTGATTCGATAGTTTTCGATACCGTTCGAGATATACGAGATCTTTCTGAAAAGACGCGGTAAAATTTTGAACGTCATCACATAGATTTCTATGCGTCAAAATTTAATTAAGTTTGCGTGCTTTTGCCGTTTATGCGTTTTTGATGTTTTAACAAACTGAAATTTGTTTTGTTGTTGTACCTATACAGTATAGTATTGTGTATAAAAAGACTGTATTACCTAGTGTTGTATTGTTAGCGAAGTTTCGTTAGTGTTGCTTTAGGTTTATTTGTACATCAATAAATTGTGATTGATACATATAAGCCACTTTGTTTTTGTGTTTAGAAAAATGTCAACTGTGAAACATAAACCCTGTAGTGTAAGAGGTTGAACGGTTAATGTCCACCCTAGACATCGTTATCCAGTTACTAATGAACAGTTATTTAATGTTTGGATAGAACATGCAGATCACCCTTGATTTAAAAGTATTTTATGTCAAGAGATATAAATCTTATTATATTTGTGGCAAACTTTAGCAAAGTAGATGTCGTGGGCTCAAATCCTACTCGAGGTAAAATTTATATTTATGTATTTAATAAAATTAATAATAATTTTTAATTACATTTATTATTGTTCATGTTAAATTTGTAATCGTAACAACCCTATTCTACCTAAAGGTGTAAGGTAATTTTGCGATGCAGAATTAATATCTATTATTTTACTATTGTTCTACACGAGAATTGTATTATGTGTGATTTATGTATACATTTCAAATCATTACACAACGCGTAACTTCCAAATAGTGACGACATTTGTGAAACAGTTACTTTGTAAACCTCAAAGAAGTTAAAACCTGGTACAATTAAGTATCACGTTTAATAAACTGGCCTCTACTTGAAGCTGCTATTCCTATGTTACACAAAATGTATTAATCAGATTATAAATTATATGAAGTGATTTATATTTTTATAATTTTTACAGTTTCGTAGATGATATTCTCAAATTAGATTAAATAATGTTAGGAAAAGTTCCTCAAGTCTCACCATTGTAATATGGCATCACCACCAGTGGCGGATCAAGTCAAGTGGGGGCCCTAAGCGGTAAAAAATAACGTGCCCTCAAAATCAATTCGACAAAAAATAAAATGTTTTTATTAATTTTAATAAATACATAAATGAAAAGTTTACCTCGAGTAGGATTTGAACCTACGACCTGTACTTTGCTAGAGTACCGCACTAACCAACTGCGCCATCAAGGTTCAAGCCCCAATCGATGCAATAGTATCTGTGTCTATTAAATCCATGTCGTCATTAACCATTACACTTTCATCCATGATCAAGTTAGAAGAGCATTTTTGCAGCCTGAATTAAAAATAAATCTATAGCAATTCTATGGCTATAGGTACAGTAACATACATTAACATGTAAGAAACTTACCAATGCCTCTGTGACCTATCAAGTATTTTCTTTGTAGAGTGTTTTAATTTGGGAATCTTCTGGCTTGGTACCACATTTTTCTTAAGCCTTCGTCTTTTGCTGGTAGCTGAAAACAACGGCATAACCTTAAACAATTATTTTCTAGTGATTTCAATAGGTACTTACTTACCAAGAGTAAAATCTGGATTCCAATTTTTAATATACTTTTCCACGTTTTATTTAATTTTGCATCAGAAGGAAAGGCATGAAGTGAAGCTTAATTTACTTGATATATACTGTTCAAAACACTTCTTTTATTAATAATAATTTAAATGAATAGTTTAAAATACTATAAAGGTGCATATAACCAAATATTTGTTGTTCATCGCTATGCGTGTTTGAAAGCGTACCAATAGATGTTGCCGTCTTCGTCGATTATCACGAATACCATACAGTTTTAGTAAAATATAATTCAAATATTTTACAAAAGCAAAATTTTATTGTTATAGTAAACAAATATGACAAGATATCAAAGCGGCGCAGAAAAATGGAAAAAAATTAGAAAACAGCTTGAAATTGCTGAAAGTCAAAGAAATGCATTTCATAAATATTTAAAAGTTAATGCTAAGACAGATATTGCTTCAACGCCTACCTCAGATAATTCTGTATTGCCTGCATTTGAAACTACTTCTGAACCAGATGTTAATGCAGAAAATATGGAAGAAGGCTCAATTGATAATCAGGAGATTACGGATACAGCAGAACAAGATTCTAAACACGTAAAAGCCGTTTTGGTGCAGACATCGAAGTAATAAATGATATGGCTTTATGACCAACAACATTAGCAGATGCTGTAGTTGACCATATTCTTGAAAACAAACCAAAAAATATCGAAAATATAGACACTATGAAAACACTCTATAAAGACAGAGATGAAATATATTACAGAGGACTTTCTAATGATCACTTTTATAAAAAAAAAATCAAATGGGACCATGGAAAAGAGAAATTGGTTGATATTTTTAGAAACAAGCAAAAGTGTTTACTGTTATCCTTGCAAACCTTTTTCAATATCGAAGTCAAAATTAATAACTGGCTTTGCAAAATTGGAGGTCAATTACTGTTATTTTATCTGTCCATGAAATTTCAGAACACACGTCAGCTATGTGTACAATGTATAAGAGATCAACAAAGTTAAATAGAATTGATACCCAACTATTGGAGCAAGAGTAAAAAGAAGTATATTATTGGAGAGAAGTATTGAAACGTATTGTATCTTCAATAAAACTACTAAGCAGTCTAAAATTAGGGTTTAGGAGTCACGATGAAAGTAAAATTTCCAGCTAAACTTGCATACATCACGATTAAGTAAACATCGACAATTATTATCAGAGCTCCCGTTGCAAAATATATTTATTGAGGAAAAATCAACACAGAGTTTTTTGAATTCTTCCAGTTACTCCAAATTTTAAATTCTGATGAAAAACTTTGCTGGTACTAAGATGCACAATAAAACATTATTTCTTTTTTGTAAAATAGAAAATATTTACGATTTAGGTATTAACAACCATATTTTAAAGACCATTATAAAGTTTGCAGAGAACACTGCACACTTTAATGGATGCAATTGACCTAACATGGAAACAAGAGTTTCTTTGGTGCTATACAAGTTAAAACTTAATATCCCTTTTGCCTGATTAGCTGTTTTGTTTAAAATAAATCAATATGTATGTAGAAGTATGTTTTATTCAACTGTAGGTCTCCTTGCTATTAGTTTAAAAACAGCTATTTATTGGTCAAGTAAAGAAGAGGTTTTAAAAAATATACCCAAGTGCCTTGAAAATTATACCACCAAGGGTGGTGCTAGACTGTACTGAAATACCGATCCAGAAGTTGAAATGTTAGAAGTGCAGAATTTCCTCATATTCATATTACAAGAGTACACATACAATTAAGTACTTAATTAGCATAACTCCGTCTGGGGTAATTTCACTTATTAGTGCAAGTTTGGAGGTCGTGCTTCTGACAAAGCTATATTTAATTATGAAAAAGTCATTGATAAATTAGATATTTATGATGCAGTTATGATAGACAAAGGAATTATGATAGAAAAAAAATACAATGAGAAAATGGTAAAGTTAATTAGACCTCCTATTTTAAGAAAACAAAAATAATTTTCAAAAAATGATTCAGAAAGATCAGCAGACATTGCAAGGGACAGGGTTCATGTGGAAAGGGCAATTCAAAGAATATATTTTTTTAAATATTACGAGAACAGTTTAACTGGTACCTAATACCATATGCACATGATATTACCACAATAATTGGGGCAATTGTAAATTTATCTCCGCCCATATTGGCAGACAATAAAATGTTACAAATTGTAAAAAAAATATTTGCAACATCATAAGTTGTCTTCCTTTCAAAAGTTTCACGTACACTTTCAAAATCAAATAACGATTTTTCAAAATTTTAGGCCTGCGGATGGGTAATTTTGAGATTAGGTTAAAGATGATGTTGACAGAGTTAATAAAAATTATGATCTGCCCCATAGCACACAAATTATACTGTCCTACATAATAATTATTGATAAAAACCAATGACTTACAAATAATTTTGCAGAAATTAGTGATTGTTATAGAAGGTAAGGAGATTTATTGTTACTGCAACATATTGAAATCTTTCATTTTGACTTTTCAAAATTTTAAATGTTAGAGTTGATTAATTACAACCCTGATTTAATACAACAAAAAATCTTAATCACGCTTAATTAAACTTTTGTAATAATTATATTTATAATTATTTCATGCCTACAGATTTTACTCATTTTATATTTGAATAAGTACATAGGTTTGTAACAACCCAATTATATTTACAATATTATAATTAAATTTTAATAAACCCAAATTTTATTTACAACCAAAAACTAATCTTTATTTAAGCAATAGAAATACAACATATTATTAAAATATTTAATGTATTAAAACCTTTACAAAGGTTTCACTAAAAGGCACGTTTATTTGTAAATACTATTTAGAAAAAATACAATATATACAGGGTGTGGCACGAAGAGTTTTGATTAAAAGTAATGGCGGATTCAATTATGTTAAAAATCTGAAATTACGAAACTGTAGGTTTTGGATTACGCCGCGTTCAAATATAATATTGTCCAGAATGTGGCACTTATACAGAAAGTAGACGTCAACTTTGTTATTTTAAATGGAACCTCATATTTTTATTTTATTTTCGAATTCTACATGAAATTCTAGATAAAATGTATGCACAATGTCCTATACCAAAAATGAAATATTTTCGAGATATTTCGATTTTTTTTTTATTTTGAAAAAATCCTAGTCCACATTGAATAACGATATCTCCATTAATAACGAAGCTAGTGACGTAAAATTGTAACCATAAACAACAAGCGCTTGCCCGTTAACTCCATATAACCATCTCATTGATATTTCATACAGGGTGTTTTAAACTTAACCGCCAACATGCACAATTTAAATCATTTATAAGTTGCCTACTTTAAATAGAACATCCTGTATTTTATTACATTTTCCGCTGTATTTTTTTAATCCAATTCGTTTGGTATCAGTATTCCCTATACCTAAATCCAACCACTTTTGAGATATTTCATTATCTTAGTTAAAACATAACACTTAATTATTTCAACATTTGTAAAGGGTAGGCCATGATTTCCATTATTTAAGGTGATATTTTGTTATTTTATCATAAGTTATTAATTCTGAAAAGTAACCAATAGCCTGAAACGATTATTAATTGTGGATATCATTAAAAACGTTGACTAGGTATTTTGTATTAATTTAATTAGATGACTTACAAACAAAAATAACTAAACGTAATATTAAACAAATAAAGTTTTATAATAAGTGTTCAAATTTGGTATAGGGAATACCTATACCAAACGAATTGGCTTAAAAAAATACAGCGGAAAATGTTACGACAAAGTAAGATATGATGCAGAGAGTCTTACTTACTTTTAATTCTCTAACACCCGATCATATTTCCAGAATTACAAGACATAACTTAATGAAAATGATTCATAAATGTTTAGAAGTAGATGGTGCTAATTTTGAACACTTATTATAAAACTTTATTTGTTTAATATTACATTTAGTTATTTTTGTTTGTAAGTTATCTAATTAAATTAATACAAAATACCTAGTCAACGTTTTTAATGATCACGTCACAAGCTTCGTTATTAATGGAGATATCGTTATTCAATGCGGACTAGGATTTTTTCAAAATTTTTAAAGAAATCGAAATATCTCGAAAATGCTTCATTTTTGGTATAGGACATTGTGCACAAATTTTATCTAGAATTTCATGTAAAATTCGAAAATAAAATAAAAATATTAGGTTCCATTTAAAATAACAAAGTTGACGTCTACTTCCGGTATAACCGGAAGTGCCACATTCAGGACAATATTATTTTTGAACTCAGCGTCATCCAAAACCTACAGCTTCGTAATTTCAGATTTTTAACATACTGTATCCGCCATTACTCTTAATCAAAGCTCTTCGCGTCACACCCTGTAATTAAGTCAGTTTCGTTAACATTTAAAAGAGCCATTCCCAGCTGCACCTGTCCATAGTACCCATGTTTCTTTTTTAATTTTGTTACACCTTCTTCTAACTCCAAATAGCAGCATGTCTACAGAAAGTTGCTTGAAGGCTGTGTTTTCCCTAAAATAGTAATGATTTTATAAGAATTGCCAATTTAAAGAGGTCTAATAATTTTTCTTGCCGGAAAATGGACATCAATTTTGTTGGTGAGCCATTTTCAAAAACAACTCCATCAGGAGAAAATCCCAACCAAGGCAATGTTTTGCAAACAACCAATCCCAACGTAACTACTACAAAATTATTATTTTTGGTGTACAACTCCTGGGCTTCACTCTCATATTTTTTGCAATCTTCAGTAAATCGACTTGTGAAGTGTTTAGGAAGAAATATTCTTTTCGCTTTTGATTCCCAATCTTCTGTTTTTTTGAAGGTATATATTGAGTAGCAAGTTGGCCCTAGGATTTTAAAGAAAATAATAATAAAAATTTGTGGAAAAATATTGATAACAGCATTACAGTACCTGCATTTCTTAACTCTCTTTCTTTTGCCCAAGATGGAGAACCTTGTTTAAATTGAGGTACCTCAAGCGCATTTCCATATGAGATGCCATTAACCAATTGTTTGCAACATGGCTTAAGCTTAAGCTGAAGCTCAGTTTTGATGTGTTTCTAAAACAACTAAAATTAAATATATATTGTATTATCAGTAAAATAAAAGTGTTAGGATAAAATAGATATTAAACAATCAACATAGATACCCACCCATTTTGAATGCCAGATGTTTCTGAATCAGGCTTGTTAGTAAAAGTGGACAGTAACGATTCACCTGAAAATATAGTATATGTTTATAATCTGTTGGTAAAACTAAGAAAAATCTAAAAATACCTGCAGAAAGTACTGCAAAATTGTGTGTCCAATTTGGTTGAGGTTTTAAAAACTACTTTATCTCCATCGAATGTCCTACTAATAAATTTGGTTAGGGCAGATTCAGCAACACCTAAAATATTAAAACTCATTAGATGGATGAAAAAATTTTGAATATATAAAAAATATAGGTAGTACCCACCTGTAGAAAGTAAAGCAAAGTTCTTATCATCTAGCTCTGAAGAAGTATTAAAATGATCGGTACTTCTGTTTATTTGTTGGGTGGCAAAATTCCCTAAATGGCTTAGTCTGGTATGTTTCTTCCACAGCCTTCTTTTCTTTACAAGCTATAGGACTTCATGTCTAGACCACATTAAAAGCAATTAATATTAACCATTGCTCATTTTATTATAGCATGCCAAATATAAGGTTGTAAAAATGTGTTACCTGTTGATGTAAATCAGGGTAGCAGCAATATGTTTGCAAAAACCAGACAGGCCGGCTTTGCATGTCCAAATACACCTCCACTGCTTAACATCTTCATGCAAAGTTAACGTAATTTGATGTGGCGAAGATATCAAGCTTGATGTCTGCAAACATAAACTCTCTATGTTGGAGGATCCTTCTTCTAAACCACATAATATAATGTAACCAGCTTTGAAAACAGCTTCACCTTCCTGAAGTGGTCGACTTCTTTCGCCAATATATTCTAATATTTTGAACATGGTTACTTCAATATATATTTAAAATTCATTTTTTAAAGAATTGTCCCTCGAAATTTAAGAATAATGCACTGCCACACCCATAAACCAACACTAAACACCTTTATTGTTCACCGCTATAGCAGCCATGTTGAATTTTTGTGGCGCACTACGATCGCGAATTCGAGTTTAATTCAAAATAATATTTATGTTATCAAATTTAAAATAATGTTCATATTACCTTAGTTTATCACTGTAACACAACACGACAGAAAAGACAATAAAGCTTTTCACTATAATTTTATCCAGGCTATAAGCGCTGCAAGTAGAAGGGAGACACCTTGGCCGCCATCTTGGGTTTTGACGTCACAAGACCGCCCACGTGGGAGACCATATTTTCCACCCTTATTTTTACTCGCTCACGTGTAGGACGTATTTTTTCACCCCTATTTTTACACATCCACGTGTGAGACCGTGTTTTCAACCCTTTTATCCCAATTATTTTTTACATACCCTGCGTGTGAGACCGTATTTTCAACCCTTTCTTTTTCGAAGACCCTTTTCAACCCTAATTATTTTTAATCGCTTACGTATAGGACGTGTATTTTCACCCCTGTTTTATAACAGCTCACGTGTAGGACGTGTTTTTTTACCCCTATTTTATGACAGATCACGTATAGGACGCATATTTTCTACCCTATGGTTTCTTTTCGAGGGTCAACCCTAAGTAGAGCCTTTTTTGCACATGCTCCCGTGAGGGGAAGATGTAGGCCTTGGGTTAGGTCTTGGGGCTGGGGGTGAACCTGGACTTGGACTTGGGGTTGGTCTTAGGGTTATCTTTGATGGTATTAAGGTCCTTATGGCTATATTAAGAGCAGTCCCCCGGAGTTTGCACACGCATACAATGTTGGAAATTGCATAATCGATAAGATATTATTATCGATCCTATTGCTTTAAAATGGTCAAATGCTATTGGATGATCTTTTACCTATACGAGAAAACGTATTTTCTAATAAGGATGTAAAATAGCAGCTGTGTTAAGGACTGATCTTGCGTGGGGGAATTTGAATGACAGTAAAATTTAATTATAGAACACTTATTTTTATTGTAAATGTCATAATTAAAAAAATCGTCAGTGAGCTATAAAAAAAATTACTGACATTCGGGTCTAATGAAACAAATTTAAACAAAGTTAATTAATTACATCACAGCAATATTGTCTTCTAAAACGAATATTAAAACATAGTTTACCTGCATTGAAATATGTTTAATATCTATCCGACCGTTAAAATGTTGTACGCCTTAATATTTTTTAAAGAAACTTAATGCTTAGATGTGTTTTATAACTGTAATTAGAGATCTGTAAATAAATAAAAGGTTAAAAGCACACTTACTAGCTCAGTACTTAAAGAACGTTTTTTGAGGCACTGCTTCACGAGTGATAATCACCGCTTTGTGTTGCTTGTCAAACTAAAAAACAACTTTCTAGGTTGTGTAAGAACCACCTATTGATTTCCCCCATAATTACAGTGTAAATATACAAACAACCTTATTATCCTCATCGCACTTACTGCAAATCGTATTTACCTTTCTCTTAAAAATAAATCGGTTTGAAAAAATATTCATATTGTACATGCGGACACACAAATTGTTTTATAAAAAACCATATTAAGAGTTTAGAAAGTTACATGTTTTAAATTCCACAACGATATGTAGTAATAAATCATTGTTCATGTTTACTTTAGCTAATTACCGTGTAATTATATAATTTTGTTAAATATAATGGTCTAAAATTGATTACCAATATAAATGGTTAACGTAATTTCTTTTTAAAAAACACTAAATCGTAAATTTTATAACACGATTTTTAAAAACACACATGCTGAATTAAAAGAAAAACAATGGGGTTATTTTTGTTATTACAGGGCTCTTGATTAAAACAATTAAAGCACTAAAAATCTCTTTTATTTATCAGAATAGAATGGTTGGGTAACAGGCGTTAAACAATAACCTGATTATCTCATCATTTATAATTAAAAATGTACTAAAATAGTTTTTTACAAAATCAAACATAGGTAAATTATGTAATCTAAAATATAGAAACATTAAGGTATAAAGTCCGCACACATCCGAATGATAGTCTTGTAGTATTGTTTTATTGTATACGAAGCATCTGGAATTCTTCTCTAGGAAACGTAAATGATATCCTAGCGGTGCTCGTCCAAAGGAATCAAAATACTCTCCATTACCATTCTCGTCAATGTAGATAGCGGTTCAATGCTGACCTGGTTTGTTTGCAGGATCCGTGTTTACGATAATTGCACACGGTCGAGGTGCGTGTCTCGGTAGTTGATTAGAAGCACATACAAGCCGAAACACATTCTTCTTGTGGCTGGGGATCGATTTCAAGCATCTCAACACTTGTACCGCATACATCTTTGGAATTGGTATGCGTCCAGTCTTGCAGTAGTAATGCGTTTTCCAGTGCACACATAGGCTCAGTGATGTTATGGTTTAAGCAGCTATATGCTTTTGCTTCCTTTTTCAACTGTTTAATCGACGGGCAACCAGTCTCCTCCAGGGTTACTATTTGGTTTGTTAAGATACCTTAAAAACCGTTGTTTTTCACCGCTCTTAATGTGAATTTTGTTAAATGGGCGCAACACTCTCATCAACTCCTCACGGAAATTGTTGTAATGTATCCTTAATAGGTCGATCCTCTATGACGTCACCAAGAATATTAGCACCCGTTCTAAGAGCTTCTTTACCAATAGCCTTTGCGCCAGACTTAAATAACGGTATTATACTTCTAAATATATCACCTAACCAGCTCCCTATTCCATGACCGCGTTGATAGGGCGCACCTCTGTAAATAGAGCCGATACCGTTATCGGCCTGATTCATGTAATATTGCTGATAAGGGCAAACCATTATTGTACTTTCTTAAAGTGTAGCTTCAGGCACGACGTTCCAAACTCAAATAGCATTGCTGTACCCGTATCTGTTTTTATATTAATCTCGATGTTTTCAAATTCCCGTGTCATTACCGGTATGTAGTGTGCAGGCGAAAAAACCACATCTTTATGACCACCGTAAGCATAGTTTTCTGAAGTAATATTTATTATACGCGCTTAGTTAGATTATGATATTCGATTGTTAGCAGTTTACTTATTAGTACATGGTTATTTAGCTCGCTGATAATTTCTTCTATGCTGGCGTAATTTCCCGAAGCGAATCGTATCACGTACCAGCCATCTTCAATATAAATGATCTTCTCGTTCGAGTTGAAAATATTCTGCGGCCTTCTTTAATATCATTTCTAACACGTTCTCGCCAGGTGGCTCTGTTCTATAATAAATTAAATTATCTGTTGCACTTACAGCGGCAAAAGAACATGGGTACTGAATTTCCGATATCCCTACAACACACGAGCCCGTTAATCTTATTCGTTTTGGCAGTTGCGTAATAAAATTTGACGTCATATTACCTGGAAAATACGTCATAGAGCTATTACGCAATAAGGTAAGATAAAACTCCATTTTTTATATATCTCTCAACTGCCAAGCTAACACCCAGCTATTAAATTTGTCACTGTATCCACGCCACTTGACCAGGTATTGTTTATTTCGCCCACGGCCCTTCTCTACTAGAATCTTATCGACTTTGAATAGAGTATCTTTATAAACCGTAACAACTTGCAATTCTTCTTCGTAAAAGGTGCCCTCAACAGGATCGTTATTAAGATCGATTATTCTATAAACTGGTGGTCTTCTTTTTATCACCGTGCTAATTGTAAAAACTTCCTCGCTCCAATTCGTTTCATATCCCTTCTCAAAGCTGTACTTAGTTCTGGCGATTCTGACATGCTCGCCTACTTTATATTTAGGATGGCGTACTGGACCTAAACCTCTCGCGTACAGGTTATTCCACACTTCCAAAATGTTTTTATCGTTTACAGCCGAGGGGGCCATCTTTATACTTGAATGAGGGCTATTGTTGTAGGCAGTCACAAGTCTTTCGAGTACATCAATATATCTGTAGGAATTTTTGTAGGTGAAATAACGCCACATCTTTGTTTTCAATGTTTTATTAAATCTTTCAACTACAGATGCTTTTACATCAGGGTTATTTGTTACATAGAAATTGATATTTTGTTTCTTGAAAAAGTTTTGCACGCTGCTCGCCACAAACTCTTTGCCTTTATCCGTCTGTAGATTTGCCAGGGTATTGTCGTAATCCTTAAGAATATCCGCGAATGCTTCAATTACAGATGAGGCTGTCTTCGTTTTAAGTGCTCTCGCCCATGCCCTCTTGCTAAATACATCAATTACCGTTAGTATGTAGTTGTATCCGCTATTGTGTTTACTTAAAGTTCGCATATCACAAAGATCCGCTTGCCACAATTCGTAAAGGTTACTCACAATACATTTATTTCGTGGAACCTTTTTTCTGACTGGTTTATGTACCGTATAAGCTTCCTGTGTCTGTAGCCAGTTTTTTACATCACCATATCTACCCTTTACAGCATTAGTTAAAGGTGTTATACCAGCGATCCCTGCAGGGTGAGAGGGATCATAGTATACAGCATCCATGTTTTGGCCGCCACGAATCCCAATCTAGTAAAAGTCCTCTTCTTCTTCTTTGAGAGATTCTTCTCGGCGTTTCCCGCGTTTCACTATCAGCATCGTAATTCTCACCTATAGTTGTGAGGGTCGTTACACGCTGGGTGATACAGAAACATCATACCTTTGCGTATTTCCGATAAACTCTCGTGGTATACCTATCTCTTTAATGTACGTCGCAAAATGACGCCAACCGCGCGGGTTTGTGGTTTTTCGTTTTCTTAACGTCTCGTTAACCAGATCGATAATGTTGGAATGTGGTATGATCTCGCCTTTTATTATGACAGTACCCCTTTTGTCCCAAAAAACATCGCTGCTCGTATTCAGTATACGTAACAAATCCGCGCCTTTTCTCTTATATGAAGGCGGAAGCGTTGATACTATCTCGTCGTCTGTCAGACCTTTGCGTTGCGGTAAATCTCTAATATCATCAGCAACAGCGTCACCGCTAATTGTTATACTGGTGGGCTGGCGTAACTGATTGGAAAAGTGTAGATACCTTTGAAGAACTTGGTTGTACTGCTGCCATTTCTCATGGTCGGTCATTTTAGTTTTTAAAACTTTATCCATATCGTTACCCAGCTGTGTTAAAATGTTGTTTTGTGTAACATCTGGTGCCTGTAAGCGTTGTATAAAGTCCATCAGTAGAATAATCATCTTCTTCAGAGTGTGGTCCATGGTTATTGAAACAGATTACCCAGAATTCCGCCGAGTAATGGTCCTAACAGGAGTGGTAGAAATGCACCACCTTTCTGTACAAGAAACTGTTTCTTCTTTTTCATAGACTCGCCTCTCTGTGCCAGGCGTCTTAAAGCGTGCTTATGTTGAGAGAGTCGCTGCTTCTGATCAGCTGACAGAGGTACACGACCTTTTAAAATGTTATGTGCACTCTCGCAAATACACTCTACCTGCTTACTATCCAAACATTTCAATAAAGCGTCACGTTGACTTTTACTTAATCTGGCTAATGCACGTAGGATATCAGTGTTTTCGCTTAAAACGTCACCCATCATATATGATGTAATCTTTATGACTGTGAGACTTAAACCCTTTTTTCGCTATATATACCTGGCAGATACCTTGAGGCCCGAATATGTTTGTTCTATAACGTAGCACATCCGGTGTATTCTGTTTTAAATCGAACTATAAATATCCGTGCGGACTTGAAGTAGCATCTTGGTACGCGGCTTCTAAAAATTTTGGGTTGTCCGGCGAAATCTGTCTTGCTAAATGCTGTATCTGAGCTCTGTCACGTGGGTTCTTAAACAAAATTATGTAATGTGCGTTGAGAGAAATATCCCTCTGTCCACGTCCTTGATGAAATATGTTCTGCGTTAAGAAAAACACACTTAGATTTCGATGATGACAACCCTTTGTAAAAATATCAACCACAGAGCCATTAGTTTCGCGCATTAGATCGTCAATTATTATTAAGACAGGTTTTTCCCCGTCAAACTGTTCCATATCAAGTAAACCCTTTTGAAGCTCCACAGAGAGATCTTTGAATAAAGACTGCCACTCACTGTAAAACCAGATAATTTTTTCAAAACCTGTATAGCAGGCGGTTTCGATATTTTTTAGAAAATCAACGATAAAATACGATTTCCCACATCCCGACGGACCTGCAACTATAGCCGAAAAGGAGTGTTTAAACTGACCTTCCATCTTGAATCGGTAAAACGATACTAACAGATACTCTACCAGCAGCTTCGTTTAAATAGACTAAATAAAAATATTTTTCAGTCAGAACACGTGCAATTGCCTAACCTCCAGGGGTTACAACCAAGAGGACCTTAATTAAGGCTGAAGATAATTACCAGAAAACAACCCTAGCTCTAGATACAACCCAGACCCCACCCCTAAATACAGCGCTAAGCTCCAACGCTAGCTCTACATACAGCCCCAGCCCCCAGTTCAACCCCCACCCCTAAATACAGCCCTAAGCCAAGCCAAGACCAGCCCCCACCCCTAAATACAGTCCTCACGTTAGCAACCACAAAAAATGTCCTAGCTGTCAAAAGGTCTCACACGTGGGTGTATGTAAAAAATAATTAGGATAAAAGGGTTGAAAACACGGTCTCACACGTGGATGTGTAAAAAATAGGGGTGAAAAAATACGTCCTACACGTAAGCGAGTAAAAATAAGGGTGTAAAATGGGGTCCCCCACGTAGGCGGTCTTGTGACGTCAAAATCCAAGATGGCGGCCTTCTACTGCTGCATGAACCGACAACGACAGGCAAATGATCGCAAAGTGACGGCCGCGACAGTGATTTCAGTATCAAATGTATAATCGGGTGGGAGCTGCTTACAAAACAGATTTGGCAATAGGAAGCAGCAGATGTGGCAGGAACCGAGCGGCATGTGATGGATGGGCGATCACCTGAAGAGGCAGGGGAAAGAAAATGTACCTACTGTATCTCTGCCAACCTATATGTTTTACGTACTTACTTAATTACGTTGTATACTGCCGTTTTCGTCATGGCATCAGCTCTGAGCTTATCAAAGCGCAATGTCGGTGGATTTCGTAAACCGAGGTTAGTCTTATTTTTGATTCTATTTGATTAATATTTTATTGAGAGCAAACAATGGCAATTTTCAAAAAATATGTAATGAAATAAAAGGCTATACTTATGTAATATAATGCGAAATGCACAAAACGTTCGTGGTCGGCATGTAGAAAAACCATGAAAAACGTGACTGGCTGGTGTAGCCGGAAAGTAACGCAATAGCAACAATGTCATCTACCCACGAACGCCGCGCCGTAAATAGAAAATATAAATGCAAAGGCGAAATATAAAATTAACCCAGTAAAAACATTTCATATTTCTAAAATTGAATACACGTATTATAAATGAAAGTTTAAAAAAACACTTTAACACAATCGACCTTTTTTTGGGGCCTCTTACATGCACGGGGCCTTCCGTGGCCGCTTAGTCCGCTTAACGTATAATCCGCCGCTGATCACTACAGAGGATAAATTTCCTCTTTTGTAAATTTGTCGTAGTTTTTATTTTTTTTTATTTAATTACAGCTGTTTCGATGAAGGTATTACTTTCATTGAATCATTTTCAAAAGCTCTAAAGATGATTTCTTTATAGTTGCCAATTATATAGTTTGTAAATGCTGTAATTACGTCAATACATCGAAATAGCTGTGGTTAATAGACAAAACTTGAAACACATTGAATTTAAATTTACCGCCAAATTACAAATTAAACCACTAGCGACAAGTGTCAACGAAGTATTAAATCATTTTTCACCTGGAGCATAAGAGTTTCGTTTCTAAGGGTGGTTTTTCTATGGTTACATATCTAACCTAGATCTAACCAACAGGCATGTCAAATAATATTACACCAGAAAAGACACCAGAAAAGACACCAGAAAAGTTACCAGAAATGATGCTTCTAAGAAACTTCTACGCACTACAAACGATGCGTTTAAAAGTCCTTAGACACGCGGAATTAGAAAAAAATACTTATTGAGTAAAAATGTCTTAGATTTTCTTCATAATGCTGACAGTTGTCAATATTATTAACAGTATGTGGTACCATTGCTGGCCGATTTCTATGAATCCTCTTAGAGATAAAGAAAGTGTGTTAAAGGAAAGGAAAGAGTACGTGTTTTTACATGTCCATTTTGTGCCCCAATCTAATACTAATAACAACGCTCACGCTACTATCAAAACTTACACATCCACGGAGATGACCGAAATTTCCAATTTAATCTGATTTGTGTTGATGTAGGTAAATATTCTCTTTATATGATCCTTTACTTAGTGCAGGACCCTACTTTCATCGCCGCTAAAGATATCATTTTGATAGAAATTTAATGAAAAAGGGAACGTATTTTTTCTATAACGCAAATTATGGTTCTCATTCTTCAAAACACTTCTCTCATCAAAAAGAACACGTTTATCTTTGATTATTAGTCTATTTATTAATTCATTTTGTTCACAGCATAAACTTCTTCAAAACATTCTATAGATTTGATATTGCACATTTTTATTTTAACAAAAACTGCATGTGATGATTTCAAAATAATTTAGAAACGTTTTTACCACAAACGAAACATTGTGATTCTTATGTAAGTAAAATGTAAATATTTTTATGTGTATCTAAAGGATGTCTGACACTGTACTAAATTTTGTACAAAATTTTCATGATGAAAATTTGTACTAAATTTTGCATAGTGTCATACGCATTTTGTAAGAAAATTTGCAACAAAATTTGTGTCCAGAAATTGTTTAGGGCATGTTCTACAAACTGCACAAATTTCCTACAAAAAGTGCCCAGACTGTTACGCCGCTTGTTCGTGAGCACAAACGTAACCTACAAAGTTTAAACAGGGAAAGCTTAGTTAGTTACGAAAGATTTTTGTTAATTATGTCGTGGTCCAAGGAACAGTATCAATTATTGAGTATCAAAAATACCCTTGTTTATTTGCGACGAAATCGCGATTATATAAAAATAAATATGCACTCCAAGACGCTTTCCTACAAATAGAACCAGTTCTAAAAGAAGTAAAGCCCTGAGTGACGACACAAGATATCAAATTGAAATTTAATGGCTTGAGTACAAACTTTATGGCAAAGTACAGACAGTGGAATGCTAGCAGGCACTGCGGAACTGGCAACTAAGATGGTATCGATTCCGTTAGTTGTCATTATTAAACTTATTTATACTTTTGCTAAGTAATGTGGTAATTTAGAATTGTATATAGCAACCCTACGGTACTTCAAATCGATGGTTTTCTATTGGAGCACTGCCAGGTGCGAATGGTTACACGGGAGGACCGAGCGGGAATCACAGGGGGAAGCATAATTTACGGAGTTAGGAGAAGATAGTGTGCTTTAAGATGTAAGCAATACTCTAGATTATGTTGACACACCGTCTGTATCACCGACTGCTTCGTATTCATCGCCTAAAGGAATGTGGTAACCTAGACAAAAAAAAAACGAAAAATTCAAAATGATGTAGTAGAAGCGAACCTCATTCGAGAAGCTCCAAATACACTGGCTACCATTAATCGTTCGCCAAACACATTTTCAATTATACTCCTAGCTGCAGATAATCTCTAAAAATTCTGCACTGTTTGCTAAGCCCTCGTCAGGATATGGCTTGATAAAGCAAAAGTGTCATCGGCAATAATAACATAAGGTAGTGGCAATGTATAGAGTTAGTATACATTGGTAGTAGTTTGTTAATTCCTGGTAAGAGTTCCGACAATGGCAAATGAAGTGGACTATTTTGTATTTTGACTCTTATTAAATGCACCACCATCGCTTATAAGTCCATTAACACCAATATTCCCATACATGAATTTATAGTGGGCATCAGCTAAACTACCCTATTGGAACCCTTATAATTATAGTAATACGATCCGGATATCGGTGCTCTAAATGTAATGTGCGTCCATCGAGGGCCTCTACACAGTGAGACAACTGCCACATATTATTAAAATCTTCTACAATGTTTTTCCAATCTTCGGGACTTCTTGCTATCTGTTGAGAATAGTCCAATCCTTTCAACAAATATAATAAATATTATAGGTATACCTTACCCTTAAGTAGTCTGATTTTAATCTGCATGCTGCAATTGAACTACATACTTCAGGTATAAAACGGTTTATTGTCGCATACATAAGCGACCCGGATGTCTCCCGTGGCAAGGAATCATAGAGTAACTTCTAACTTGCAATTAATAATATGGATGCTATCGCACATATTCTAAAGTGTATGAATATTATACCTACTTACTTCCAGTAGGAATGCAATCTCTCAATCGTGCATCTTGCTTAGTTATTTCGCCTTCCATTAATGATAATACGTGTTCAAACTGATCACCACTTAACCGAAGAAAATTTCTGTAAGAAGTGGGATCTCCTTCCAGGAACTCATTATTTAACATAAGTATTTAGTGTACCTCTTCCGTTGTTTCGGCATTGCAGCTATTTTCTACACCATAATCAACGTGGATAATAAAGCATACGAGGTTATGTTGCATTAATATCCAAATTTAGTGAAAGATAAGCAAACACAGAATAAACAAAATTCCCTACATACTAATCGAAACTACACAGGCTCAAATACAATTTTCCTTACAAAATGTACGGCCGGTTTCATAGTCTCACCTTTAAAGTGACTTTAGCTAAAGGGGCTTTAAAGTTGACACGTTTCATACAGGAAAGTGTTCCGTCCTTCAGATAAAGTCTGGTAACGTCCAAGTTTAATTAAAATTTGAAATGACGTAGAATTTAAGTTATACTTGTTCAGAAAACGTGTGGACTTGTCTTAACTGGTGCCGATACAAGTGCTAACTGTCCATTATCGTAATGTAAACCAAGAAGCACTCCCGCGGAAGTAATTTTACCAAGGAGGAAGAATTGCTGCTAATAGAAATTATTAAGAAGCAGAAAAATATAATTGAATGCAAATCCACCAATAATGTATCTCATGTGGAAAAGATCATGAGAGCATTGTTGGATAAATGCAATGTGTGTATGTAATAAAACTCTAATTTTAGAAATAAGCAATGGGAAAGGATATGGGGTTGCTTTAATGCAAGAAATAAAGTGCACCGTAGCCAGGACCAGATGAGGTCAAAATGGGACAATCTAAAAACAAAAGCCCGCAAGGTGGCAGCTCAGCACAAAAGCTGTCAGGTTGCGTTGACGCACCCTGTATGTAGGATGTTATAATGACGTGTATTATGTGTTTTGAGCACGAGTGTATTGAGTTTGAACGAAAAAAAAAATTTTTTTTTTGTGTGTGTGCATAATGCATGTGGGTGTATGATACGCCACTGGAAATGTAGGAGAAATATAATTCTGTATGTAGATACGTGTATTTGAATGTTATAAAGACATTAGTGTTGGAATAATTAGATTTTGATGAATGTAAATGTGAAGAGAAGTTTGACGAGGGGACGATAATGCTTTCCACTGGATTGCTACTGTTTTGCTGCCGTTAGAGATGGAATGTTGTTGGATAAATGAGTAATTTTGGTCAGAAAATGTGAAGAATAAGTGTAAAATGTTTTAGAAAATATGTAGAGAAAGATTGGGTATGTTTAAGTATTAATTTCCGAAGGGTTTTGTAATGTTGTGCAATTGTTTTGAGAATATGTGTATGTATATGGAATTTGAGACCTTAGACGGTGCTTATTTGTGCAAATGTTGCGGAACGAGATCGAGCGCAGGTTGGAGATAAATGTTAAAAGTTGTGTAATGGACCAGAGTGGCTACTGAATGAATGTGGTGACGAAAAATGATTTCTTCATGAAGTAATTGTAAAATTTGTAAGTGAAAACAAATATGGCGATGTATTGTAATTACACGCGTGCTTGTATAGAGGGAAGCAGCTATCAGAACTATAAAATTTTGAATGAATACTATTGGAGAATATAATGCGGAAGGAAGACAGGTTTAAAGATGGATGACTGAAGTTATAAATAGGAAAGTCAGAGATTGACGAGTTAGTTGAAGTTAGAGTTAGGAAGTTAGCTTTTGGCTTGTGATGAGAGCTCGGTGAGACGCGCGTGCGAGGTAGTGTGGGATAGAATGTGATGATGTTGGAGTATATTTGTGAATTTTAATGAGGCAGTAATTGTTTAAACAACTGCGTAACCCGAACCGGGGATGAATCGAAAAAGACATTCATAAATAAAACGATAATTAAAATTGAAGTTGAAGATAAAAATTAGTTTGTTTATTTTCAAGAAAATAATAGTGCGTAAGCAGATTTGAATAAAGATAACAGATGTTATGTTAAAGTATTAAGTGCAGCGCGTGTTCTTGTAACGAGATTCAGCTAAAAGTATTTATGAGACCACCTGTTAAGTGAACGAAGTGTTCGTTGTAGGTATATTAAGCCTATGTTTAAGTAACGTTATATGACATTGAAAGTTTTATTTGTATAAGGGACTAATTTGGTGTAAAGGTTGCTAGAAATTTTAGGAGGCAACCAAACGTATACAGCTTATTACGTGTTATTAGACTATTTGTGAGTGCACAGAGGAATAAGTTTTGTTGAGCCTTTTGTAATGTGCTTCAGGCAATTTTAAGCAGTACAAATGGACTACAAATATTTGGTTTACGGAAGAAAGAAAATCCAAGGATTAATGGACGATTTTAAGTAAGGTTTATATTTAAGTATTTTAAAAATTTAGTAAAGCACGATTATCTCTTTGGTTTAGTTCATTTGTGTAATGTGATTAAATATTAATTAGCTTAGAAACGAAAAGATAATCGTTCTCGAATTATGTTGTGTTGGGTTGTATAGTATTAAGAATTTTTGCAGAAATTGGTAGTGACGTGTGGTTTTGATTTTTAACCACGTTGTTGAGGTATATGTAAATACCATTGTGTATGTAAACATTTGTTTTTGATTATTTTATGCAGGACAATATATATTTATCGTTATATTTTTTTTTACTTTGTTGTTTATTTAACCAGGTATGAAACACAGATGTAACATTTACTTAATTGGTGATGTTGTTTTGACAATTTTAAAAGTAAGCTTTGCATATTTTAATTTTTCAAATTTAAGGAACAACCTGAAAAGTCTTATTAGCCAGGTTGATTACAAAATTTTCATGTTTGTTTCATTAGCGCAATGCACAATTAACAGATCAGCTGTTAGTTTAAATTTCATTAAGTATAATAAAAGTTGGAGTTTTGAAACCTTAAATGTTTACGAATGTCAAATACGATTCAGAAGTAAAGTAAATTTAAAAGATATCGTTCATGTTAAGAATTTTAAAAATTGATTACCGTTCATTGAATGAATTTGAGTGATAAATTTTATTTTAGAAGTTTTGGTATACGAGGTGTATTCAAAAAGTTTTTAATAACCTGGGTAGTACTAAATTTATTTGAGTTTGAGTTGAATTGTTTGGGACGAGTGTTTGTGTTAGAACCTTCGTATACGAGTTTACCGAGTAAGCACAATCCTACTTTAAACAATCAAGTAGGGTTAATTAATATCCAGCTTAAGACAATTATATTAACAAAGTTTCGATTGTGGTGGCGCCTAGAGACATATTTTCCCGAATTGAGCTATTTGAGTATAAGTGTAAGGTGTTTGAGCTTATTAATCATTCATTTTACTTATTATTTCGACCACACCCATCTCCCTGTTAGCTGGCTTGGCAACCCGCTTACATTAGTGAGCATGCACGACGCCTAGTGCGGTTTGGACGTGTAACATAATTATTTGGCAGCCCAACGTGTGGGGCCTTGTGAATGAACTGTGACTTAATTTTGATATTTGATGAAATATTGTCGTAGAATTTTGGATTCTGAAGTTTAGATTAGTGATTGTTGACGAATTATCGATTGGACTTGTTGAGATTAGTGAATGTTGAGTCGTATGGCAATTTTTTTTTGTGGGGAGACAATTAGTGTTTTAAGTATTTACATTTGTGACTTTGAGTTTATTGTGTATTAAGTGAATTCTTTTGTTCTGAAAGATATTTTGGTGGTATTAACGAGTTGTTTAGGATATTTTTGAAGTATTTTGGGAAACTTTTATTTGTTAAGATGGGATATAAGATCCATATTGATTGTTTGACGTTGAATGAGATTAAGTATGAGATAGCTATTAGGGGAGGCGATGCTTCCTTAGGCATTACGGCTTTACGAAAAGCACTTAGGAATATTTATAGTGAAGAAGCTGCGGGTAGGGCGAGTACACGACCCCCGTACCCATTTGAATTTGATACTGATAGGTTAGCTATTAATGAAACTAAGTTAGAAATTGAGAAATTAATTGATGAATTACAAAGTAACGTGACTACAAAAATTATAGCGACTATTGAGACAAAATTTAAGTATATTTTTAATAGAATTAATAATGTTGTGGCAAAAACTGATGTACAAAATAAAGAGAAAGAGGACTTTATTACGAGTATGGCAATTTTAGTTTCGAATTATGAAATTTTAGATAGGCAAGTAGTAGTTAGGACTCCCGCTAATGTAGGGATAAGTACTGATGACGTGATGGCTTCACCATCAACCAATTTTAAGACTGAATTACCAATAGTTGACCCTTTAGTAAACGTAGCGCATATTATGACTGTAGCGAAGAGTGTTCCCGTATGCAAGTGGAACATCTCTTTTTCAGGTGACATTAAGTCTTTGTCGTTAAATGCATTTTTGGAGAGAATTAGTGAGTTACAAGTTTCCCGTAACGTTAAGGATGAGCAACTGTTTGCAGAATGTTTAGATTTGTTTACCGGTACCGCACTTATTTATGTGAGGTCAATTAGGAAAGAGGTTAAGACATGGGGTGAATTGGTGGAATCTTTGCGTTTGCAGTTCCAGCCAAGTGATTACGATGAAAGATTGATTGAGGAAATTAAGCGACGCACACAGGCGTCTGACGAACCTATGGGTATTTATGTTGCGATTGTGCGCACATTATTTTCGCGACTTAATGAAGGGTTATCTGAGGATAGACAATTAAGAATTTTATGTAAAAATATCGCTCCTATTTATCAGACTCAATTAGGACTTACCCAAATTAGTACTATTAGTGATTTAATTAAGTATGGGAGATTGATTGAAGAACCTATACAGGCAATGGACAGTTACGTATTCCCGAGTAGGAGAAAGTCAGATTTGGAGACCGATTTAGCATATGTACGTGAAGTAGAGAGTGTGAGTGAGTCACGTAATGTTGTGAAGGGTGACGAAGTTAAGGTATCGGAGAGAGTGGAAGTGAAACCGTCTGGGTCCAGAAAGACTATGAATGTGGCGAAACCTTTGTTGTGTTGGAATTGCAAGCAAGGCAATCATAAGGCAGTTCAATGTCAGGTACCGAAAAAGGGTATGTATTGTTATCGATGTGGTAGGGCAGATTTTACCGTTAGGACATGTCCTAAATGTTCACGATTTCCACGTAATCAGGGAAATGGGGAAGGGAGGCAATAGACAGTCGCATATTGTCTTCCGAAGTTTTTGTAGAGTCGGCTATATTTTATAATAGTTCTCGAAATAAGGCGGAGATAACGTTTTCGAAAAATAAAGTTTTAATGGATTATATGTTTGACAATCAGGATTCAGATGAGAGACCATTTATTTATGTTAATGTTTATAGTCAGTCTATGTTAGCACTCTTGGATAGTGGTTCTTCTAGAACAATTTTGGGAATAAAAGGGTGGAATAGCTTAGAAAGGTTAGGAGTTAGGTGTAGAAGTAAGCGTGTGACTACGTGTGTTGTGGCGAATGGCCAGAAAGTTTTATCTGTAGGCACTGTGACGATTCCGATTGAAATTAGAGGGAAAATTGTTATAATGGACGTGATTATTGTACCCGATATAAGACATCAGATGATTTTAGGATGGGATTTTTGGAAAAAGGCAGGTATTGTACCTGATTTTCGTAGAGGTGAATGGCAGTTTGAAAGTTTAAGTGAGATTGAAATTTTAGAGACTAGGAATTTAGTAATACATTCACGTTTAGATTTGACTACCGAACAATTGAATTTATTAGACAATTTAGTTGAGGATTATTTTGTGAGGACTAAGGAGAAAGAGTTAGGATGCGCAAATTTAGTAGAGCACCGAATTAGGACCAATAGTGAGCCTATTAAGCAGAGGTATTATCGTGTATCACCATTTATGCAGAAACATATTGATGATGAGTTAGAGAAAATGTTGAAGCTTGGAGTGGTTGAGAAATCGAGTAGTGCATGGGCTAGTCCCATTGTTATGGTCAAAAAGAAGGACGGGAAATATAGGTTTTGTGTAGATTATCGCAAGTTGAATAAGGTTACGGAGAAGGATGCTTATCCTATTCCTTACGTTTCGTCAATTTTAGATCGTCTTCGTGACGCGAAGTTTATTTCGTCTTTAGATATTAAGTCTGCGTATTGGCAACTGCCAATGGCGGAGGATTCGAAAGAGTTTACGGCTTTTACGGTACCCAATAGGGGACTTTATCAGTTTAAGAGAATGCCTTTTGGCTTAGTTAATGCACCGGCATCGTGGCAACGATTAATTGACAGTGTTATTGGTTCAGAATTGCAACCTTATGTGTTTGTTTATCTTGATGATACTATAATTTGTACACCGACGTTTGAGAAACATATTGAAGTGTTAACGGAAGTGTTTAAGCGTTTTGAACGGGCAGGTTTAACGTTGAGCAAGGACAAGTGTTCCTTTTGTCGTGACGAATTGCGTTATTTGGGTTATGTGGTAAATTCTACCGGTTTATCAGTTGATCCCGAGAAGGTTGAAGCTATTTTGAAGATTCCGGTTCCAACTACAGCGTCGGAAATTAGAAGAATTATCGGTATGGCATCATGGTATCGGCGTTTTATTGCGCAGTTTTCGTCTATTATCGCACCTCTTACGAAATTATTGAAGAAAAATGTACGCTTTGAGTGGACTGAAGAATGTAGTGAAGCATTGGATATTATTAAGAATTGTTTAGTGACAGCACCTATTTTGACGTGTCCAGATTTTAGTTTACCGTTTTCGATTCAAACGACGCATCGGATTATGGAATCGGCTCAGTTTTGACTCAGACTATTGATGGAGTGGAGAAAGTTATATGTTATAATAGTAGATCATTGACGCGTAGCGAACGGAAGTTTTCGACTACGGAGAAGGAGTGTTTGGCGGTGTTATGGTCGATAGAGAAGCTAAGACCATACATCGAAGGAGTTAAGTTTAGCGTTATTACGGACCATGCATCCTTAGTATGGTTACATAATTTGAAGGATCCGACAGGACGTTTGGCTCGATGGGCAGTTAGGCTCCAGCAGTATGATTTTGAAGTTATACATAGCAAGGGTAGAGATCATGTAGTACCCGATACCTTATCGCGATCAGTTCCCGTTATTGAGGAAACATCTAGTGAAGATAATACCGACAGTGACATTACCGGCGAAGACCATAATGAAGAAGAAGATATTGTAGAAGATAAATGGATTGAAAGAATGAAGAGATGTATTGAGAATCGACCGATAGCGTATCCAAAATGGAGAGTTCAAGATGGGAGGCTATATAAGCATGTGACGTGTAGTTATCCGAATTTACGTGAAGACGCGGAAAGTTGGCGTGAAGTTATTCCGAAGGCGAAGCGAGGTGAAATGTTGAGAAAGTATCATGACGAACCTACTGCAGGGCATGCAGGAATATTCAAGACATATGAGCGTATTTCGAAATTATATTATTGGCCTAAGTTAAAGAATGATGTGAAACGTTATGTGAATAAGTGTGAAGTGTGTATAGCACATAAACCCGAACAGCAATTACCGGCAGGACTGATGACTCAGCATCCAGTTATCGATAAACCGTGGCAAATGATTTCGACGGATATTGTGGGACCTCTTCCTAGGTCTAAAAGTGGTTATAGTTATGTTCTAGTAGTGTCAGATTATTTTACGAAGTTTGTGTTATTTTTCCCGTTACGTACGGCTACGGCCGCGGGTGTTGTGAAAAATATCGAAGAAAATGTGTTTTTATTATTTGGTGTACCGTTGTATGTGTTATGTGATAACGGATCACAATTTAGAAGTGCAGTTTTTAGGAATATGGTGGCATCGTATAATGCCAAGATCATTTTTAATGCAAATTATCACCCTCAGGCGAACCCAACAGAAAGGGTTAATCGAGTAATGAAGACTATGTTAGCATCGTATATTGAAGAAAATCAGAGAAATTGGGACAAGTATTTAGCGAAGGTGGCTTGTGCAATTAGGACAGCTACTCATGAAGTTACTGGAATGACGCCGTATTTTGCGAATTTTGGTAGAGAAATGAATCTCGATGGAACGAGACATGGAGAACCCGTAGTGGGAAATACTTTGAATGACGTCGCGTTTGCGAATAGAGAACCTTTAATTGCTAGAGGCAATGTTTTTCAAGAAGTGTATGATGACATTAAGAGAAGATTGAATGCAGCATATATTAGAAGTAAGAAGAATTACGACTTACGAAGAAGATTAGCTACTTTTCAAGTAGGAGATACTGTGTGGCGGAAGAATTATGTTTTATCGGACGCATCGCGTTATTTTGCCGCGAAATTAGCACCTAAATTTATTGGACCGTTTTATATAAAGAAAAAAGTTTCGTATCAGACGTATGAGTTATCGGACGCCTCGGGCGACTCTAGAGGCATATGGCATGCCAAAGATTTAAAGTTCAGACCCTCAGACGATTAAGTTAGATAAGATTTTAGTGAATATATATAGTAGGTTAGGCTATTGAATTAATAGATCGAATTTTTGTTTGTTTGTTCTACCGTCAGATTGCTATTGGTAGGTTGGTCGGAAAACTATCGGGCGTGTGGAGTTGACTATTTCTATTTTCTTTTGTATCAGAATTTGTCTGTTTTGTTTGTGTCCTTGGGGCACACTTGGCTGTGTAGGGACGGCCCTAGAATTTTCCTACAGCAGAGGCCAACTGCTTGTCGTAAGAGGCGACTAATCAAAGGGGTGTGTCGAGGTAGGGTGAGACCTTGGTCTTGACGGGGGCATTGTTGTCCGCTTTAGGGTTGGTTGTCGTTCCGCGAGTGTCGTTATTTTGTTGGTTGCGTGTTTGACGCAGGGTTATTTTTGGGTTCTTGAGTTCGGTTGTTTAGTTCCACTTTCGTACATATAAATATAGTTATAGTTAAGCATATGCATTTTTTTGGATTTAGATTATAATAGGGTTATTTTGGGTCTTAGACCACTTTACGGTATCGCCGTCGTATATAGTTACGATTATTTAGATTAGGGTCTTTTGTTTTTAGGAAGTCTGATGGGTCTACTTTATTGATTACCGATTTGTGACGTGTTCTTTTGAACCCTACCGGATTTGACGTTTGTTTTTTTTTTGGGTGAGTGTGTTTTTTTTTGAGTGTATGATGTCGACACCAGGAGGCAGGTGCTGGGTTGGGAAGCAGTCACGTGGGACACGGCTGTGGAACTCCCAGCATTGACGGGTTTAGTCCCATTGCGTTGGAGTGAGAGTGACGTAGGTGATAGTCGGTGAGGCTGACCCCTCATCGGCTGCGGAGCAGATTGCTCGTATTTTTGATGTTTACCCCGCTTTGGCGGTGGCTTTCGATTTTTTCGGCTACGCCGGTCCCCATGGTTCTGGACCGCTTCTCGGCCAGGTCATGTTTAGGATGTGGTTTCTGCCCACCCTATTTTAGGTTCGGGGCCCTATAGTCTCCGGCTGAGTTGTAGTGGCGGTGCTGCAGCTCAGTGTTGTTTTGTGTGATCTTTGTCTTGGTGATGGGGAGCGGAGCGGATCCACTCTCCACCATGCACCGTTAGTTGGGTTGTGACTTTACGAGCGGACCTCGGTGAAGTGTTCTAGTTTTGACTTTGTGTAGGTCTCTTAGGACCAGTATTTTGAGTTTTCTGGAAGAAAATCTCCTTGTGGAGGAGGTGTCAGGTTGCGTTGACGCACCCTGTATGTAGGATGTTATAATGACGTGTATTATGTGTTTTGACCACGAGTGTATTGAGTTTGAACGAAAAAAAAAATTTTTTTTTGTGTGTATGCATAATGCATGTGGGTGTATGATACGCCACTGGAAATGTAGGAGAAATATAATTCTGTATGTAGATACTTGTATTTGAATGTTATAAAGACATTAGTGTTGGAATAATTAGATTTTGATGAATGTAAATGTGAAGAGAAATTTGACGAGGGGACGATAATGCTTTCCACTGGATTGCTACTGTTTTGCTGCCGTTAGAGATGGAATGTTGTTGGATAAATGAGTAATTTTGGTCAGAAAATGTGAAGAATAAGTGTAAAATGTTTTAGAAAATATGTAGAGAAAGATTGGGTATGTTTAAGTATTAATTTCCGAAGGGTTTTGTAATGTTGTGCAATTGTTTTGAGAATATGTGTATGTATATGGAATTTGAGACCTTAGACGGTGCTTATTTGTGCAAATGTTGCGGAACGAGATCGAGCGCAGGTTGGAGATAAATGTTAAAAGTTGTGTAATGGACCAGAGTGGCTACTGAATGAATGTGGTGACGAAAAATGATTTCTTCATGAAGTAATTGTAAAATTTGTAAGTGAAAACAAATATGGCGATGTATTGTAATTACACGCGTGCTTGTATAGAGGGAAGCAGCTATCAGAACTATAAAATTTTGAATGAATACTATTGGAGAATATAACGCGGAAGGAAGACATGTTTAAAGATGGATGACTGAAGTTATAAATAGGAAAGTCAGAGATTGACGAGTTAGTTGAAGTTAGAGTTAGGAAGTTAGCTTTTGGCTTGTGATGAGAGCTCGGTGAGACGCGCGTGCGAGGTAGTGTGGGATAGAATGTGATGATGTTGGAGTATATTTGTGAATTTTAATGAGGCAGTAATTGTTTAAACAACTGCGTGACCCGAACCGGGGATGAATCGAAAAAGACATTCATAAATAAAACGATAATTAAAATTGAAGTTGAAGATAAAAATTAGTTTGTTTATTTTCAAGAAAATAATAGTGCGTAAGCAGATTTGAATAAAGATAACAGATGTTATGTTAAAGTATTAAGTGCAGCGCGTGTTCTTGTAACGAGATTCAGCTAAAAGTATTTATGAGACCACCTGTTAAGTGAACGAAGTGTTCGTTGTAGTATATTAAGCCAATGTTTAAGTAACGTTATATGACATTGAAAGTTTTATTTGTATAAGGGACTAATTTGGTGTAAAGGTTGCTAGAAATTTTAGGAGGCAACCAAACGTATACAGCTTATTACGTGTTATTAGACTATTTGTGAGTGCACAGAGGAATAAGTTTTGTTGAGCCTTTGTAATGTGCTTCAGGCAATTTTAAGCAGTACAAATGGACTACAAATATTTGGTTTACGGAAGAAAGAAAATCCAAGGATTAATGGACGATTTTAAGTAAGGTTTATATTTAAGTATTTTAAAAATTTAGTAAAGCACGATTATCTCTTTGGTTTAGTTCATTTGTGTAATGTGATTAAATATTAATTAGTTAGAAACGAAAAGATAATCGTTCTCGAATTATGTTGTGTTGGGTTGTATAGTATTAAGAATTTTTGCAGAAATTGGTAGTGACGTGTGGTTTTGATTTTCAACCACGTTGTTGAGGTATATGTAAATATTGTGATGTAAACATTTGTTTTGATTATTTTATGCAGGACAATATATATTTATCGTTATATTTTTTTTTACTTTGTTGTTTATTTAACCAGGTATGAAACACAGATGTAACATTTACTTAATTGATGATGTTGTTTTGACAATTTTAAAAGTAAGCTTTGCATATTTTAATTTTTCAAATTTAAGGAACAACCTGAAAAGTCTTATTAGCCAGGTTGATTACAAAATTTTCATGTTTGTTTCATTAGCGCAATGCACAATTAACAGATCAGCTGTTAGTTTAAATTTCATTAAGTATAATAAAAGTTGGAGTTTTGAAACCTTAAATGTTTACGAATGTCAAATACGATTCAGAAGTAAAGTAAATTTAAAAGATATCGTTCATGTTAAGAATTTTAAAAATTGATTACCGTTCATTGAATGAATTTGAGTGATAAATTTTATTTTAGAAGTTTTGGTATACGTGTATTCAAAAAGTTTTTAATAACCTGGGTAGTACTAAATTTATTTGAGTTTGAGTTGAATTGTTTGGGACGAGTGTTTGTGTTAGAACCTTCGTATACGAGTTTACCGAGTAAGCACAATCCTACTTTCCACAATCAAGTAGGGTTAATTAATATCCAGCTTAAGACAATTATATTAACAAAGTTTCGATTGTGGTGGCGCCTAGAGACATATTTTCCCGAATTGAGCTATTTGAGTATAAGTGTAAGGTGTTTGAGCTTATTAATCATTCATTTTACTTATTATTTCGACCACACCCATCTCCCTGTTAGCTGGCTTGGCAACCCGCTTACATTAGTGAGCATGCACGACGCCTAGTGCGGTTTGGACGTCTAACAAAGCCATGTGGGTGGAACTGGCGGAAGACCGCCCTTCCCACACAATCTGGATTCTGTCATCGAAGCGGTTCTAAAAGTTATTAATATGAAAACTGTTATTGGTTTGGACTTGCCATTTGACTGTAATGAAATAATAGTTGTAGTAAGCCATCAGTTTTTTTTTGCACATACCTAGTTATCAATCATTTTGTAGGAAAATGAAGTGCAAGCTTTAAATCTAATTAATCCTCTCTGCAGTGCTACTGTGTGTTACATACGTACAATACAAGTGTTTACCTTTTCTTTCAACCCATTGATACAAATGTAATCTCAGATAATGACAAACTAATTTCAAGTAGGTTTTAATCTAATTTCAGGTTTAAATTATTGAACTATAAAAATTAAATCAAGATCTAACTAAATCATTTCTCATCTTACAACCTTGCAAAATATTCATCAATTAGTAACCTTCTTACATTTCTGGCGTTGTTTTCGACATTATTATCACCTACTGGATTATGATTATTTGCTTCGATTTCGAAATCATATAAAAAACGATCGTTCATTTCAATGGCCAGATTATGAAGAATTGCTGTGGCTACTATAACACACGCTGCATTTTCCAGTATAAGCCTTAATCCAGTGTTAAGGATCTGAAATCTTTTTTTTCCAGACTCCATACTGCCTTTCCACTACATTCCTAGTGCGAATAAGTGACTCATTATGGAGGTTCTCAGCAGGGGTAAATGTATTTTGTAACTTTGTCACGAAGTATGGTTTCAAATTATAACGACTACCGTCACGTAATAAATAAGATTCACATTGTCCCTCTTCAAAGTTCTGCTTTAGTCAACTATTATTAAAAATGGTTTGATCGCAGCAGGAGCCAGGCCATCGAACTACAATGTTTCTAAATTGTAATTGTGCATCTGTCACAGACTGTACAGTTAAGGCAAAAAAAACCTTTTTGGCAACGAAATATTTCGGCATCCCCTCCTCTAGGATTTTAATTAGAGAGCAATCGATTGTCCCTATAACACGCGGAAATCTGGCTATTTCATAGAATCTTTCTGCTGACTCTCTTGTTTCATTTTCGTCATCGTACATATTAATATACATTGGTATCAAAGTTACGATGGCTTTCGAAACTCGCGTCACGATCCTAGATGCTGAGCTTTTCGAAACCCCTATAAAATCACCAGATGAAATCAGCAAACTGCCAGTGGCATAAAACCGTAACGCCAGTAATAGCTGGTCAATGGCTTGTATACAACTACCCCTGAAAAGAAGAAAACCGTGACTTTTTATTATTTAATAATTAAACTTAATTTACCTGTTTGTATTGTAGATCATCATGTGGTCTATTTGTTCCAGTAAATGAGCAACTGCGAGATTCTGAGTCGGAAAAAGTATCCGAGCTTGTAGAGCTTTCCAAAAAGCGCTGCATTTTAATTCTGCCACAAAATTGCTCCTATTAAAATGTGTTGAACGTGTCTACCACGTTTCTTTGGTATGCTTGACAAATTGACACTGAGTTTATAGGTTAAAGCTACTTTAAACTACTAAAAATACGACTTTATCTTAAACCTCACTTTAAAGTAGACTTTAATTTAAAGTGGGAATACGGGACAGGATTTTCTCCTTTAAAGTGTTTTTGGACTTTAAAGTCACTTTAACTTGACTATGAAACCGGTCGTTAGTAGTAGTATCAGACAGACATACATTTGTTAATTCAATTTTTTTTTATAAAATTTTGAATCAAATTTAATTTATAAATTTCCTACCAAAAGGTTTTTATTACTACGCAGATAGAACAGTAGCTTTGAAATAAATATGAATAAAATGTTCCGTCTTTTACATTATCATGCAATTATTACATTTTTAATACACTTTGATTAAAAAAACTTTCCATACGAGAGAGAATGAGGCCCTAGTATCAAATGAATCTCATTTTAGAAAGGATTTTGTGCATCGTTCTATTACTATGGATGAGACTTGGGTAATCCTGAACCAAAACATAAGGCAAAGGAGTGATGGGAACGTGATAATTCGGCTCCGAAGCAAGTTATTCGCCAAGAAGGCATTAGCATCAGTTTTTTTGGGATACCAAAGTAATTTTGTTCGTGGATTACCACCAAACTGGTAAAACAATAAATTCAGATCATTATTATAACCTTTGGACCAGCTGGTGTAAGAATTAGTGAGAAAACGCCTTGTTCACAAAAACAATTCTTTACCAATACAGAGCACCCCTTCACACAGCTCAAAAAACCATCTCGACAATCAGTGAATTGATATACGAATTGTTACACATCCACTCTATTCGCCAGCTTTAGCTCCCTCTAACTTGAGGCAGTTCTCACGTCTCAAAATGTTTATTCGTAGGGAAAGACTTTCATCGAACAACGAAGAGGTAATACCAGCCGTGGAAGCCAAACTCAACAGTCATCCAGATTCTCACTTCAGAAATGAAATCTATAAATTAGAAGATCTCAGGAACATGCGTATTGAGATATATTGAATAACAAAATGTATTTCAAACCACAGAATAGTGTTTTCCTTATCGAAGGACAAAACCTATCCACCAAAGACGTAAACAATTAGGAACTCATTTGTCGTGTTGCTAATGACTATCATATGCTACTGGAGGTTTAGCGATTAACTAGCACTAACTACTGAATAATTCTCAGGTTTTCGTTGCAAAAGTAACAACGTAATAAATATGAAGAAATGTGATGGGAAGAGATCTGATTCCCTTTATACTCCGCATACTCTAAGCTAAACTGCTACATATGCAAGCAAGTGATTGTGTGGATGCTTGCGCGTGTGCGTGTACGTATGCGTGTGCGCATGCGTGTGCGAATGCGTGTGCGTTTGCGCATGCGTGTGCGCGTGCGTGTGCGTGTGGGTGTGCGTGTGCGTGGGCGTGTGCGTGTGCGTGGGCGTGTGCGTGTGAATGTGCGTGTGCATCTGTGCGTCTGTGCGTGCGTGCGTGCGTGCGTGCGTGCGTGTGTGCGTGTGCGTGTGATCGTGCGTGCGTGTGCATGTGTGCGTGTGTACGTCCATACGGAGAGCAGCATTACGAACCCGGATGAATTCGTAAATTGCTGCAATCGTTTAGACAGTTTGTAGTATTGTTTCTAAGTATCCGACGGAATGAATTGTAGCCACTTAGTATAAGTAGCCTTTATTTCAGTTAAGGTATAATCTCCGAAGGGTAGTGCGGGCCCGGTCGTGTTGCTCTTTAAGAAAACCATCTGTAAGCACGTATTATGGCTGTTGAATGTAAAAAAGATGTAATAGTTAGTGCATACCATAGATGTGAATTGTTACCAACTCACATCGCGATGGGCATAAAAATGCTGATACTACTCAACGGTGATGAAAAGGACGGAGTTACTCTGGGCGTTCCTGTCTCCTGGCTCTATCGCTCTCATCACGTTGGAGATAGACGGTAATGTAGTGCGACCAATAGTCATAGGGTTGTGCGTTAACCAAAACCAGTGGTCGGAATGTCGTTATCGTCATTACCATTATTGCCTTGAACCTCCTGATTGCGATTATCGTTCTTACGAACCCACCCACCGTCTTTGTCATATTGCTATATGCTGTGGATAAGTTACGGCGCCCTGTTGTCAAGTTCTTGTGGCGTATTAGGCTGAACGAAGATGACTTCGTTGTAAAAGTTGATAGCTCTGTCTCGTGTAATTTGTTGTCTCAGCGCGTTATTGTCGTAATTGCCAGAATCGTTATTATAGGTAGGATCCATAATGTCGTAATTATCAATGTTGAGGTATTCGTTGCCATCACATGACGAACATAATGCCTCAACACTAGATGAAATGACAACGTAATCATCTCCTTCATCATAAGCGTCGTTTACAACAAAAGTTACTTTCGGATACATTACCACCTCCAATGGACGACTTGCATGAGGTAAAATACTACTCACTATGAGTGAGCCATCTGAGGGAAGACCACAATCACCTGTGAGAGAAGACCATTTAGTGTGCATGACTTTCTGAGGCGTGGTTGCTTTGCTGAATTTGGGGAAGAATGTTTCCAACTGAGAAAGCAGAATCAGCCTCCAGTCCAACAAAGCAACTGACGATGGTGCTTACTCTGTCAAATAGGTGTGTTGTAAATGATCACTCGTCCACTTCTGGAACACGCTCACATTACGGGATAGATGAGAGTATCTTGAGTCCTTCTTGTACTGCGTCATTCTTGAACTACAGTTCAAGACGATAAAGAACCGATGTGAAGGTTTACTGAGCGCTACTTGTAGCGTAAAATTCATGGAGAAGTGTTTTTATATTGCCATTAGCTAAATTCAGTAGCACTAAGCGCACATTTCCGTCACTGCATGGAAGTAGTTCTTGAATGCGCCCTAAAGGCTACTGCAGAGTTTGACGCGTGCCATTTGGTAAGAAGACCATCTCACCAAATATGATGGAGTTTAGTAGGATACCATTTGGTGCGCCTTTCAAGTTCCAAAAGTACTTTCTTAAAGTACCGATGCCAAAACTGAATACGCAGAAATTGACGGTGTTGATACTGGTTCATTCGATCTAATAGCAGGTCTTCTCATGATGGCTCAGGGATGCAGGTTGCTAATCTAACCGTAAGTAAATGGAAAGAAGTGCGGGTCATAAAGTAACCACCACTGGAATATAGTGGTGTTAAGGGGCTTGCGTTAAAAATACCTTCTACTTGAATGAAAATTGAATTAAATGCTACATACCTGTATAAGTCTAGTGTATCACAAAATTTAACATAAATGAGACTACATATATACTCAGTGACATGGAAATTGCAACACCAAGAAGGAGTAGGAATTTTTTACCAAACCGGACAGAAACATTTAACTACTAAAACGTAGCATTTGATTAAAATGTCATTCATATCGATCAAGTGGTAAAGGCTTATCTGACAGTTCGTTCAGTTTTTCGAACAATTTTCTCAGGTGTATATTGTACGAGATTGTGTTCAATTCTTTATTGTTTTCGCTTGTGATCATCTGCTTTGAGGGTGTGATCATGCCTAGAGTGCGCCAACGTGGAAATTACCGCCAATTAAGCGAATTCGACAGATATCGTATTGTTGGTTTGCGCGAAGATGATTTTTCGTTTAGAGAAATCACAAATTGCCTTAACCTCAACCAAACCACCATCAAGCGCTGCTATCAGGCATGGACTAGGGAGAGTCAGGAACGCCGCAGAAGAGGAACTGGGGGGCGAAGAAGAACAAATGAGGTGCAGGACCGCCATCTTCAACTTATGGCAACAAGAGACCGATTCTCAAGTACCAGATCAATTTCCGATCAATGGGTAGCTAACGAAGGTCGTCCTGTAACTATTCTGACAGTTTACAGCAGAATCAGAGCTTTCGGCTTATAATCCTGTCGGCCACATCTTGTGTTAACAATAACGATTCAACATCGACGACAACGTTTGGAGTAGTGTAGGTTGCAACTGCACTGGAACCAAGAGTGGCATAGGGTGTTGTTCACTGATGAATCCCGATTCTGTTTGGGGATGCATGATGGTCGTATGAGGGTCACATGAAGACGTGCGGAACGCCGAAATGTTGAATTTTCTGTTGCCAGGCATGTGCACCAAACTGTAGGGATTATGGTATGGGGTGCTATAACTTATGGGAGTAGGTACCCTTTGGTATTTATCCGAGGCAATATGAACGCCCAACGATATGTGAATGAGGTGGTAGAACCCAGTATTCTTCTATTCCTTCAGCAGTTGAAAGACCCGCTTTTGCAGTAGGATAATGCCCGTCCCATATTGCAAGACGTTCTTTAGACCGATTTTCAGAGAATAATGTTAATCTGTTGCCATTTCCACACAAATCTCCCGACCTTTCTCCCACCGAGCATTAAGGGGAACATACTGAGAATCTTGCAGCATCCTCCGGAAACGCTTCAAGCTCTACAGCATGAATTACTGGTTACTTGGGACACAATACCTGAAGAGGACTATCTGCTAGAATCGATATCACGACGAGTGGAGGAGTGTGTAACCAACAGGGGGATACCAACCCATTATTAATAAAAATTATGTTTATATTTTTTTCTTTTTGTTTGAAATTTTAATGAATTGCTACATGTTAGTAGTTAAACGTTTCTGCCAAGTTTGGTCAAAAAATCCTACCCTTTCTTGGTGTCGCAATTCCCATGTCACTGATAATATTTTATATTTGCTTCGTACAATCACCCAAAACGACCTGAACTCGAAGGATTGAAATGCCACAAAATAGCTTCATGACTACTAAAATGAATAACTTTGTTTTGAAAATTTATTGATAGGTACGTTGCGTAAACTTCTTCATTGCGCTGGTTGTAGCAACGAAGTTGTCGCCATTATCGGGACACATATGCAAAGGTTTGCTACTACGAGAAATAAACCGCTTCAACGTTTCTAAAAATGCTTAAGCATGTTTACTCTTAACGATCTCAAGGTGGTAGGCCTTGATTAATTGAACTTTTCTTCGATAACTATTCTTGGTTAAGAAATGATCCCGTGTATAAGTAAAACTGGGGGTAAAAGAGCGCAAACAACCTTGCCAAAAATCATCCATCTTAGCTCTGGCAAGCCACAGCCTTTATCGAAAGCACCGGATGCATATACTGACCAAAAATTTGCATAAAGTTTTTTCCAAAATTATTTAGCATTTTTCACTCAAGATTGCTAATAATCGTTGAGGTTCACAGTGTAAATGTGTAGTAATAAGATTGAACAAGTAGCGATACAAATACAAATTTTTTGTCAATAAACATCGAAAAATATTGTCATAATGTAAGTTACAGTGGCGGACTTTTCCACCAACACTAAAGAATTCCTGCTGAAAATTTTCTTATGCATGAAAACACATAGCTCTTAATTTTTGCGGCACGTTTTTCCTTAACTTTCAATTTCTGCACTAAAACATTCTTTGTGAACAAACTTTACTAACTAACATGCATGTGAAATTTGCTCCGTGGTGAGCACTGATTTTTACAATTCTCGATTGAATAGTTTATATTATACACCAATCATAACATGTATGTAGTGACATACAATACTTTGCGATGTCATAATTGCGACGACACATGGTTTTGTTTCTGGTAAGTTTTCCGATTGATGAAGCATTCCAAAGTGGAATAGCCAATGCTGTCGTGGATGGTAGACTATTACATAATTTACTCTCGCTCAATTTCATTTCATTTACTAGGTATGGTAAAGTGGAGAGTTATAGCCCACCCGACTGTGATTTACCACTATAAATGATCACCGCTTAGACGTAAACAAGTTTTTAATCGCATAAAACATAATTTGATAATTTTCATGGTTAATGTTGTTAGTTAACATGTTAACACATATTTAAATAGAATACAATTTAACCCAATAACTATACGAAAAGTCATTGACCATGATTGCCAATAACTACGTGTTTAGTTTTTATTGGCTACGTCGGTTTTTTTCATAAATATTAAAGGGATTGATTCAATATATGAGATATTTAATTTTCGAAATTTCAAACTACTTGTCGACCGTGAAAATGAATGAAATTTTTTAAAAATAGCTTATAGGTTTGTTACCTATTTAAATTTTTCTTGCAGAAAAAGTAAATATGCCTAAGATAACCGAGGGAGCTAAATACACAAAGAAGTACATAGAGCAAAATGTGCTATAGACGGACGTATGGGTCAGCGCTCTGCTTCGCTAAAGTTTAAAGTTGCTAGATCGACTGTACAATTTAGGAATAGCAATATCCATGAAAAAATTACCTAGGCCTGTTTTCTCATCGAAGGAAGAAAAATTATTAGACGAATGGATGGACTGATCACAGAAGAAAGGTTTCCCCATAACGCTTGAAGATGTGCAATCATTCGTTAAGAAATATTTACACGACAACCCCCGGCAGAATCATTCAAAAATAAACCTGAAGGTGGTCGGTTTACAACCTTTTTGCCGATACATCCAAACATTAAGAATCTCAGAAGGAATGAATGCTTCAAATGCTGTTCATTCCGAGACAAATGTGAGAAAATCGTCTCTGGAAATTGACCAATACTTGAAGGAAAAGCATCTAAATAATATACTAGATGACCCTTCACGCATTTGTAATGGAGACGAAACAAGTTTCTACTTATATCCCAAGAGCAAAGAGATGCTCACACCTAAAGGAAAGATCTGCTTTAAGCCGTTAAAGAACGGTTGTAAAAACAAAGTACTCCAATTCAAATGAAATAACCCTTATGATGTGGTTACGAAGGAAAAATCTGCTCCCATGTTAGAAAAGCAGTCGTTAATCACCTTACGTCATATACCATTAAAAATGGTCTCCCAATGCCATAGATTACACCAAACGCTTAGGAAAAGTTAAGCGTACTACAGAAACTTCCTTTTAGAAATAGGAGCAGACTGCTTTATCTATTCTGATAGTCTAGAGATACCGTAGGTGATGAAAAGTTGCAGATATTAGGGAATGCAGTTGATGGCAAAAATCAGAAAGAAAGTTTATTAAAAAAGATTATAGAAAGCTTTACATTAATTAAGTGTATTTAGCAGCCCTATTCAGGAAACGAAAATATTTACTAGAAATAAACTTACCTACAAATGGAGACTACACCAACAGTGACACTGAATTTTAAAAACTACAGAAAATTTCGTAGAGAATGATACCTTTGCTAATGATATGTAGACATCTGTTTCACTGAAAATCAAGGATATTCCTGTAGTTTTGGAAAATGATCCATTTGTGCAGCAAACTATGTCAACCGATGACATTGAAATCATCGAAATACCGGCTGGGGGCATTATAGATAATCAAATGAGTGGAATTGACACAATACAACCAGATATATTATATATTCAAACGCTCTCAACATTAACGGTCAGCCCTCCATTAAAAAACACATTTTTTCGCTAAAAACACTAGAAAAATAAGGAAAGAAGGACAGAAAAAAGAGGAAGAATTGAAAGGCGCAAGGAAGGCTAGAAGACAGGAAGCTAATAAGAAAATAGAGGTGGAAGATTAAAAGGAAAAAGAAAGATAAGGCTTGCCAAGAAAAATAGTCGCGATAAACAAACCAGTTTAAAAGAAGATCAAAAAATTCTTCCTACAGGAGACGAAACTGGTAAAAAAGGAAGAAGAATCTAGACGATATTTGGTACCTGAAAGTACTAAAACCAAATTAATTTCTAATTTTGAAATAAAAACCAAAATCAACATATTATCAGATATTCTTATAAGTAAAGAAACGAATAATGCAAAGTACATATTTCATAAAATGCACATATAATGGTCAATAATATGTATAATTAATAAGTTAAATTAAACCAATTTTTTTTTATGCGTAAGTTGCATATTTGGCCCATGTTTGCATATTTGAACTTTTATTCTATTTAAAAATTATTATTAATTTTATTACATACATAAATAAAAAGTTTACCTCGAGTAAGATTTGAACCTACGACCTGTACTTTGCTAGAGTACTTTTGAACTTATTCGTTCATAACAAAAACTTATAATAATTTTAGTCTATTTATTTGCATAAAATCATTTTTTTTAAAGGGTATATTTACATTAAAAGCCTAAATAAATTCTTTTTACAGTCGTCCTAATTTGCGATTTCTCTGAATGAGTACCCAGGTAAAATATACTACATTGTATATAACAACTTTAATCTATTTGTAAAACCGGTATTTTTACGACAGGGGTAATTAGAAAGTTTCTTAAAATACGAAAATAATCTATTGCTGTTGCTGTTTTTGCTCATTTACACTATTGCGTGTTATAGTGTCGATATTATCCAGAATGTCTTTTACAGAATTATATTCGTGGATTAAACCATATCCTGAACTTATTTTGGATGGAGAGAAGACTTTTTTCCGAGCATGCTCTAAAATTGTAAGTGTTATCACTTTATTATTTCAATATTTTTTGCATTTTACAGTGATTATTTAATTTGATAGTTAGATCTCACGAATAATACTAGATTGTGCAAAAGAAAAAAACAAATCACTTAAACCTCCCAATTACAAGGGTTTCGGACAATTCCACAATTCGCCCCTGGACAATTCGCCCCGCACAATTCGCCCCCGCACAATTCCCCGCACAATTCGCCCCCGCACAATTCGCCCCCGCATTTAAAATTGTAAAAGAAGTCAAAACTAATCACCGTTTAAAATTTATTTTATTTATTTATTTAATAATGACTTATGATTTTGAGGATACTTATATTGGTCGCCGTGGACGTAGACAAAGGTGTCCTCCTACATTTCCCGTTGCTCTATGGAATATGTTTGATCGCACAATACTAAACCAGCATCGGACGAATAATCACGTAGAAGGATGGCATCGCCATTTTCGTGGAATATGTGATAGTTCTCCAAACATTTTTAAATTTATTAGTGCCCTACAAAAGGAACAAATACTAAACAATTACCAATTAAACCAATTTAGAGCCGGAGCACCTGCACCCAGGCAACATAAAACTTATGCTGCTGTGGCTGAACGCTTAAGACGCGTAGTTTTAGATTACCAAAACAGGGATTCCTTGGATTTTTTGCGAGGAATCGCGCATAATCTTGCCTTTTAAATGTTTAATTAAGTAGTTTTTAAATTTTTTTTACATTTTCATAATAAATAAATATTATTTTTGTGGTTTACATTTTTCTCTTTATACAGTGCGAGGGCGAATTGTCCTCAGGGGCGATTTGTCCGGGGGCGAATTGTCCGGGGGCGAATTGTGGGGGGCGAATTGTGGGGGACGAATTGTCCTAAAAGCCAATTACAAATTACTAATTTCTGTATTATTTCTCTAGATATCTTGCGAAAGAAAATTTCTTTTGTATCAACACGCGAAAACACCCGCACACATAGCAAAAATTCAATCAAAGAAAAGAACATCCAAATCTCAGCAATCAAGAGAATGTAATGCAAGGAGTTCCACACGAACGCAACAGGAAGAATTTAATACGGATTTATGTAAAGCACTAATTTCGTAAAGCATTCCTTTTTTTAAGTTGAAAAATTATAACTTCAAATCCTTTCTTCAAAAATATTGTAAATTTAACATTGTGGACGAAAGTACATTGCCGAAAAATTACTTGAAAACTTCTTAAATCGAAACAATGACTCAAATAAGAATAATTATTGGTAATAATTACGTATATTTTATTGTCGATGAGACTACTGATAGTTGCTCATTTGTTAATTGGAATCCTGCATGAAATGGAAATGCCGACCTCGTATTTAATTGTCTCCAAGCAGATAGACAAAACTAACAATTTAACGTTTACGCGATTTATCCAAAAAAGTTTGTACAATTTTTATTTACCCAATTCAACGCCTAATGATAATATGTTGTTGATGATTTCGGATGCTGCACCGTATATGCTAAAAGCTGCTCAAAATTTAAAAATATTTTACAGTAATTTACATTATGTGACTTGTATACCGCACGGGCTAAATCGAGTAGCGGAAGAAATTATACATACATTTTCGTTAATCAATGGTTTGCTGAACAACGGCAAAAAAGTATTTTTTGAAATCTGCCTTAAGAGTTCAGTCCTATAAAGAAAGGTTACCAGGTCCTCCAGAACCAGTAATTACCCATTGGGGCACATGGTTGGAAGCCGCAGTTCTTTATGCAAATCACTTCGAAAGTATTAAGTGTGTAACACTGGGAACAAGCGATTCCGCTGCCGCTATTCAAAAGTGCAAAAAGCAAAAATATACTATATTCCCAATAAGTATCTCAACTTTCGTTTATTAAAACCAAATATGACTTTGTTTCAAATATATTAAAAAAATGGTAGTGGCCAATTACTGTAATTTAGGTAGAGTGCCAGAGAAATCCAACGATTACGCACACCCACACCTGCAACCACACTCACACACGCACGCACACACAAACACAGTCACACATGCACACCCACATACGCACACACACAAACACATACACACACACGCACACATACATACACACACACACACACACACACGCACGCACGTATGCAGACACACACACATACACGCATACACACACGCGCACACACGCACACCCGCACACACACGCACACATTCACACACACACACACACACGCACACGCACACGCATACGCATACGCATACGTATACTCACACGCACACGCACACACACACACACACACACACACACACACACACACACACACACACACAACACAGACACACACGCGCGCGCGCGCGGCACACACACAGGCACAGACATAGACACAGACACAGACACAGACACAGACACACACACGCATGCGCACAGGCACGCACGCACGCACACATCATGGCCGGTCTTGGCGAAACTTGACCAAACGTTGTATAATCAGCTAATAAGTCGATTTAGGGATTGTAGAGGTTGCTAGGAGAATTAATAACTAAGACATTAGAAGTAGACGTGTTGTAAAAATACTAGTTTATTAATAAACTTAATTATAAGGTATTGAATTAAAGAATTATTATAACATGGCGCAGTCGTTCTTCAAGTAATTATTAATTAAAATATTCAAATTTAGTTTGAAATATAAACAATTTTTAAAGTCTATAAAAATATTAACGTTAAACAAAGCATTGCACAACAAGAAATGTTGTGAATATGGAAACTAGGCTACCTAATAAATTAAAATTAGAAGGAAATGTTGCAGAAAATTTTCGTAAGTTTAAACAACAATTCAAAATCTTTTTAATGGCAAGTGGGAAAGATGGATTGGAAGACAAGGTGAAGGTAGCATTACTACTGAATTGTATGGGTGAAGATGCCATTGAAGTATACAATAATTTTAAAATGGAAAAAAAGAAAGATAACGTATATACAGAGGTGATCAAAGAATTTTAAAAATATATGATACCGACAAAGATTGTTATATATGAAAGATACGTGTTTTATTCACGTAGTCAAAAAGAGGGCGAGCCATTTGATAATTTTTTTACAACAAATTAAAAATTTAGTGAAATCGTGTGGATTCAAAGAAGAAGAAGAGAATATGATAAGAGACAGAATTGTGTTGGGAATCAACAGCAAAGTTTTACAGGAAAAGGATGAAAGATTTAAATCTTGAAAAATGTGTAGAAACGTGTAAAACAAGTGAAATTGTGAAGGAACAACTAAAAAATTTACAAGACGATAAAGTAGTGGTAAATGTTGTAAAGAAAAATTTTAAAATAGCTATAACGAAGAAGGATGATAAAAACAGTAGTATACGAAAAAGTGAAAAGAAATTTTTGTGTACGAGGTGCAGAACAAAGCATGGCGTTAATGAATGCCCAGCTTTCGGTAAGCAGTGTAGCAGGTGCGGTCTATTAAATCATTTTAAGGTGGCATGTAAAGTTAATTTAAAAAAAGTTAAAGAGGTTGGAACTTCAGATAATATGGTTGTAGAAACGATGAAAAAGTATAGAAGTAGAGGCGTGGGACGGAAATTACAAAATAATAAAGTGAATAATAAATAATAAAGCGAAAGTAAAAATTGATACAGAGGCGGAGGTAAATATTTTGCCTATGAAAATTATAAAATGTCTGAACGTTGATAATTTAGAAAAAACAAATATAGTTTTGGAGGCTTATGGTGGCTTTCGCATCAAGCCGATAGGATCAGTAAGTCTCATTAGTACTATACAAAATGTATCAAAAATGTTGAAATTTGTTGTGGTTGATGATGATAAAGCTAATGCTTTGTTAGGTTTAAAATCTTGTATAGAGCTAGGTTTACTGAAAAATGTTAATACTGTTAATTCAGTTGAAAGTTTTAAGGACAAAAAGGAGTTTATTAATTTAACAAAAATTTATTTACAGATATAGGTTCGTTTCCTAATAAATATAGAAATTAATTATGTGCAGGTGGAATACCAGTAGTGAGACCACCAAGGAGAGCGCCAAATTCTATAAAAGAGAAATTATTGAGTGCCTTAAAAAATTTGGAACAAAATAAAATTATTGAAAAAGTTAACGGAAGTCTTGTGTGGTCGAGCAATTTGGTAATAGTTGAGAAACAGGACGGAAATCTCAGATTGTGTCTAGATCCAATAGACTTAAATAAGTATGTTAAACGTGAGTATTGTTTAATACCCACTATACAGGAAATTTGCTCTAAATTGTCAGGGAAAAAGTGGTTTACAGTACTAGATTTAAAAGATGGATTTTATCATATAGAGATAGATGTTGATTCCAGTGAATTGTGTACATTCAGTACTCCTTTCGGCTATTATAAATTTAAACGACTACCCTTTGGCCTTAGCTGTGCACCAGAAATTTTTCAAAAATTTAACAATGACAATTTTGGTGATATATCGGGAGTCATTATATATTTTGATGATTTGTTAATAGCAGCGTCGTCGATAGAGAAGCATGACATCATTTTAAATGAAGTAATAGATGGGGCAAACAAATTAAATATAAAGTTTAATTGTAATAAGATTCAGTTTAGACAGAATCAGGCTAAATATTTAGGTATAAATTTTAATGAAGGTGGTGTACAAATTGATAATGATAGAATTACAACTACAATTGTTAGGGATGTTTAATTATTTCCGACCTTTTCTGTCAAATCTATATGAAATATTTAAGAAATTTATTAAAAAATGATGTAAGTTTTTCATGGACAGAAGTTCATGATAGATGTTTAAATGAATTAAAAAAATTAGTAATCAATGCTCCAGTACTAACAAATTCTACAGATGAAAAGAAAATTGTAATTCAGTGTAATGCTTCTAAATTTGGGTTAGGATGCTGTTTGCTGCAGGAAAACAAACCTGTTAGTTTTGCCTCTCGTAGCGTAACTAATACCGAAATTAATTACGCTCAGGTTGAAAAGGAATTTTTGTCAATTGCGTTTTCAGTTAAAAAGTTTCACAACTATGTATATGGCAGAAAAGTAGAAGTGATTACGGACCACAAACCACTAGTAGCCATAATGAAAAAGAAATTATCAGATATTGCGTCTCCTAGGTTGCAAAGAATGAGGTTAAAACTGATCAGATATGACCTAAATGTAATTTATAGACCCGGGAGGGAGCTGTATGTAGCAGATTTATTGTCAAGAAATTTTCAGAATGAGAACATTGAAGATGATCCTTCAATGCTTGAAGTAGTGCATAATATACACGCGATTGTAAATATTTCTGAAAATAAAAAGTTAATTTTTCAGAAGGAGACTGACAAGATGAAGTACTTAAGAGGGTTAAAAAATTTGCCTAGAGGGTTGGCCAAAACAATCTAATATGTTATCAGAAGTATTGAAATTTTACTATGGCATCCAGAGTTGTTGAAAATATTGTAATGTATAAAAATAGGCTAGTTGTGCCAAGTGTGCTTCGAAATGAAATGCTAAAAATTGTGCATGAAGGTCATTTTGGAATTAATAAAACAAAATTAAGAGCGGAGGAAGCCCTATATTGGCCTAAAATGAATAAGTATATCGTAAATTATGTATTAAAATGTGAAGCTTGTGAAAAGTTTCGTCCCAGTAAAATAAGAGAACCATTATTAAGTCATGAGATACCGAATGCACCTTTCGAAAATGTTGCTTCAGATATTTGCGAATATGCCGGAAAAAATTATTTAATCATTTTTGATTATTTTTCAAAGTGGTTAGAGATAATACCAATTAAAGCTAAAACTACTGCGGAACTCATAAAAAAATTTAAGTGTTGTTTTGCACCTCATGGTATACCTAAAAAGTTAATAGCAGATAATATGCCATATTCGTCCTTTAAATTTAAAAAATTCGCGAATGAATTTAATTTTGAAATTGTTACCATAGTATCCCAAAAGTAATGGGTTAGCGGAAAGTGGGGTAAAAATAGCAAAAGGGTTTTTAAGAAAAGGTGCTGAGCTAGAAACTTCTTTATTAAATTATAGAACTACGCCACTTAGCGGCATTAAATTTTCTCCAGCAGAACTATTGATGAATAGAAAGTTAAAAACAAAATTTAATAATCGCAGTTCAATAACAACAAATGTTGATAATAATAAAATAAAAGAAAAACTCTTGCTTAGACAGTTATTAGCAAAAAATTATTATGACTTAAAGTTAAGAGACGGGAAAGAGCTACAACCTGGACAAAGTGTAGTCGAGCAAAGAGAGGGTGTATGGGAACCAGCACAGATACTTCAAAAGTGTAAAGAACCGCGTTCCTATTTAATAAAAAGAGAAAATGGTAGTGTAGTAGGCGTAATAGACAGCATCTGAGAGAATCGTTAAATAATTTTACAGTTAGGAATAGTGCAAATTTTGAATCTGATTCAAGTAATACTAGTTTAAAGAATGTAAGTAACAGTGATTTTCAAGGTGTTGTAGCTAGCAGTAGCCGACCAAAAAGGTGTATAAATTTACCAAAAAAATTGAAGGATTATGTATTAAACTAAAAAAGAGAGATGTTGTAGTGGTTGCTAGGAGAATTGATAACTAAGGCATTAGAAGTAGACGTGTTGTAAAAATACTAGTTTATTAATAAAGTTAATTATAAAGTATTGAATTAAAGAATTATTATAACAGCATGTGTGAGTGAAATTAATTCGGTGGTGTTGGAATGTGTTTTAGTGATGATTATAACGAATGTCCTCGACATTAAAATTATAGATTAGCAGGTTTATAATGTAAATGCTGCTGAATGAATTATTGGCCGTGTTTTAATGTTGTTTTTAAATAGTGGAGTGTTATGATTGGAGTGTAGGTGAAGTAATCGCAATTTTATATTAACCAGAAACGTTTGGTATAATGAAAAGTATGACTATGAATTATATTTTTGAGGTAGGAAGGGAGAATGGGACAACTACATAGGGTGATCTCTTATAGTTGCGAGGTTTCTAACCCTGGGAAACATGCCCTGGAATTAAAAGCAAAGAAAACAGGAAATGTCCTTCACGAAAGTTTACTCAGGATAATTCTCCACGTACAATTACTTTACCTTCGGAGTCGAAACCCACGTTAGTAAAAAGTATCTTCTCGTCTACTCCTCGGGTAGGTACTCCGAGAGAATACACCAAGAGCAATTTCTGCTTTACTAATTGGAGGGATTGAGAATCGGTGTATGGAAACTTGACGGGAAATAAATGGGTATTATATATAGTAGGTAACAGCAGGCAGACTGGATAAATATATAATAATTAGGAATCAGGATGAATAATTGACAAGTATTAATATATTAGGAAACCGCAATAAATATTGACAAATGAAAAGTAAATAAGCCAGGTAATAGATCAGGTAATAAGCGCAAGAAGCAAACAAGGGAGTTTGGAGAGCTGGTGGTCATGTACTGGAAATTGGACGGAAGTGGGAAAGACGTACGCAACTGATTGGATGTTTAAACAACACAGGAATGCAGTTGCGGGGAAATTGGAAAGAAGTTATTATCTAGGAAAGGAAAAAT
>JARFJB010001556.1:1290000-1310000 GCA_036346205.1 Vesta saturnalis
CGCATCTAAGACACGGCATAATTAATTGAGGTAATAAAATTAATGATAATTTGTAATTGGGGTAATAGTACTGATGTGTAAAGAGTATTTACACTACAAAAGTATGCCATAAGAATACTAGCGAAATTATAATATAATGAATCCTGTAACTCAGCTTTTAGAAATTTAAAAATTTTAACGGTCACCGCAACGTTTATGTATGAAATTTCCTGCTTCACATACATATATTCACTAAAAATTCAGTGGAACATAAATATAATACTAATAATCCTAGACACAAGCAACTTTTGATACCCGACGGACACTGTACAACTTTTTACCAAAAAAACTTTTTTCCTGCAGGGTATCCAGTCTTTAATACATTAAATGAGGGCGTAAAACACTCACCATGTATTTCTAGCTTTAAGAAAAAAGTAAAAACACTTTTACTAGCTGTCAACCCGTATACTCTCAGTGATTTCTTTATCAACTACGTGTAACTTTCACATTTGTTAAATTTGTTAGACGTTTAGTAAGAAACCGATGTCATTATATTCAGTGTACAATATTTGTTTAGGTATATTTCTCTATACATGTACGTCCTTTCTGCTACTTTATGTACACTTCTGTTCACGGAAACCGCATACACTTAGATTTAAGTGGTGTAACTCGCTGTTTAACGTTACTGTCAATGCCATTATGATCCAACCATGAAAATATTTTGACATTCGTTTGAACGTCAACATTTTCACTCGCAACCATGGAAATAGATCTGGAGCAAATTTACAAAGCTCAAAAAACCAAAATCGCTCTCAGGGTATGTATGCTTTCTCAGTGAACAGAAGTGTACTTGACAATGTCTGTATCGAGGATAATTTCATTCCAAAATTTAAGAAAATAAATATTTTTATTGACCAGTCGAAGATTACTGTCAGAAATCTCAACAGAAACCGAAAGTAACTAAATCAAAGCTAACGGTAATTATTCGATTTTATATAATGTATGGCACTGTTGGAGGGTTATCTTCTCTTGGTACATGATTGTGGTTGTCCTGCTCTAACCAGTTTTGAGTCTTTTTGGCATAATGGCATGAAGCGTGAGATCGGGCCAAAATATTATTTCATCGTTCTAATGATGGGTATTAATAAAATTAAACAGTTTCGGTAAGCATCTTTGAGCATAAAGCCCAGATTCTCCCCGATCTCTGCTAACATAATGTGTTGAGACACCAGCCACTGAAATCGCACACTAGACTAAAAGTTTGTCAACAAATTTTGCTTTTGCTTTGAATTTTACTTCGTTTGGACAATTTTCAATATCAGAAGTATAAAACCCCTCTCACTTCAAAATTTGACAGCGTAAAGTATTTCTCATCATCTATTATGACTATTCACAACATGCCTTCGTTTCAAAGCTCTGCAACATATAGGTATTCTTTCTAGCTGTGTCTGGGTGTATTTAGGAAACTTCCTTCTCCTTCTATAAACTACATCATTTCTTGGCAAAGTTCTCGGTCTTGTATGAGACCCCAAAACGGCGACCCAGCTTTCGACTAGAAATTCCAATTCTGTCTTGAGCGGATTATACCAATCTATTAATCGTGTTTTGTCTCAAAACGTGAGATCTGCCAGTTTTAGGCAAATTAATGCAAAGTCTACCCTCTCCGCATTCTCTTATTGCCTGATAGATTGTTGCTTGACTAACGTTTTGACTAAGCTATAAATACTCTTGCGAATTTCAAGTATGCATGACACACTGAACGCCGGTATTGAATAAACTTAACGTTTGTCAAAAGCAAGAAAACATGATTTTTTACCGATCGAATGGCAATTTCAGAGCAAAATTTTTCTCAAAACCTATGCCCCATACGTTACTACATTTTACGTGCTTTAGTGCCTTTGTTAAGACACATTCTTTTGTAGAGATCGATATGTAAACAAATTTGTTAAAAGTGCATTAAATACCGCTTTATGCGATTAGAAAATTGGGCGTAGAACATATTTACTTACTTCATAATCAAATATTAACTACTTACTATTATTATTAGTATTAAAAATTAATTAATTACTTACATCTATTTCGTACGGAATGTAAAAAGCCGTTATTCACGGTGATCAAACAATGTATAAATTGAAATAGTGAAAAGCAGTACCTACACCTGTGTACTTCTGTGAAACGAGATCGCTCAGCCTAATGCTTTAAGACCTCTGCGCAACCAGCCTTTTCGACAGGCAGATTGACATAAGCTCTATATTTAGGTAAAGTGAGGTATAAGACTGACCGTGACCGAACAATATTGAGAAAAACTGTTCATGGTAAGTAAATAGGTATAGGAGGCAAAATACGGTTTCTGCCTGCACTTAAGGAATGTCGTTTATAATATTTTTATATCCACAGAAGGTAGACACGTCGCTGTAAATATACTACTAAAATACGCTGGTTAGTCTTAGTATGTTAACACCTCCACTACAAACCAGATTGGTTAATTACATTTCGTTTAATTACGTCATTATCAAGTAATATTTAAAGTAAAATACTTACCTTTTTCTGTGACGAATTTTGCATTGGCGGCAGGTCTGTAAGTATTTAGGGTTATCTTGTGACACTGAAGTGATTTATAGCAAGTTTGCACCAAATGTTAATCCCTTTAATAATGGAGCACGTCATTAAAACGAGTTGAGGTAGATTGGTGAACACAGAACTCTTACATATTGCGCAAACTTATGAAGTATGCACCTATTATATCATTCGCTGATGTGCAATTTTTCGTTAGTGTGAACAAGAACTACGCCTTTTCTATTAAACACGGGACAGCAGAAGTCGATTAATCAAATCTTGAATATCCAAAATGTAAGAATTTTAGTAGTTTCTTAAATTTAGCAGTTTTATTGTATAGTTTTTCAAATTGCTGTTCCAATTTGTGTTTGTCACAGAAGCATGTCTAAAATAAGTTAAACGTAACTCAAAGTGAGACCACGCATAAGAAACTCATGTGATGAACACATCCCGGTGCTGGTTTTGCAATTTTCACTTGTGTGCGGTAAAAACAACTTGCTACACTTATGCAATTAGACCCCATACATTTTTCGACACTATGTCATTCTCAAGGGTATAAATATTCTTTCGTTGTTTAATCATATTGATGCCCTTTAGAATGCTACATAGCATTGCCTGGTAACTGATAATTCCAAAAGCCAAACATTGGATGAAAGCGAATGCTTGGGTTCTTTATCAAATCTGCAAAGTTTCGGTGTATTACACACATGCAATGAACAAGCGACATTAGCAAATAATCCACGCAATGTACTCAATACTACTGAACGGCTTTTGGTGGACCTTACTCATTTTATTCGTGCTGTATTGAATTTATCACATCATGGATTATTTAGTTGCCGTGGAATTAATGTTGTTTCCATCAAAGAAATAAGATGAGGTTATTTCTAACGTTAATTTTACAAAAGATGCACAAAAACAAAAAAATGCGTGATTCCGCCCTGGAATCAATGGTGAACGTAGGAAAAGAAAAAGAAAGATTAGCTAGAGAATTTCGGGACGTGCACCCAAACGATAACATTTATCACTGTTATTTTGGATGGGACTTCGAAGTCGGTGTTTAGCTCCAATTCAGGTGTTGCATGCATTATTGGTCAAAGAATTGGAAAAGTGTTAGTTAGGAATAAAAATAAGTATTGCTGCAGTTGCGCCACCCAAACGAATATACCCCACATACATGTTATAAATATGAAAATGTAAACTTTCACCATTATTATACATAATGAAAATAATGTTTGCTTTTTCATCTTTATCATATTTAATAAGTTCCTAAATCTTCATTTAATTCTAAGAAATAATGTTAATAAATATGAAAACGTACACTTTCACCATAGCATAATATAATTTTGTTCTAACATCTCAAGTAATTCTTACAAATATTACCATTTACTGAGGACGATAACTGTAATTGTTATCGAAACGTATAAATGTATATAAAATATAAATAGAAAAATACACCATTTAAAAACTCAAAAGATAATTATTTTAAAAATTTTTCACTAATATGAAGAATTACATTATTACGGATAGATTTTCGTCAAGCATTAAAATGTTCAATTTCGTCGTTAACACCACAGTGTGAATATTTGCTTTATAGTGTTATCAGTCTGGCGGCAAATGATTGGATTTTAGCGTGTTGAATGATTAGATAATCAGGGTTTCTAACGAGTTTATTTCAGTTGATCGGTTTCCTATTATGTTTGCTGTGTGCTGTGTAAGTATCGATCGGATATGTAAAACGTAGTGTTACATTGTTTTTAGATGATAACCTGTGACCATTCCGCGTAGGCTTTCAATAATGATGCGTAACTTTGCATCATAAAGGTAACGTTATAGCTGACGGCATAAGGAAGTCATTTTAGTATTTAAAAAATAGAATTTAAAAATCATTTATTCAACAATTATTGTAAACGTGAAAGAATTTTCACAAAAGCAATTTAGTTCATTACGTCATGGGGTCTGTCTGGAAACTAGAGTAAAATATAAATGAAATATTTTAAGATTGCGAGTTGCAGTCGATTAATCTATTAAACATCATCGATATGGATGAGAATCGTACTACTTAAAAGCAATTAATTAAAACGGCGTAATTAATTAAAAGCATAAATCACGTATTTGGTCAGCATGAAAATGATACTGATTACAGAAATAAAACTGCGGCGAAGAAAATTTAGTGCCAATATTATCGGAGTGTGAATTGTTAGAAGATATTAAATCTTTTCATCAATAGATTAAGATATCACGCCCAGAATTTGTTATAGAAAGTTAACAAAGAACTGTGCTGGATCGTTCCACTCTATTGTAGCCAAATTTGTATGCGGAAAAAGAGTAAATGACACGAATCGTGGAATGAATGGTACCAGTTACGATGCATCGCTGGAGTACCTTTCATTGCAAGGGGAACCAATTTTTTCGAAAATATCTCAGAAGCTGTCTAACCACTCGATAAAATACTACCAACAGCAGCACGCTGATAGAAGTAAATAAGTAAGGCTGCACAAAGCAATACGCGGGAGATGTGAAAAAACAAAGTTTTTGCTGAGCAAGATGTGGATCATGTTCAAATTGAGAAAATCAGCTTATACGAAGACGATATGTATATATATATATATATATATATATATATATATATATATATATATATATATTGAGATGATTAGATAAGAGTAAGACAGGGATTGGAGAGTTTAAACTAGTAATTTCTTTAAAAAAAAGGTTGAAATCAAGCATGATACGTTTACGATGCAGTTAGTTGATGTAATTTGGTTTACGATGGCAAGAAAGTGGATTTGTTTTGGTTAAAACAGTCTTAATAAAATTTATACATTTTGGTTTAATCATAAAAAGCATTCTGCTACTTAAAAGAACGTCAGGAATGTTAAATAAAGTTATTTCTGTAAGTTCGATTCAGTACTTAGTTTTGTCTCATTAAATTTCAGTTCTTTAAAAGTATTTCGGCATTTGGATGTTTTACAGGTGTTTAACACATACTGTAGAGTTAGGTTTATATTAGGGACATGTTATAAGTTAAGTTAAATGCAGGAAATATGGTAAAATTCAAGAAAGGGTTACTATACGAACATAAATGATTATTACTCATATTATATATGGAAGCGGACGTGTGATAAACAAAGTGGTGCATAATAAATATGAAGAACAGTGTATAGAACAATTTTACAGAAAGATATTTACATGCAAATACATTTTTATGTTAGAATTTTGAAAAAGTGTGTTAAACAATATGATTTCTTAAAGTGACTTAAATTTAGACAATGCAAGCAAGATGAACTATGAATATAATAAAGACAGTTTTTACAAGTTGTATGGATAACATTTTGGTGAATATGAACGTTTTAAAACGCAAATTATTTGTATATTTAGAAAAAAGTTAGGTTATGTGATAAATTTAATATTTTTTACAAATTTATAGTTTTTTAGATTAAGTTAGGCTTAAAATGTGTTGTTAATGTGATTAATAGGAGGTTTTCCTCATTTTCACACAGAAATTTAATTTGTACAAGGCGTTTGAACGCAAATTTTGTGAAATGGGGTGAGAATACAGATTTACTTTGGTAAATATAATTTTCCTTTAAATTTAAGATTTTGAACATTTAATGAATGTTTTCTAATACAAATTTTCATCAGGATTATATATATGTAGTTAATTTAAGTGTAGGTTGTAAGATTATTTAGATATAAGCAATTTTAAGTTAGAATAAGTCATTTCGTAGAATATTTAAGAGAACTATATCAAGTTGGATATCGATTTATGCAGATTTTAACATAGATTTCATTTCTGTTATCAAAATTTAAATCCATAGATTTATAAGAAAGTTATCGCATAATTTCTAATTTAGTTAAATTTTCAAAATTATTCTGACCAATCATAGACATAGTTACATTATTTAAATTTCTAAAAAAAAAATTGAAAAGGTAGTAACAACCAAAAGAGTATAAAAGGAATTGTTTTTGAGTATAATCTCTCTCTATATTTTTCCAGTTGTTTGCAAAGTTTAAAAAACTGTAGTGTTTTTGTGCAAAACAAGTAAGTTAATTAACCTCAATAATTATCGGGAAAATTAAATACAAAGTTAACGGAGAGACGTGAAGTTCAAGAACAATTGTTTTTAAACCTACATTTGTTTAAAAATGAAGTTAGGTTACCGATACCTGTTCATATTCGTAAAGTTTAGTACGAATTAAATTTCTTATTTGTGACGATTAATGTTTAACGATTTTAAAATTTCGTTTGTTTAATATAAATGCTGGTTACATTTTTCCATAATAAAATTGTAATCATTCTTCTTCAAATTGGTTTTATTCTACTGCGACATTTTAAATAATCAATGTTTGAATCGGAGCCTAAAAAGAAAGTGATATTAATTTAAAGTATATATAATCATAAAACATTATTTAAACCGATAAAGTTTAAAATTCTTAATACTATTAAATAATATCACTATCAATAAAAATTTGTGGTTGGGTGATTCCGTAAAGCTTAAAATAAAAGCGTTTACCGAAACAAAGTGACCATCAACCCGAGGACCCATGCGAAGCTATTAGGTGAATTGTAGCAGCGAACTTCGTGTATCAAGAATTTTGATCATTTTGGAAAGTGCTTGCATGTACAAATGGAACCAGCTGTATGAAGAAATCCGTTTGCAGATAGGACTTTGCACATGTGAGTTAATTTTTGATCATAACCCTGTTTATTGTGACTTTATTTGTGTGATTTCCTGCACTTATTATTTGTTTATGTATAGGTGTAAATGTTTATGTAATAGTTGTTTAAACACCTGCAAAACAAGTAGAAATTTAGTTTATTTCCAAATTTTAAATTTCAATTATCAAATTATAATCACAATTTCAATAAGTCATTATTTAACAAATTTGACATTTTTAGCAATTGAGTTCATTAAATTCATAACGCATGCGTTATAGCATAAATTTTGTTAAAATACATTTAACATATAGAATTTTTTTTATAAAGTGGAATCCACATAATATCGAACCAGAAATAATTTCCCTTTAAATCAGAACTCTATCCCCTATTGAGATAAGAGCTAGTCCGGTGCACATAAACAATAGTATTATTATATTATATTTTAATATTTTACATTTAAAATCATAATTAAACCCTATTCCCTAAAGACATTTAACTTAAATTTATTTTAATTCCCAACAGTACAATATATATATATATATATATATATATATATATATATATATAGCGCGTGTAAATCAAATAGGGGCCGCCCCCGTAACTTTTGAACGGGTCATTAGATTTTGTTCAAGTTTTCATGGGTTATATTAGAGATATTTTACATGACCGACTTCCGGTTTCACCGGAAATGGCACAAAAGCTGAAAATTTAAATGGAACAACCTGCATCTTTTTACTTGTTTGTATTCTACGGCTTCAAATACATACAGTTCATCTGCCAAATGTCAACTCAAACTCCATTTTACTTTGACAGAGTCGGCTTCAGGAGCATCGGACATTCGTTCCGCATATTGGCAGATTCCCCTGTCTCATGAATCGAAACCGATTACTGCTTTCATCGTCCCCGGACGTGGACTTTTTCAGTTTACTAGAATTTCTTTTGGCCTACACAATTCACCGGCTACTTTTCAGAGATTAATTGATCGTGTTTTGGGGGGAGATTTAGTACCTTACTGTTCCGCTTATCTTGACGATATTATTTTAGTTACACCAACTTTGAAAAACACTTGGTAGTTTTACAAAAAATATTTCAACGTCTGTCTTCTGCAGGTCTCACTTCGAGGCAGCATAAATGTCATTTCTGTCCTTCTGAATTAAAATACCTGGGATACGTAGTGAATAAGGATGAACTCTTGGTAGATCCAGATAAAGGAGCTACAATTCTTTCTATACCGGTTCCAACTAATGTTTCGGACATACGTCGTTTAGTGGATATGGCGTCGGTTTATACCAAATTTCTCTGCGGTTATCAAACCTTTGACTCTCTTACTAAAAAGAATATTCCGTTTGTTTGGTCTTCTGAATGCGAAACGTCATTCACTTCCTTAAAAGAATGTTTAGTGTCAGCCCCTATCCTTTCTTGTCCTGATTTGTCACAACCGTTTGTTATTCAAACGGGCGCGTCTGACTTTGGTTTCGTTGCGGTATTATGTGTTTCTTAATGTGGAAAAGTTATAATAGTTATAATAGCCGTTAATATGGGCCATTGATAAATTTCGTCCCTATATCAAGGGTTCTCACTTTACTGTCATTACTGATCATCATTCCCTGATTTGGCGAATAAATTACAAAATCCTACTAGACGTCTCTATCGATGGTCGATTCGCCTACACAATTTCTCTATCATCCATCGTAAAAGAAAAGAACACATAGTACCTGATACTCTTTTGAGATCCGTTTCTAAAATAGACTGCATTACTCCTACTTCTTCGACTTCTTTAGTTACTTTACCTGTCCATGATAAATGGTACCTGAAGACGATGTCTCGTGTCACTAAGTTTCCTAGAAAATTTCCTTCTTGGTTCGTAAAGGACGGTTTAGTCTACAAAAGCTCCAAATTTTCTTCTTCTGGTTCTTCCTTAACTGATTGGAAAATAGTCGCTTCTAAAGAACAACGCAAACGAATTCTGTTTGAAAATCATGATCTTCTAACATCTCATCACTTAAAAGCTTGTGGTGCTCAATCCTGATTTTCTTTCCTTATCACTCTTACTACAATTTTCTTTCGCACTCTAAATAACTTAATCATTTACCGGTTATCAACACTCCAAAACTACAAATCAACAAAGTGCACTACGATTAGCTATATATATATATATATATATTGAGATGATTAGATAAGATTAAGACAGGAATTGGAGAGTTTAAACTGGTAATTTCTTTAGAACAATTTGAGATCAAGTATGATACGTTTACGATGCATTTAATTGATGTAATTTGGTATACGATTGCAAGAAAGTGGATTTGTTTTGGTTAAAATAGGCTTAATAAAAGTTGTACAATTTGGTTCAATCATAAAAAGCATTGTGATACATAAAAACATGTCAGGAAGGTTAAATAAAGTTATTTCTGTAAGTACGATTAAGTACTTAGTTTTGTTTCATTAAATTATAGTTCATTAAAAGTATTTTGGCATTTGGATGTTTTACAGGTGTTTAACACATAGTGTAGAGTTATGTTTATATTAGGGACATATTATAAGTAAGATAAAATGCAGGAAAAATGTTAAAATTCAAGAAAGGGTTACAATACGAACATAATTTAATCATTACTCACAATATAAATGGAAGCGGATGTGCGATAAACAAGGTGGTGCATAATAAACATTAAGAACATTGTACAGAACAATTTTACATAAAGAAATTTACATGAAAATTCATTTTTATGTTAGATTTTTTAAGAAATGTGTTAGACAATATGGTTTATTAAAGTGACTTAAATTTAGACAATACAAGCAAGGTGAACATTGAATATGATAAAGACAGATTTTATAAGTTGTATGGATAACATTTTGGTTAATTTGAACGTTTTAAACGCAAATTATTTGTATATTTAAATTAAGTTAGGTTAAGTTTTAAATTTAAGGTTTTTTACAAATTTATAGTTTTTTTAGATTAATATGAGCTTAAAATGATTTGTTAATGTGATTAATAGGAGGTTTTCCTCATTTCCATACAGTAATTTAACTTGTACAAGTCATTTGAACATAAATTTTGTGAAATGGGGTTGACTATACAAATTTCCTATGTTAAACAGAATTTTCCTCTAAATTTAAGATTTTGGACATATAATAAATGTTTTTCAATACAAATTTTCGTCCAGATCACAAATATGTAGTTAATTTAAGTGTAGATAGTAAGATTTTTTAGATATAAGCAATTTCAGTTTAGAATAAGTCAATTCGTAGAATATTTAAGAGAGTTATACCAGGTTTGGTATCAAATTGCGCAGAATTTAGCACAGATTTCATTTCTGCTTTTAAAATTTAAATCAATAGCTTTATAAAAAAGTTATAGCATAATTTATAATTTAGTTAAGTTTTCGAATTTATTCTGACCAATCATAGACTTGGTTACATTATTTGGATTTCTAAAAAAAATGAAAATGTGGTAACTAACAGAAGGGTATATAAGGAATTGCTTCTGGGCAGAATCTCTCTCTATATTTTTCTATTTCATCTAGTTGTTTTGCAAAGTTTAAAAAAGTGTAGTGTTTGTGTTTAACAAGTAAGTTATTTATCCACAATTATTATCGGGAGACATTAATACAAGTTTAACGGAGAGACGAGAAGTTCAGAAACAATTGTTTTTTAACCTACATTTGTTAAAATAAAGTTAGGTTACCGATATTTGTCCATGTTCGTAAAGCTTATTACGAATTAAATTTCACAGTTGTTACGATTAATGTTTGACTATTTTAAAAAAGTTCGTTTGTTTAATTTAATTTGTGGTTACGTTTTCCAAAATAAAATTGTAAACATTTTTTTCTTTCAGCTGGTATTTTATTCCTGCTGCGATATTTTAATAATTGATAATCCATTCGGATGCTAAAAAGAAAGTGATAATAATTTAAAATTTCTACAATCTTAAAACATTACATAAACCGATAAGTTTGAAACATCTTAAAACAATTCAATAAATATTATTAGCAATAAATTTTGTGGTTGAGTGAAACTTTTAAGCATATAATAACCACGTTTACCACAACAAAGCAACCATCAATCCGAGGGCCAGTGTGAAATTATTGGACGTATTGCAGCAGGGAATTTGATGGATCAATAACTTCGATCATCAATTGGAAAGAGCTTACATGAATAATTGGAACCAGCTGTATGAAAACATCCGTTTGCAGATAGGACAATGCACATGTGAGTCAATTTTTAATCTTAACCCTGCTAGTGTATCTTTATTTGTATGATTTCCTCCATTTATTATTTTTATGTATAGGTGTAAATGTTTATGCAATAGTTGTGTAAACATCTGCAAAACAAGTAGAAATTTAGTTTTATTTTCAAATTTTAATTTCAATTATCAAGTTAAAATCACAATTTTAAGAAGTCATCATTTAGCAAATCTGACAGTTTGGTATTTGAGTTCATTGAATTCGCAACGCATGCGTTATGGTACAAATTTTAATAAGGTACATTTAACATATAGGATCTTTGATATAACGTGGAATCCATATAATATTGAACCAGTTAATAATTCCGTTCAAATCAGAACTCTATCCCCAAAAGAGATTTGAGCTAGTACGGTGCACAAATAAAATAATACATTTTTATTTCCCCAAATTAGAACTCTATCCCTAACAGAAATTTTTAATAATTATCCTCATTTTGATATTTGAGATATTAAAGACATTTCAATATATATATATATATATATATATATATATATATATATATATATATATATATATATATATATATATATATATATATACTCTGTTTTTTATGAAAAATCTAAATAATGTAATAAATAAAAGTAATTGCCACCCCTCTGTTTAGAGTAATTTACGGTGAATTATCTATTGGACATACCTACTAATCCTACCCTTGCCCGACAAGGGTAAGTGCTCATAAGAGAAAGATGGGTAAACAACAATGTAAGCTGCAGTGACATCTAAAATGATGGTGGCTAGAAACTTCATGTAGTACAAATAGTATTAGATGCAACTGACAATTTATATTTTTCTTTTGGGTGTTTCAGCCTTAATTGCGGAAGGGTTTAGACCTGTAAAACTTGGTTTGGGTACGGTTTTATTAGAAACTTAAAAATAGGAATACTGTCCATTTGTCCATCTTATTTTTAAACAATTGTTTAATTATAACAATAATACATGGATCACATTAATATTGCAATTTTTTTTACTAATGTAGGGGCAGTTTTCAAAGTAAGAACCGATTGCGCATCGCGGCTGCGCAGGCTATCACGTGATGTCCGTTCAAGGTTAGTTTCTCTTGGCCAGTCCCCCTCTATGCCACCATACGTTTCATGTCTCTGCTGGTGTTGGTTGTGTGGTTCTACTGCTTTGTTTGTCACCATGTTGATCAAGAATGCCGCGGATTGTGAAGTGCGCTCTGTTATTCGGTTTTTAAACCAAAAAAAATCTGTCCTGCTGAAATTCATCGGCAGCTTGTTGAAGTTTATGGTGAAGGAGTTATGAATGACGGAAATGTGCGTAAATGGTGTAGGCTTTTTGGTGAAGGAAGGACAAATGTTCATTATGAAGAACAATCTGGCCAGCCTGCTGTCATGAATGAAGATTTGACACAAAAAAATGATGAGGAAATTCGCCAAAACATGCACTTCACTATTAACGAACTTCATCAGAATTTTCCACAAGTTTCAAGGTAGGTAATTTATCAAATTGTTACTAACTGGTTTAACTATCTGGCGGCAGAGTTCTTTGATTGGTGCCACCACTTAACAAATGTTTAGATATTAAGATTAAGGGTGACTGTGTTGAAAAGAAAAAAAAGGTACTATTTTAGTTGCTGATACAATTTACGTTCATTAATAAAGTTTCTCTTACTCCACAATAAAACGGTTCTTACTTAAAAAATGATTCTCGTATATTGTATAAAAAAAGAGTACAAATTTGTTAGCTCAATATCTCTTATTCTTTTCTTTCGACGTCTACAAACAAATATTTTCAAATTAGATTTGTCTTTAGCAAGAGACCGGGAAATAATTCCCAGCATTTTAATTTAAAACTTAATTTATTATTCAAAGCGTATGTTATTTTAAATTGTGAGTTGTGTGATATATATTTAGTTATTATGCTCGATTAACTTCGAAACCATGTTTTTAAATTAAATCTGAAGTGCGTGCAACTTGCACCAAAACTCTTTGAATTTCAAGAACATATTTGATATTATAGACAGTGGCGATCTCTTACAGTTAAGCTAGAAATTAATACGAAGTGTACTGCACACGGCTAATACCGAAACACCAGATATTGCCGTAAGATGACAGACTAGTCTATAATTAAATTTTATATCAACTATTTTGTGGTACAGACTTTTAATCTGTGACAATTATAATAAAATGTAGCAAATTATACTGCACGAAAATATATGGTTCTCTCTTGCAATACCCATGATGCTCTTTATCAATTACACTCTAATATTGTTTTTATTTTACGTGGACTCGAAATGTATTTCTCGTACTCGAATTTTTTTCCTGGTTGAAAATGTTCCATACTAAGAAACGTGATAAAATTAATAACTTCGGAAATGTCAAATTCCCCTTAGAATTATCTTTAAGAATCTTTTTTATCACAATTATAATGAATGTTAATAGTTCAATTTACCTTTGTTGTAAAAAATACACCCACGTACCACAAAAAAATTAAAAGCATTTCAATAGCTAAACTATCATCAGTTCATCACCTTTAAATTTGCACGTTTTTTGTGAAACATTTTTTTTTTTGTGGGTATGTAGTAAATCTAGCAGGTGTAAGTTTGATGACAAATGTCAAATGCTTAATATATAATTTATTACGTTGTACAGTTATAGCACAGATGTATACATCTGTGGTTATAGTATATTAAAGTATAAGTGAATAAAAAGTTCTTTAAAACACGCGCGATTTTTCGAGCACGACGGCGCAGCATTATAAAAACCAGTTATCCAGGTTACTTTACGCTATTTTTTTTATTGGTGCACCTTGTAGGTAATCATAAAAACTAGTATCATTACTACAAAAAATGTAATTACGAACAAATAATGTAAAATATGTAAAAAAAATAATATATCTAACAATACTAACTGTACTTTCTATTTCCATTTATAAAACTAAAAGTTTTAAATAATGTTTAAATAAAGGTTTTGAATTTGTTAGTAATATTTTATTTGACGTTAAAAGGTACTCCAGTTAGATCAATAATCAAAAAACTGTCATTTAGACTTCCCGTTTCCTAAGTTGTTTATGTTGCCATGGTAACTATAAAAAACGCACGTATTTGAAAGTTCGATTTAAAAACGCTAAGGCGTGCATTAAATAGGTAAAATGGGGCACCAATAATAACACATTGAAAATATAAATGGGGATGATTCACAATATGCCCTCTCTATATGCTGGTCCCAAAAAATAAATAACATTTTTTCGTGTTCTGGGGGTGTCATACACATACATTGCATGCAATTAGAGTGTAAAAGTTAAAAGAGGAAGGAAATAAAACGTTTTACTTTATACATATGTTAAATCAGTTTGCGTTACTCGTTAAAAAATTGCGGGATCGGGTTCGCCGCAGCTATAAACATTTTACACGTAACGTATACCTTGATGTGAGTGTGTGTGAGTGTGTGCGTGTGTGTGTGTATGCGCGCGTGTGTGTGTGTGTTGTGTATGGGTGTGTGTTTGTGTGTGTGTGTGTGTGTGTGTGTGTGTGTGTGTGTGTGGGTGCGTGTGTGGGCGTGTGAACAAGTGAGCGTGTGAGTGTGTGTGAGTGAGTGAGTGAGTGAGTGTGTGTGTGTATGTGTGTGGTGTGTGTGTGTGTGTGTGTGTGTGTGTGTGTGTGTGTGTGTGTGTGTGTGTGTGTGTGTGGGTGCGTGTGTGAGCGTGTGAACAAGTGAGCGTGTGAGTGTGTGTGAGTGTGTGTGTGTGTGTGTGTGTGTGTGTGTGTGTGTGTGTTGTGTGTGTGTGTGTGTGTGTGTGTGTGTGTGTGTGTGTGTGAGCGTGTGAGTGAGCGTGTGAGTGTGTGCGTGTGTGTGCGTGTGCTTCAGAAACAACTGCAGCAAAATACTCTGTTACAAGAACAGACCTAAAAGTGCTAACTATGCCTACAGGCATACAGCAAATATCATTGGATATTGTCTACGATGCATCGTAGTTTTTGTTATAGCCTTGAACGGTGATTACGCCTCAAATCCATTCAGTTTTCATCACAGCAATTTTAACTACATGACTTTATGTATTGATCGTCAACAAATTATTTCGAAGGCCTTACAACCGGAATTTACAGCTAATGGTTTATATGTAAGGGCATATCACACCCTAATCTCTGGTACGGGTATTCATTTTTTGAATGAGGGCAACGATATTTCGAGAAGCGATTACCCCAACGGCTAGTGTTTAATGGCCTTTGACCTAACCCCTAACTGGTCTGCAATCGCTAGCACGCACTGGAATTTGGTTAGAAACGGCTCCATTTGCCTAGAAGTTTTGAGGAAGCTCTCGTTGAAACCGTTAACTGCTTGGTGTACGCCGAATTCTACGTGATCGAAATCGATAAACATCGGAATGTCGTAGTGGATTTCGCTTGTTCTCTAGAACACAAGCTTCAGTGTACAGTAGCAGTTGAGAGAAGATGGACGTATACTTGGACATACAAGGGTTTAGATGTGTCAACGAATTCATATCGAAAGAAATTACTGTGGTTACAGATGGTGATACTAAAACCGGGAAATTATTTTATAATAGAACCCATGTCAAGCCAGATGAGATATTTAAAGAATAAATATCGTGGACTAAAATGGCGGTCGGGTCATGTAGTGAAAAACAACTGTTTTTTGGATTCCTTAACAAAGCAATACTAAACTTGGACGAGTTGGTTGTCCGTCGATTAAAAAATTAAGAAAGTAAGCAAAGGCGTATATTTGTTTAAGACACAACATCGAGGAGCCAATGTGTGCGGTATAAGTGTTGAAATGTTTGAAATCGATCGCCAGCCCCAATAATGTGTTTCGACTTGTATATGCTTCTAATCAATTACCGAGGCACGCACGTAGACCTTGTGGAATTATTGTGAACACAGATCCTGCAAAAAAACCAGATCGGTATTAAGTGCTATTTACTGTGACGAGAATGGTAACGGGGAACATTTTGATTCCTTTGGACGACCTTCACTCGGTTACCATTTACGTTTCCTTGAGGAGAACTCTAGATGGTTCCGTTACAAAAAAACGACACTGCAGGATTACCAGTAGGATGTGTGTGGACTTTCTACTATAATGTTTTTGAATTTTAGAGTAAATAATAATTTACCAATGCTAGATTTTGTAAATAAGTGTTTCACTACATGTTTAGTTATGAATGATGAGATAATCAAATTACTGTGTAATGCTTATTTTTCAACCATTCTACTGTGATAAATAAAAGCGTGTGTAGTAGTGTAGCTGTTTTAATTAAGAGTTCCGTAACAAGAGCCAGAGAGAGAGAGAGAGAGAGAGAGAGAGAGAGAGAGAGAGAGAGAGAGAGATCTACGGTCAACCTCTATTACAGAAACATTCGCTAGTTTAAAAATATACCACTAGACAAACAGACAAATTCGAATTTCGGGCCAAAGAGGCCACGACAGGAAGACACAGACCCTAAAAGAAGTTCTTCTACCTGTCTTACAAGTTTGAATTAGGGCCCCCTTATTATAATACTATTTCTAGCCAGGGGGGCCACGACAAGAGGGCGCAAACCCTAATACAAGTTCTTATCCTGTCTTACAAGTTAGCATAAGGGCCCCTTATCAGAAACTTTCAAATTTCCCGCTGAACAAATTTTTAGTTCTGACCTGCCAATTCCAATGCAGGCCCCAAGGTTAGCCTCAAGATTAAACCTAAGGTGAGCGGCCTTAGGAGTTCCCAAGGTCAAAAATGAAAGGTGAGGTGTCTCACTACTACTGCTAAATATTGCCGCAAGAGCACTCAAAGAAAGGTGCAAAAGGTTAATTAAATGTTTAACTAAAGTCATCCATAATGAAAAAAGCACATCAGATTCCGAATCCAAAATATTGCAACCATCATAGTTCGCACAGAGGTCATTTATAAAACCTACAACAAAAATTTTAATATTCTCAAAAATGGCCAAGTACGTTAAAATAATTTCATAAAATGTTAAAAGTACTCAAAGCGATTATAAACTTCAATGCTTACAATTTTTCATCAGAAATAATGTCAGAAGCGAACATCGAAAAATTCTTAATCCTAGCCAATATGTTTACGCTTGTAATCGGAAAACCTCAGACTATACAGGCACCTCAATAATTATCAAAAGGAATAGTAACATTAAAATAATATCGACCCAAATTATTGAAGGTTATTACAGAAAATCACAATTAATTTAAATTCGGACATAGTTAATATTTACTCATTCTACTTACCATATAACTCAATGTTAGCGCTACACGTACTACATAAACTAAATACAGATATACAAATATTCAAGCGATGGAATAATAATAGGAGGTGACTTCAACTGCGCGCTAGAACCATCTATTGAAGGATTAAACTCGTCCGAACAAAACATCAAAATTCAAAGCTTTTTAAAAGAAATAATCAGCCGGAACGAGCTTTATGACCCCTTTCGATTTATGCACCCAACTATCCTTGAATGCCGTTTTTCTCCAATAACACAGCTTCAGGAATAGATCTCCTCTTGTGCAATACAAATATAATCAAACTGAAATGGGCCACAAATTTATTAGGTATCATTTTTTGACCATTTAGCTATCCAACTAATTTTAAATGAATGCACACCCACAGGAAGCCCATATTGGCGTTTCAATAACATAATACTAAATGACGAACAATATACAGATTGCATAAATAACATAATAGAACACGAATTAAATAAGATATCTCACGAAGATAAATTGGAGAAATGGATTATCCCGAAAACAGAAATAAAAACAGGCGCACTCATCTACACCAAATACAAAAATCAAACAAAGTTTCTTGCACTCAAACAATTACAGAAGCATTTTCTGTCTCTCTCAAGCACAAAAACTGCACAATCAATAGCACAAATACCTTAAAGCAATCTAACGAGATCTACAAAAGGTTATCAAAATCATCAGACATTAATAACAAGTATTTGGAAATTGTTAACGATGATGTACCGGATAAAAACCAATATCAAAGCAGGCAACGTCTAGGTTTTATCACAAATTAGGGTAAACAAACAAATAACAAAGCCTTTAGAAATATATCAGGATGTGCATACTTTTTTTGAAACCAAACAAAAAACCATTTCAACACCAAAAAAGGATCCAGTGTTGCATTTCGGTTTACCTCATTTAAACGAAACACAAAAACGTATTTTAGACGAACTTATTACATTCGATGAGTTGACGACTACACTCAAACAATTAAACAAAAACGAATCTTCTGGCTTAGACGACTTTACAATTGAATTTTAAATAAATGAATAATGCAAGGATGTCCTTTATCTGGCCTGTTATTCACGATATCATTGGAACCCTTACTTACCTTTGGTAGACAAAAAATGCTTGGAACACCCCTACCCTCTGCTCTTCATAACACATCCCTAGTTGTTACTACATATGCCGATGATATTATACCTTTTATATCAAGAAATGAAGCTTTTTCAATATTTACTGACTGTTTTCTCTGTTCTCAAATCTATCTGGAGCAGTACTTAACCAAAATAAAGCAAAAGGGTTATGGTGTGGCACATGGGTAAACAAGGGAGCGCCACTTGGCTGCGAATGGAAAAAGTGTTGTCAAAATCTTGGCAATTTCCTTCAGTCATTCCGAAAAACTAACTATACAAACAATGGCCGAAGTATTAAAGATGAATACACAGAGAGCAATTCAAAATTGGAAACATCGTTCAAGCTATTTGTCAATAAGAGGTAGAATAGAAATAGTGAGCACCTTCATAGCACCACAATTGTGGCATATCCTACAAGTGGTTTCAATCGCAAAGAGAACTCAATCACATACAAAAACAATTAATACATTTCATATGGAATGGTAAGAAACATTGGACAAGTATGGAACATTTGTGCATGCCCTTGAACCAAGGCGGATTAGGACTAGTACATCTAAAGATAAAAATGACAACACTTAGAACATTAACAACAGTAAAATATCTTAGCAGTGGTAATTCCAACTGGAAAAAACTAATAGAACTTAAAGAAATGTACCAACAGTAAGCAACACTGGCAAGAACAGCTATTATTAAAAAACTACTCCCCAGCTTTGGTAAGACAGACATTACACAGTAACTACACAACACTTAAAACACTGTGCCTGCAATATTTTTTACAGGCCTTGAATAACCTACAATCTCTCATTGAGTGTTACAATAAAAAAATCAGTAACGAATAAACTAAATAAACACGCGAACAGGGGACTATACGAAATAATTGTCCATATAATTTTCAACATAACAGAAAATACGAAAGGATCCTAGGGAAATGAACTAGTATCATAGAAACAATCTTATAAAACACCCTCCTTGGGACTAGACTCCATAGTAGTATGGCGATTCGCTAAAAACAGATTGACAGATACGCTCTTTCTAAAAAGGCAGGAATTTCTAAGGATATAAGTACCCGAGATGCAATCAGAAAGGAGACGCGTGGCTCATTACTATGACGTGCAGCCTAACAAAAGCAATATGGGATTATATCACTAAAATCATTGAATAGCTATTAAAAGTCAGAACAGTGTTCACAAAAGACCAGTCTCTACCAAAATAATCGAAAGTATAATTACAAAAAC
>JARFJB010001556.1:1315000-1345000 GCA_036346205.1 Vesta saturnalis
ATTTATAAGACTTACTTAAATAAATCCAGAAATTTGATTATTGAAGTGGCTTCAGAAATTCGCAGTTTTTGATGGATGAAACAAAATTAAAAGATTACATATCGATAAGGGTATATTATAGATGTTGTAAATTTAATCATAAATCTAGTGACTGTAAAGCAAGCATTATGTGTCCACTTTGTACAGGAAATCAAGAAGAGAGGGATTGTAAGACAAGTGAAGGTTATAAATTACAACCAATATAGTAAAAATAAGATTGATGTAAAGCACAGCGCTAAGAATAAATATTGTCCTATAAGACTAAATATCATTAAAAGAATTAAAGAAAACACAGAGTATTAAAAGGTGTCCCAATTCTAACATGGAATCATCAAAATTTCCAAAAATAAATTGTTTTCAATTGAACATGCACCATTCAAGGATAGTTTGTAGTAATTTGATTAATTTAGTACACAATCTTAACGCAAATATAATATTTGTTCAATAACCTTATAATTTAGATAATAAGATAGTTGGAATACCAGTAAATTATAACATTTTTTGCAACGGAAGTTTAAAGAAAAGAGCTGGAATTTTTATATCTAATAAGGAAATTAGTGGATTGTTAATAAGTCAAGTTTCTAATAAAGATTTGGTTGTAATTGAAGTTAATTATCAAGGACTAAAATTTTATGCCATAAGTGCCCGTTTTGATATTACTTGTAATATTAATAGTCTTAAGAATTTAGACAACGCTTTGAATTTTCTTAAAAATAAAAACGTACCTATTAATAACGATTGATAGTTGCACGATCTAAACATTGGCACGATGTTTTAACAAATCAAAGAGGAAAAGTTATGGAAGAGTATTTAATTTTAAATGATTTATTAATAATTAATAATAATAATACTCCTACATTTTTGACAAAGAATGTGTGCAGTTGTATAGATATGACAATCGTTGATCATGGTATGCCTAAATATATTGATAACTGGAAAATTGGAGAAGAAGAAAGTTGTTCGGGCCATCCATTAATTAGCTTTACAATTGAAAACATAGAAGTTATTGATCTATGTAGAAAACAGCAACAAATTAAATTTACAGTTAGAAAAGAAAATTTTGAAAGTTTTGATAATAATTTAGTTAAAGAATTTATTAATATGTGTAATTGCATTGATAATAAACATTTAGATATGGAATTAAAAGAGAAGGTTGAAAGCGATACTGATTTTGAGGCATTGATGGATAAATATGATTTAGCAATTAATAACGTTTGTAAAAAATCTATTTATGTATCTAATAACAAGAAAAATAAATATTTTGGTAAACCGGTTTCATGGTGGACACAGGACTTAAAGCTGTTAAGAAAAAGAGTTAATGCATGCAGAAGAAGATTTCAAAGAACAATTCAGGATGAAAAATTGCGTCAAGAAAGAAAATAAATTTATTTAGAAGAAAAGAAAAATTATCAAAAATTAATAAAAGAAAAAAAGTCTTGGAAAGAATTTTGTAATTTAACTTATGGAATTAATCCGTGTAATGTGATTTATAAAATGGCAAGTAGTAAACTTAAGAAAAACTTCAGTTTAGGTACCATTATCAAGCCTGATGGAAGCTACACCTCTGCAGAAGATACGTTGCAATACATGATGGACTACTTTACTCCGAATGATTCTGACGACGATAATGTTTATCATAAAGAAGTAAGAAAATATGTAGGGTTAAATATAGAAACTGACAATGATGAATAATTCCAAATTAAAGAAGTAGAAGAAATTATTAAAAAAAATGAATCCTAAAAAATCTCCTAGTGAAAACGTAATAATAAGTGTTTAGAGTTTTCAAATTATTTCCAAATTTTATTAGTAGTATATATAATAAATGTTTAAACATTTCTTATTTTCCGAAAGAGTGGAAAATGCCCTTATTATTCCAATTGTTAAACCTGGTAAAAAAAGTGCTAACGATGTTTCTAAATTTCACCCTATTAGTCTATAAAACATAAAATGAAAAATTTTAGATAAATAGAATTGTGCATCATTTTCACAAACATAAGCATTTAAATCCAAATCAGTTTGGATTCACTTCTCAGAAGAGTACTTTAGATGCATTACTTGCACTTAAAAATTTTATTATCAAAAATTTATCGATTAATAAAGATATTGTCATTACCAGTTTAGACGTTAGAGGAGTATTTGAGCTAAAAAATGTCCTGCTAATCTGTATGAACTAACAAAAGCATACTTTGCTAACAGTACTGCTACGTTGCTTAATGATAAGCAAATTAAAAGGGTTATTACTAAAGGATTCCCGCAAGGTTCTTGTTGTGGGCGAGGGTATTCAAACTTGCAATATAATGCATGTTTAAACGTAAAATGTTCGGAAAATACTATAGAATTAGCATTTGCTGATGACTTAATTATTTTAAGAAACAGTTATAATTATTTGTATGCAGAAAATTAAGCAAACATAGATTTCTTGGAACGGTTAAAGTTAACATTTATATTAACAATAAAATTTTAGAACAAATAAAAATTTTAAAATATTTGGGTATATACATTGATAATAAGTTTTGATAATCATGTTGAAATTATAACAAATAAATGCTTTAAATTTATACAAGTTTTATCAACAAACGTAATATGGGAGGATTCATTACGAAAATAGAAAAACATTTCAACTTCTCTAGGAGTAGGTTGAGTCCGAAACACGATGTCCTTTAAGCGCCCCCATAAATAAAAATTCAGGCAAGTTAAGCCTGGCGATCGTGGAGGCCATGGAAACATACTTCCTCTTCCAATCCACCGCTGATGAAATACTACATTAATATGCTCTCGCACATTAATAGCAAAATGTGCTGGGCAACCATCCAACTGCAATAAAAATTTTTGCCTTGTTTCCAGAGGCACATCTTCCAACAACAACGGTAATTGATTGGCCAAAAAGTCAAGAAATACATTTAGGGATTTCTCGAAAAAATATGGCCCAATAATTCTGCCTTCCAGTATGCCACACCATACATTTAAACTCCAACGTCCTTGACACTAAACTTCACGCAACCAATGGGGATTTTCTGCAGACCAATAATCCATATTGTGCAGATTGACTCTCCCGTCACTACTGAAGGTGGCTTCATCGGCCCAAAGAATTTTAAATAAAAATTCTCTATTTTCGCGTATCATACCTAAGATGCAATGGCAATAGTATAGCCTTCGATCAAAATCTTCCTCTTTCAAGACCTGATGCAAAACGACAGGATATGGGTGCATTCTTAAAGTAATTAAAAAAAGTTTAAACGAATACTTATATATTTTGATGGCCATTAGAACTTACCTTCAAAATATTTTGAACCGTTGTCCGTGATATGCCCAACTCAGTGGATAATACTCTTGTGCTAACATGAGGATTTCCTTCAATATAGCCCAGTACACGGTTAATATTTTCTTGTGTTCTTCCAATTCTTTGCCGTTGAAACGTAGGCCGAAAACTACCATTGGCTCGTAAGCTCACCACTAATCGGGGAAAAACTCTTACATCGCAAGGACGCCGATTTGGATATCGAGCCGCTTAAACTCTTTTAACTACCGCGGCATTCTGAAGACATTCAAAATAAACCGCAAGCATATCAACAGCTTCATTATTCGTAAAACGCATTTTGAAAGCACAAAAATTGCTCAAAGTAACGCGAAAGTATTGACAACTATTGACAATTTGAGGATTATGCATGTTTTGTTTAGGTATCTGTTTCCATTGCCTGCTTCTATTAATTGCATTTTTCGTATATATCCATAGTGAATATGCATTTAAACAAACAAAAAGTAGCATTACTTACTTGCCCGTAGTAATTTCAAAAAGGGTGATTTTATTCTGGTGTATAAATTTACAAACATTTAAAATCGCAATTTCTAGGTAACCTATTCAGAGCCGAAATTGAAGCTGCAGTTTTGTCTACACATAAGAGGCCTCAGCAATGCACAGAGTGATGGTCAGCATTTCGAGCATTTACGAGGGCATTAAAAACCTTCTTCCTTTAAATCGGTCCTTTTTAGGGCCACTACTTACATAATAGAAACAATTCCATAAAAATATAGTTAAAAAAAATAAAAATTTAAGGGATTTTCGTATAAAGTTTTCTTTGACCGATATTTTAGGTTAGGAAGAAGATATCGAGATGGGGTTTTCGCGAGCTTGTTTAGGCATCATTTAGCTACTTGTTCATGAAAAAAGTTATAACCAATGCTTTTAATTTTTTTGCGAAAATTAACCGTTTCTGTCGGAATGTCGAACAAAGCCCTCTAGCGACGACATGTGAAACTAACAAAACTTCAAATATTATAAAATTGGTAGCCCAAGAATAGCTCATTTCAACGCGCCCAAGTCTGTTAAAATTGGCTTAGCCGTTTCGAAGATACAGGGGTTTATTTAAGGAAACCTTTGAATACCCCCACCACTTTATTTTTAGACATACGTCAAAAAGTGCCAAACAAAAAAAGTTCAGATTATCCTCGACTTTAAAGATCAGTTGTTTTTTTATTAGGTTAATATAGCAGAATTCAAAGAAACATCACTTTCTTAGATTTAAGATTGCAGTTACGCCCCCTAGCGGCCATTTCAGAAAATTGAAAATATTTTCCAGATTTTTGTATTGGCCATTTTAGTAATATCTTTTTTTCCGCAAGCCTCTACGATGTATAGTTTCCCAGATACAGTAATTCGCATTCTTAGTTCGCCACCCTGTACATTTTTGTTTATACAAAAAAGAAGTACCTAGTAAGAGATATAGGAACTAATGGTAGTTTTGAATATAGTGAAATATTTGCTTATGATAAATTAATTAAATCTGAAATTAAAAATTAATTAAAGGGCAAAAGTGTATTGGAATGGCAGAACTGTTGGGGTAATACCACAAAAGGTGCAATTACAAATTTATTCTTTCCATCTGTGTTTGATAGACAAAAATGGAATTTGAAACACTCACCAAATATTACAACTATTTTAAGTCTCCACGGTAAATTTGAAGACTATTTAAAAGGATTCAAAATAATACAAAATTCAGATTGCATCTGTAATAAAAGTGATTAAGCAATACACCATATAATATTTGAATGTTTATTGTTAAAAAATGAAAATCTAGAATTAAAACATAAGATTATACAAAAAGGTGGTATTTGGCCATCCCCAAATTCTGACCTTACCTCTAAATACCAAAATGAATTCGCCACATTTGTAAATAGCATAAATTTTGATAATCTGGACCAATAAATTCAGAATATCAAAACAATTTACTTAGGATCAATATAATTTGTTTAAGAATGGTTTTTTCTCTCATTTATTGTAAACCTTAGATAATAATTTGCTATAATTTTATTAAACCGTAAGACAAATTTTGATAATGTATTAAAATAAGAAATATATGTAACTTTTAGAAATGTTAAAAAACAAAGGTTGACAATATATCAAAATAAGGATTGTGTGTAGACAATAATCACAGTATAAAGTAATCTTAAAATTGAATGCAAATTTTGTCAATGTTTGTTAGTTATAACAATGTAAGGAATGTAATATTACTAATTGTATTGGGGCATGTCGAAATAAACAAATAAATAAAAAAAGGCACAGACACGGACACGGACGCACCTACCCAAGCACCCACGCACCCACACACACGCAAACACACGCACACACGCGCACACACGCGCACACACGCGCACACGACAGCAGCACATGCGCAACACGCAAACATACAGCACACCACGCACACGGCACCACGCACCACACACACCCACGCACCACGCACACACGCACACACACACGCACACACGCACACAAGCACACGCACACGCACAGCACGCACACACGCACATCGACACACGCACCACGCACATACGCACGATCACGCACACACGCACACACGCACACACGACACACGCACACACGCACACACGCACACACGCACACACGAACACGCACCCACTCACACACTACACGCACACACGTACACAAGCACACGCGCACACAAGCACACACGCACGCACTTACACACGCACACTCGCACACACGAGATACACACGCGCACACGCACACACGCACACAAGCACACACGCACACACGCATACACGCACACACGCACACACGCACACGCACGCAGGCACGCTCCCAACCACCCACTCACACACACACACACACACACACACACACACACACACACACACACAACGCAACGCAACGCAACGCAACGCAACGCAACGCAACGCAACGCAACGCAACGCAACGCAACGCAACGCAACGCAACGGAACGCAACGCAACGCAACGCAGCGCAACGCAACGCAACGCAACGCAACGCACGCGCACGCGCACGCGCACGCGCACACGCACACGCACACGCACACGCACTCGCACACGCACACGCACACGCACACGCACACGCACACACACACACACACACACACACACACACACACACACACACACACACACACACTCACATGTTGTAAAACTCTTGCAATTATTTCCCTAGGGCTATTTTCTATTAACTTTACTGGGCTATAACTATTGTAACAAGTAGGTAATATCAGAGTAATATTTTTATTTTTCTCATATACCCACGTGCATGTAACTATGTAATGTAAAAGAAATTAGACTCATAAATATAACTAATGGAGTCGGTAAGTACTGTATTTTTCCAGTTTGATGACTGGTTAATTAAAACTAATTTTAAAAGATAAACGTAATCAGACATACCAACGTATCTTTGAAACACTTTAATGTGACGTTCATAATTGTTTTTCAAAGTAATTAAGCTTAGATTATGTGGAACTGCGTATTTTTATTTATTATTACTCCTATTTTGATTGTAATGTTCATATGCATAATTGTAAAAATGTTAACTTTATGTCAAAATTGTGTGGTTAATCAAGCATTTACAAAGATTAGCAATCACTTAAAATTGGGATTGTGTAATAAATATTGATAAGCTCGTGCGGTAAACATGGGAAACTGGAAATGTTTTTACTTAAAATTATACATTTTTGTAGAATAATAAAGAACCAATCAATTTAAATTGGTAAGTAATAATCAGTAGCAGCTAAATTTTCGATCTTGCTAGTTATTAATTTTAATGGGTTTAATCTGTTAAAATAAACATTATATATATATATATATATATATATATATATATATATATATATATATATATATATAGGTACTATACAGCGTGATTCCAAATTAGGTGCCAACCTTCAAGGAGGTGTTAGTATGGCTCATTTGTGATCGATTGAGCCATATTTACTGTCATCCAAAAATCAACGGTTTTCGAGATATTTGAGATATTGTGATTTTGTAGTAATACCCTATTTTCGGTCAGTTTAATCTGATTCTGTAGGAATTGATCCTTTTGAACAGTAATCTTAGTATAGTTTTCAATAGTAGAATATGTATTTAAAAATACAAAAATATGACGAATATCCCTATAAGAAGTAGAGGTATAAGAGTAGAGGTTTAAAATCAAAATGTAAAAGAAAACAAAACCGATTATTCTCTACGTGTAGTGTTAAAATGGCCTAAAGTACTAGCTCAATGTTTTAATTTTCCCATAAATCCATTTTTGTGAAAATTCGTTCGATTGTTACACCAGAAAAAGCTTCTCTACCGCGCTACCACTTGAAAATTCTGAATTGTGTATAATAAACCAATGAAGCCTTGATTCAATAGAACTGAGAATTTTATTCAATTTATTTTGTGTTCAAAATGGCCACCACAACTCATGCAAGCTCGAGTTCTCTTTCTTATATCTTGACAGGTAATTTTTCTTTATTCTTCATTCTTCTCGCTCCTTCTTGCATCCTTTCTATTAATTGCTGTCGGGTATGAATTTCTGTCGCTTAAACTAATTCCTTCAGTCTTCCCCATACGTGAAAATCTAAAGGCGTTAAATCCGGGCTTTTAGCCGGTCACGCAATCGGTCCTTGTCTACCTATCTACCGGTTTGCAAACATTCATTCAGCAACACACGAACATTTAAACAGTAATGTGATGGACAACCGTGATGTTGGAAAATTATGTTTTCTGTCAATGATAGGTATATCATCCAATAATTCTTCCATGTGGTTCCTCAGAAATTCTTCATATCCTTCCCCTGTCAAACGTTAGGAAGAAAATATGGACCTATCAATTTATTACTTATTGCGCCCATCCAAACATTCACACTAAATTTCCTTTGGAAAGATGTTTCCTTTTAAGTGTGGATTTACATCAGACTATGAGCGTAAATTATGTAAGTTAGTGATACTTTCCCTGTCGAATCTCACTTCGTCTGTCCATAAAGTTCTAGATAAAAATCTAGCATCCTGTCTGCCAGCATTTAAGATAAAATGACAAAATTGAAGTCTCCTGTCAAAATCGTTCTCTTCTATCGCTTGAACTCCATTGTAATGATATGGGATTAAGCCACTATTTTTCAACACAGATCAAACTTTTTTTCAGTAGGTCCCAAGTTCACTGGCAGCTTTTCGGGTACTCGTCGTGGGAGTATCTTCTACCGTTTATAATATTTCTTCATCTAGGTCTGGATTCCCAGGTGCACCAGCGTTTCTATTTTTTCCGCAATTTTCCGATAGGTTGAAGAAAATACCCTCACACGAGAAATTTGTCTGTTGGGAACACTCCTTACGTTTTCTCTTTGTGCAAGAGATGCATTTCCATTACTGTATCCATACATAATGAGAATATCAACAGATTCAGTATTAGTAAATATAGCCATCTTTTGGATATAGGTAAATATGGCTCAATTGGTCACATATGAGCCATACTAACACCTTCTTTAAGGGTGGCATCTAATTTGGAATCACACTGTATATTGATTATCGTGTCTATCTTCCATATAGATAATAAGCAAATTCTATATGTCTTATCAGATATCACAGGTAAGTTATAGTTTGTGTATATGCCATTGGTCTTGCACTCTTTTGCACCTTCCTGTTTCATTCTATTTTATACGAACTTTCCTTTGAAGTTATAACTGTATGCAATGTGCGATATAAATTATACGTCGTATTTGGTAGTGAAACGCCTATAACTTGACTTTAACTCAAAAACAGAGTTCTGATCGGTTTCCGATTTTTTCAACTTTGAGGTCGATTATGTCAAAAACGGTTTGAGATACCGAAATGCCGTTTCCAAATCCTTAATCACTGTAAAATTCTTCATTTCTTTCATATCGTACGGTGGCGACGAAAAAAATCACAACCCACATCGATTTTAGTGACTTAACTTTTTAGTTTGGGTAAAGCAGTTGTAACTAAACTGTGGATCTACAATATAAGCAAAACAAATATTGAGACATGTCTATTATGTATGCGAATTTCGCTTTAAGAACGAAACTGAGATTTTATTGGTTTTTTGTGACGAGTAGTTAAGTATAGTTTCACATTTTCCTTCAGACTGCTATGGCATATCGAGGAAGACGAAATAAACGTGTGTGAAATGTCAAACGAGACAAGAAAGAGAAAATAAGGTAAACAACTAATATCATGTCTATGATAAGTATAAATTTTTGCTCGTCTCTTGAGATCATTTGACAAAATTTTTCCATCACAAAAGCATTTCGAGCATCTTTTGGGCTTTGCAAACGATTACCACGGAGTCCACGATTATAAGGTGAATCCGACAACTCTTGGACTGTTATCTTCGTACAATCTTTGATAATGGTTTTGTGAGCGGACACATGTCCTCGTACAGATTTTGAACTTTTTTACTTCTAACGACCAAACAGAAAATAAGCAGACTTTACTGTATAAGTTGGCATTTGTCGTATTTCGATCTAAAACAACTATTATCACATGAATAAATGCCGCCTTTTTCTTTTCAACGCTTCATCCACGTTAAACTTACCTGTAGGGTTCCTGGCCTAGGAATACCAGAACCATCAATTCTTATTTATAGAACCAAGACCATTTCCTGCGACTGATCAACTACTTTTAGACCTTCGTTAATTTTCTTTAACTTATCGGTAATAAAATGTTGATAGTCTCTCAATCTGCTTGTATGCAGATTTTAAACGTTTGCTGAATGTGATAAAGACTTGGCCCATAGTCCTGCAAGCTTAGGCGTGTAGACTTACCGAAATATGTATTTAGTGATTGACCTTCCATTGATATTTATGACGTTTCGTAATACTGTTCATGATGTGTATTTTTTCATGCAGAATATGGGCAGCTGCAAATAAAGTTCATATGGCCCCTTTCAAAATCTGGTTAAATATTTTTACAGTTACATCGCGTAAGTAATTACCTTAACTTATTAAACTTAAAGGACATAAACTAATATTTGGTGTATTTTTAAATTGAAAAGATCTTAAAGTGGATTACAAAGTTAAAGATTATGATTATTTCTCCAGTTGGAAAGAATTATTACTAACTATCGTTACATTGATATATGTGACGTGCGTAATTTGAATGTCGCTATTTTAGACTACAGTCACATTTTCTTTAGTAAATTTTGTGTAGTATACATAATAATATCACCCAACGAACTATTTATATTGAATAAGAGCTACTGTGTAGGTGTACCTATTTCAACAAGAGAATTTCGGAAATAAAGTTTTTCATATCAACATATGTGTTCAATCTGGACTTTTACTTTTACTTTACTTTTGCTTTTCTGGACTTTTGTGTGCTACTGATGTTATCAACATTATGGTTATGTTCGAAAAATAGCCTCTACGGTTCTCTTTGAAATTACATGGTCACCTTATTACTTTACACTCAAGATCACTTGCTGTAAATGTAAACTTCATTGTCTACACACCACCATTATACCTGTTAACTTTAAATACAGACAGTTTCACATAAAGATAGGTTTTTTAAGCTAAAAGTACTAGGAATCTGCATCCCACATCCTGATCCTTGGGATCGGTTTGTTTAAGGTAAAAGTACTAGCATTCTGCATAGCACATACTCCCTTGACCTCAACGGTGTACGTTCTACGTTTCATTTAGTTCTACTTATAATTATTGCGTTGAGTAAACAATAACTAATTACTTCGATGTGGTACTGCTTTTTTCAGAATTAAGATTTCGGTAATCTAATTTTTGATGCCTCGTTTTCTAAACTAATTCGTGATAGAAATACAGTTTACATTAATTTGTGTCTTGCTGCATAAAACAATAATTTGAGTAACTTAAAATTTAATTTGTTTTTTATGTGTTTATTAAATAAACAAATGTTTAGTTACTGAATGCTTAATTTCTGGTTTTGATTTATACGTGCTAATTAAAATTTTCTTTTCTGTTCTCTTCTCTATTTACTCTTTTTACTACAGGGTAAATAATAAATTTTCTGACTGCGCATCCAAAGTGATCTAAATACTTCACTAACTGCTGTGTTATACTTTTTAGATTCTACAGTGAGCTGGGTTAAATCCTACCAGTGACAATCGTTCTGCGGTATTGCTAAGTAACCATAGCTAAATATTTGGCACCCAACGTTCAGTCCCGATTAGATTTTTGGTTGTTTGCACTTTATTAGTTACCATTTCTCTGAAACAGGTTAGTACACATTTTCTTTACTTATCTCGCTACTTCTCTAATAAATTTTCTATCCTTTAGTCTTCAAGATGTCGATTGTTTGGAAGTTACAAGTAAATGGCTTGAATGAAACTGAACTTCAATATGAACTCAATTCGCCTGGTCTGTCTGCTGATGTTAATGTTGATCTTTTACGTAGAACTGTCTGTAATGCTTCAGATTTAGACTAATCTCTCACTGATTTTGGTTACGATATCAAATTTAATACGGATGCTGCTGCTTTAACTCAAGCTAATACTGAATTATGTGAGTTTATTTCTACATTTTCAGGAGATACTTCTATACATTCTTTTCCTCGTTTCTGTAGACTTTTTGTTAATGCTCAACGTAGAGCAATGCTTATGGAATCTAGTCCTTCCAAGGAAGCAAAAGTAAATGATGATTTCCTACTAATTTTCGGAACAATTATGTCTGATGCTGAATCAAAAGTGTAGACATTTAAACGTGCTCCCTTTGCTGAATTCTCTTGTTTACTTTCCTCTAGTCCACAATGTATTACTGCTGTTGAAGAACGTGCTGATATAGTACTGACTTCTGCTGCTTTAGTTTCATCCGACTCAGCTCAAGCACCTGAGTGTCAGCACACTTCAAATCAACTTTCGTATGCACCCCCTTCATCTTCTAGATTCTCTTCGGCTTCGAAACTTACATTATCATTTTCTTCCGTATTACATTTTCTTACTCGTGTAGAAAAGTTAAGTTTTTCTCGCGGATTACTTCAATCTGTTAGACTAGTCATTTTCCAACTTCTTCTACTATGCGTTCGTCTAAACGTGCTGAACCTAAGGTGGTTATGCTGTTGTGCCTCCCAAGCCTACCTCACCGTCACCTTCTACTCTTGGTTATTGGAAATGCTTGAGTGTAAAACCTGTTTCTCCTCGCTATCTCAAGTCAACCTCAGGGCATTTAGGAAAATCGGGTGTTACTATACTTTCGTGTCCTGTTTGTTCTAAAGAACAGAGAAACTTCCCTAAGAGTCTTCTAACGAATATTCCGTGTATTCTGTAATCTCGGATACTCCTTTTTCTCGTGTTTCTGATAAAAAAAACTTTGGTCATACTTTTAAAGCTCTTTTGGACTCTGGTGGTTCTCGCATTGTCTGGTTGTAATATTTTACATCGTTTAGGAATAACTTTACTTGTGGGTTTACCTACTTCCTGTATCTTAGCTAATGGGAAAAATGCAATATTTAGCTAATGTGTTACGAATTACCATCGAATCGAAAACCGTTATGGTTGATGTTCTCGTAGTTCCTGAGGTATCTCAACAAACAATTTTAGGAATTGATCTTTGGCGCTTAGCCAACTTTGTACCTGACTTTAGGAATGGGCAACGGACATTCAGTAATGTATAATTTTTACATTCCCGTATAGGTATAGTAAAAGGAAGGTATTTCGATTATGAAAAAATTCGTCCTCGAGATTTTGTCGTATCTTCACGTTTTGAGGGTCTCTGAATCCATTTTGGCCATTTTTGGCAAGCCGTCTGTGTGTGTCCGTGTATGTAAACACGATAGCGGTCAAACTGTTTGAACTGAAGTGATGAAAGTTGGCATGCGGCTATTATGGCAAAATCATAAATCCGTTTCAATTTTTGGGACATGTAGGTCCACCGGAAGTACCTGTCAACCTACACAGTTTTCAAATTTTTTCAAGTAAACTAGTCGTTTAGATGGAGCCATTAAATTGAAACTTCTCACACGCATGAAAGATACTAAGAAATATTTCAAGCTGATCGAGGTACTAGTAATCGTATTTAAATAAAAAATTGTTCTTATGTAAATTAAGACTTCTAATCCAAATTTCCGACTGGGATGCTGCAAAATCAATATAAATTGTGAAAAACTTATATGCAGTAAGTCCCAGAAGTTATGTCTAAATTTTTATTTTTGACTGCGGTTTTTTAGCGGTAAAATTTTGTATATAGGGTGGGCCAAAAATAAGTTACAACCACCAATTTTTGTCAAATGGAAACACCAGTTTTTTATTTCATTTTCTGAATCTACTTTGAATTCTGAGTAAATTTCATGTACCATGTCCTATACCTAAAGTCAAAAAATCTCGAGGAATTTACAATTGAACGTAGCAACAGTTAAGACCGTATCAAGGAAGGTGGCCTTCGTTTTCTGTCAAAAAACACAACAGCAAATCAAATCAAATGTTCAAAATGTGCATCATTGGCGGCTTAACAATAGCCAGGGATGAATAAACACTCTTTGCACGTTTTGAACCACTTCTGGAATTATGGCACGCACTTCTCTTTCTGATTTTCTCTTTTAATATCACCAGATTGTTTGGCCTGTCAACATATCCTTTTGATTGGAGATTACCCCACAGAAAGAAAATCAACAGGTTTAGGTCGGGTGACCTAGCAGGACATTCGATAGGTCTTCTCCTTCCTATCCATCTATCAGGAAATGTTTCATCCAAAAATGAACCATTTCGGAGAAATGTTGAAATTCGACGTCAGAAATAAATTGACATACACAACGAACTGAAAACATGCACCTATTGTTTATGGGATCACCTTGGATACGATTATTTTAAGTGTTCTTGATAGCTTTATAAAGGCAATGTTTTTTTTTTCGTAAATATCTCGAGATCTGTTGACTATAGGTATAGCGCGTGGTATATGAGATTTACTCAAAATTCAAAGTAGATCCAGAAAATGAACTATAATATATAATAATGATAATTTGACAAAATCAAGTTGGTGATCGTAACTAATTTTTGGGCCACCCTATATACAAAATTTTACCACTAAAAAAACCGCAGTCAAAAATAAAAATCTTCGTGTCCGAGCGTTTCTCCAAAAACTAGACACTTGAACTTCAAATGAATTTAGACATACCTTCTGGGACTCACTGTATACTCAGTTTCAGCCTAAATATCAAACTAAAAATGGGCAAAAATGATAAAAATTAAAAATCTGTAACAATTTAATAATATGCTAACAATAAACGTTAAACATAAAAAGAGATAGTCGAATTATCGGACTGGTAATGTAAGTATGAGAGTTCTAATCCCCATCGGACAATTTTCTTTTTTGTTAAAATTGTTTTTAAATTTTATTAAAGCGAGAATATAATCTAGTTGAAACTAAGTTCAATGATGACAAAGTCATTTTAATTTGTGAATTATTAAAACTTTTAACGTACACATAGTAAAGGGTTGCCTCGAATGAGACTCCAACCCACGACTACTGCTTATCCAGAGTAGGGCTCTTACCATCTGAGTTATCGAGGGAGGTAGTTCCACTCGATTCAATACTAAACTGTATGTACCCTACTAGTTTTGATGTTATATAATTCTTATATATTTATGTAACTTTTGTGGCAAGATGCCTGCAAGTTTGAATTTGCCAAGTTTCATACAAACCCACAAGACTGGAACTTAGAATAATTGCTTTTTAAGCAGGTAATTAATATAAATTAAAGAGAATTATATAACATCAAAACTAGTAGAGTACATACGGTTTAGGAATCAATCGAGTGGAACTAGCTCCCTCGATAGCTCAAATGGTAAGAGCCCTACTCTAGATAAGTAGTGAACGTGGGTTCGAGTCCCACTCGAGGCAATCTTGTACTGTGTGTACGTTAAAAGTCTTAATAATTCACAAATTAAAGACTATTATGACTTTGCCATCATTGAACTTAGATTGAACTAGATTATATTCTCTCTTTAATCTATATTAATTACCTGCTTAAAAGGCAACTATTCTGTATTCCACTCTTGTGGGTCTGTATAAAACTAGCCACAAAAGTAACTGGTTACATAAATATACAATTTAATATTGAATCGAGTGGACTAGCTCCCTCGATAGCTCAGATGGTAAGAGTCCTACTCTCGATAGGTAGTAGTAGTGGGTTCGAGTCCCACTCGAGGCAATCTTTTACTGTGTGTACGTTAAAAGTTTTAATAATTCATAATTCAGGTTTTATTTTAATAGTTTTATTTTAATGTGCATTAAATTTAAAAATCGAGTACTTCTTCAAAACTTTGTACAAGCGTTAAACATTAGAAATTACTTATAAATGTATCTTGACTTATTGTTTTAAATACAAGGCATTGGACATTACCTAATATAGTGAAAATCCTTAAGAAACTTACTGTAATTTTTGTTTTAGAGTAGAGTAAAAGTGTTGAGGGACATTAAAAACCATGAACTCAAAAAGTTTCCGTTTCATGTTTGCATTGTTCGTAGAGTTTTATTATGTAAGGATATAGTACTTTTATTGTACATATGTATGTGTACGGGTATGTTGAGTGAAAACACTCCAGATTTTCGATATTGTCTTGTACGATCATTTAAATTCGTAGTCTCTTCTGAGAAAACTTCTTTAAACCTTGTTCTTGAACATTCTTTCTTAGCGGTTGCTTTGGAATTGGATTGTACTACCTTGATCTGTGCTGTTGCTTATATTAGTTCTATTCTGGATCATGTTCATGATGTTCGTTTTCTCTCTAGCTTAGATATATGTTCTGCTTGTTGGAAAATTACATTCTCTGCTGAATCTAAACCTTTGATTGCTTTCACGGTCGCTGGAAGTGGATTATACCATTCACAAGTATGTCTTTTGGGTTACATAATTCAACTGCAACTATTCAACGTTTAATTGGTCGCGTTCTAGGAGCTGATTTGGAACCGTATTATTTTGCATATCTTGATGATATTGTAATTTCTACACCTACTTTTAACACCTAAAGGTTTTAGAGAAAGTTTTTCACCAAAATATCGGTAAAATTTATTTAACAATTTCCATGACATAACAAAGGTTCCACCGGTAAAGAATCTAAGCGCTCAGCGTCTCCTCGGGAGCATTTTTCCAGTTCTTATACCTACTCGGTTTACCACATATTCTTTAGTCTCATCATTCAAAATTTGGTCTTGAGCATTTATAGGTGAGACGGCAATTGTGCGAGTTTTAACAGTTGTTTACAGAAGTTCATAACAATATAATTCAACTTAACTTTTTATGTAATTATAAAACATGAGTTTTTTTGTTTATTTATAACTTTGAAGGTACACACGCGCACCTTATTAAGCACCTATCATTTTCTGTTGTAAAAATTTATGTAAGAAGCCAGAAGGCTTGTGTTGTCATAAAAAAATAATAAATAGCAATTTTGTGGTTAAGCAATTTTTTCGTATATATTATTAGCCTTTAAATCAATTAAATCAAACATAATAATTTGCATATAACAAAGTCATTTCAGTATCACAACTTCAAGATCGATTGGCAGCTACTTTAATTGACAAAAACATCACGAGATTCATCATCTATCTTGTAAAGACAAGTTTATATTCAAAGGGCTCTTTATCATGGTTAAGAGTGAACGCGTTAATAGGGTTTAAAGATCGTAGTTTTGTTACAATAAGATATTGTTTTTGAAATGCAATAAAATAAATGATTGATTTCCTTTTAGTTTATATATTAAATCTATGATTTATGATTTGTTGATTTGTAACTATTACTTAGATAACCGTTGAACTTGGATATAATTCTTTTTGTGAATGTGGCCTTACACTAAAAATTTGTTGATTTTGTGCAACTGCTCTTCGACCGTTTTTTATAGAATTTATTCTTTTCAAAAGGATGTACTTAATAATTAATAATGTACAAACTTACATTTTATGCCAGTATAGATAGACCAATGTTTGAATTGTTTAAGTAATAATAATACTAACCAATTATAAAATTGTGTTGATATCAAGAAAGAGATGGTCGCGACGCTAGTTGTTTCATTCCCCAAACCTAATCGTCTGGACTTTAAAACTAGAAGTTGCGGCATTAAGTAGAATTCGTGTGTAGTTAATATTACTTACATCTGCAGTTATAAAAATATACGCTATTTTCTTTCTTGATGTAATATATAATTTAGTACCTTTACAATAAAATAAAAAAAATTAAATCTTGATTGGCAATTTAATTATATTAATTAATCTTTAAAAAATACACATCAGATTTGGCTAATTAAATGAATTTTTAATTATTATTTATTTTCATATTAAAAAGTTAAATAACTTGCATAGAACTGAATTGCCACTTAAAAAAGGTGTGTATTATACATTTTTCCGTAGAGATGATGGTTTTGAAATATTGACCAATGCTTTAGGGACTCCTTTTATTTTTTAGCTTTTAATTATTACTCCACAGTAAACTATCATTAAGTAAGGTTATATAATAAGTTGTCATTAATGAAGGATTTATCACTTTTTCAATAACGTTAATGCTTTTCGAGATATTCACAAAATGTACTTTAGCGCCTTCCATAAAATACATTATTTTACATTTATATTTTAACCAAAAGTTGATAGAATCGGGCGGATGGGTGTGTCCGTGCCTGTGTGTGTGTGTGTGTGTGTGTGTGTGTGTGTGTGTGTGTGTGTGTGTGTGTGTGTGTACGTGCATCCGTCAGTATGTGTGATATATATATATATATATATATATATATATATATATATATATATATATATATATATATAAATTTCCGCGTCCTCCATGTGTTGAATTGGTGTTTCGGTGTTGGCCCGCGTTGGTATTGCAGTAGTCTTTAAGGGGCTGTTTACTCGACGTTTCGACAAGGTCCCACTTGCCATCCTCAGGATACGTTTAACTTTCGAAATCAATTCAATACGTGTAACATGAAGCAGCAGCCGAAAGATAAACGTATCCTGAAGAGGGCAAGTGTGGTCTTGCCGAAACGTTGAGACTAAAGAGTACTACAACACCGACGCGGGCCAGTACCCGAAACACCAATTCAACATGTATATATAGGGGGTCGCAAGCAGGTGGGTCCCCCTATAAGTTTTTTATCTGTTTATATAAATAAATGAAATTTGGTAGTTAGAGACGTCCGATAAATCTGGATTTTTTGACATATTCGATTGTTTTCTGTCATTTCTAGTTTGCCCGGAAATGACCTTAACTTTCTTATTTTAAATGAGACACCCAGTTTAGTGTTGCTTATTTTGAAAGTAATAATATCCCAGTTGTCACTTTATGACGTCTAACTTAAACAATATCTAAATTTTTTTATTTCAATCTACAGTGTCTTGAATGGTTTAAAATAGTTAATCTGACATCAGGTAGTTACCTAAAATTAAACAATATCGGTTTTTATTTTTCAGTACCTTTTTAGGTTCGCTTAAAGTTTGCAAACTCGTATTTATCGCTCTAATCCAATTTTTCACTAGTAATGAGGGTGGCTCATTGGCATGCTTGAAAAGAATATTTTTTACCAACATTTTGATACCACACAATCTGTGTTTAATCAGTATTAAATATGACAAAGCTCTAATCTCCACAGCTTTAATAATGGCCGCCGCCGCCACTGCGTCGTTCGTAATCAGCAGCGATGTTAGCGATAACTAAGAGGCCCTGGATTTTGTTTTCCTAGCCATCTTAGCGTTTTATTGACGTAGCCGGCCTTTTTTTTAAAGCCTATAAGTTAAAAAATATTAATGGTAGCTCTAATATTGTTGACCATTTACATCTATACGTTTGTATTTAAGTTATTATGCGTTTTATTATCATTAAATTTAATTTTAAATGTAAAATTTTGCGGAGGAAAGGCTGATAATCAACTATTTTTATTAAGCCGTAAGTGGAAAGTATCAAGTTCCACGCCGCGCAACGATAGGACGCCGGCGCCGGCTGCGTTTTTAGAAAAACTAAGTGCCTTAGAAATAAGCAATTCATGTTGCTATGGTGAAACTGTCCGTTTTCCAAATAAATATTTAATTTACTTCATTATTTTTGTTGGTGTCATAATCAGATTTTGTATTTGTTGCTTTATTCGTGCTGTATTCGTGCTTTTTTGTATTAAGTGTACTTTTGGTGTGATCTGAAAAAAAAGAGATGCTTCTAATTTTTGAATAATGTAGGCAAAACTCTGCAAACGTTGCTCGCGTGTATATGCCGACAGGTTTCCAGAGAGACATCCAACCAAGCAATATTTTCCTAAACTTGTAGGAAAAATGCGAGTTGAGCGAGAAGGTGAAAACGTTGCAAATAATATATTTATTATAAATGAAGAAAAAGAGTTAGCTGTTTTGGTTTACGTAGAAATGAACAAAAATGCTTCCCTTACAGAACTCTCCGATGTGTTTCAAACATCTAAAGATTTTACATAAATACAAATATCGATCCTACAAGTGTGAATTGTACCAGCATCTGTACGAAAATGATGAAGAAAGAAGACTTAATGTTGTAATTGGTTTCTAGGTAAATACTTTGATGACAACAAAGTTCCATTTAATATTCTTTATTCTGATGAGTATCCTTTTATAAAGACCCCGCACCATTTAAATGGCAAATGGCTTTCTCTGGATTTGGATAAATTTTTGATATGTTTTAGATTGTAAGGTTCTAATCAAAGAATATGAAAGTGCTATTTTAAAATGTGATGTGCAAAAGTTTAACGAAATTAATCATTAACGCCAAACAGAATAAGTAACTACAATAGTATGGCCCATAGGGCACCTTTTCACACCTAATCAGTATCCACTTCCATCGCATTGTTATTATTTGTAATGTTTGGATCATGTTGTTGAGCTCTATTAGCAGCGTCCAATATTTGATCCAACAAAGTTGATTTTGGATAGTGAACATCATTTTCATAACGCGGATACCTCAAAACCACAAAACACTAGCAATGTGCGCACATGTTCCAAGAGTGATTGCACCTGATTTGCACGTACACTAGTAACCAAAAATTAGACACTCCACATACTCATCGGCTTCTTGATTTTCGGTGGGGTTGTAATCAATCCACCATTGCATTGCATTATTAAGAGAATCTATATGGAATTCTTCTTCATCTCGTTGAAACTTATCTTGAATGTAAGATGGGGCCAGGTTAACTTGGTATACCTCTACAGTGAGCTCTCGAAGATAATCCAAAGTGAGAAGAAGGATGTCACCTAAATTATGCTCATTTATTTGAACCCAACGAGCGTTCCGTCTACGAAGATTTTCTACTTCCACCCGGGCTTGTATAATATTAACCTGGCTTGCTTCTTCTAGTAATTGCTGAGCCAGCTCTTCGTTAGCGCCTAATATAAGAACGTGAGGGTGAAATTGGTTTATTATCGCTCCAGCAATACGATAGAAATCGCAAATGTTTTCAAGATGTAGTATTGTAATTGTTTGACCAAGAACCTTAAATATGGAGTTAAGGTAACCGTTTCTGGCTTCAACTATTCACCTTGTTTTAGTTATTATGCAGCACTCATTTGCTTCTTCAGTTGATAATTAGTTCTTTCCCCGTTCAATAAAAGTTGGCATCTTGTTTAAAATACCCACATCGTCAAGCAGAGGAATCTCGATGTCCACGATCTGCTCAAAAATATCACCTTGGTGAAACCATGCTCTTATTGCATCGCCATCCCTATTAAACTCATTAATCAGCATTTTGGCATCATTATTTTTAGAGTCCGAAAAATAAGGACTTTGGATTGCTAGTATATATTCGTCTGGAGGTACAATGAGAGCCGGTGTTACTTAGTGGTGACTCTTATGCACGTTGTAAGATTGTCTTAAGACACGAAACTTATTACTTTTTGATACATAGGAGTAGGTCCCGTCAATATATGCAATTTCTATCGGTGTATTAGGTTACGGATTATATAATTGGTTGGAAAATTCTGTTACATGGTTGGCAATGGAATCCTCCCTTCAAGTCCAATATAACTAGGTGCGAATCTTTGCGTTAGCGATTCTCTAACTATAGCAATGGCCATATTTACATCCTGTCTACTTGGGTAGTGAAAAATTATTTTCAAAAACTCGTCCGACAAACCTTGAGGAATCTTCCATAAAAACGCCAAGAGGTCCTTTTTGGTCACATATCTTTGTCCATCTTGCCGAGGTAGTGAATTACGAAACTTATACAACTCCCGGAATTGTTCTTTCGTAACGGTCGCTACGGATTTGAAATCTTCTTCGCTAAAACTATATTTGTCCTCGTATATCAGTTTTGTTTGACTAACGAGCCGGATTTCTTGAAAAAATGCCGGTAATTGCTGAATTTTAATGATAGACCGCACCCTGGAAGTAAATGTTCCAGAATAAGAATCTTGCCATCCAAGTGCTGCCCGCAACATCGTACATTTTCTGGTATGTAAATGTTTAAAGGAATAAAAATATTTACTCCGCTCGGTACGGACATCCTACGCACATTATTATTACCATTACAAATCAAACAAGTATGGATTGATATTTGTTTCAAAACATTTAGTCTTAAACAAGCTGGGTGATTTTCAACAAGAGCTATTTCGTTAAGGATCAGCCTAAAACAATTAAAGCAAGCTCTGGTCAAATTTATGACTTCTAGCGATGGCCTTCCATTCTCATTTCTTCTGAAAATGGCTATTTCCCTTCTAACCATATTATTATCGCTATCACTTTTATTCATTAGCCCTGCCCGTGTTAGCGTATTAGAAACGTAACAGGGTAAACGATTTCTAAATGCCATTTATACCACTTTTCAAAAATCACAATTTTTACAGAAAAACTGTTCAAACGAATTTCGGTTTGATTTTCGCACTAATTAAAAGATGAGACGTTTTGAATGACAATACTTTTTTTAGGTACATATGTTAAGGCACGTGTTGCTATGCTGTTATGACTTTTTGTGAAAATCGCGGTAAATTTATTGACGCCAAAGTCACAACTTTGGCGAGCTGTAACGTAAAAACTGTCCATTTTTCGACTTTCTGCCTATGGTAGTCTTTGATTAGAACCTTGCAATCTACAACATATCAAAATTTAACCAAATACACAGAAAGCCATTTGCCATTTAAATGGTTCGGGGTCCTTTACCGCGTAACTCGAGGGATTATTTTAACCCTAGAATCACACCGTGGAGTTGCCGGCGACCGGTCGCTACAAAGAAGTTGTATTACGCAGACGCCAGGGTACGAATGGGGGTTAAGAGTTTATTTACCTTTAGTCTAGTGTATGTAGCATTAGTGTGTACACGTGTCGTTTAGTTGAGTTGAATATTTATTTTTATAAGTTGAGTTTTGTGTGACAGGGCTGTATACAACCCCACGGTGTGACTCGTGCGACAGAAAATTCTCTTAAGTAATTTTTTGTATTTGTGTTAATTTTTAGATACTTTATGAATGTTTTTTGTTTTAAGCTGTAATAATATCATGGAATTCCAAACGACCTCTGACTGATGCAGAATTGGCCCGTTATTGGGAAGAAGAACATGTTAATGATGAAGATGGAAATGTTTCAATTTTTGAAGGCGAAGAGAGCGAGGAGGAGGACTGCATTGTAACGGACGATAGAGAGGAAGATGAACTGGAGGCAGAATCCGAAACGAAAGATGATGTGCTCAAAGGAAAGTAGTATATGGTAAAAATGGACATAAATGGTATAAAACATCGAGTTAAAAGAGACTCAGAAATTATTCATAACAGATGAAATGGTGGACAAAGTTGTCTTGCATACAAACCAAGAAATCGAGCGACAGAAAATAAAATATAAAAATGCATGTCTGAGTTATTTAGTTTCTACCCACGCAACAGAATTACGTGGTTTATTTGGTCTGCTATATCTAAGCGGAGTTCTGAAAGATGCCCATCTTACAACTATTGATATGTGGTCCAAAGTGCTAGGACCACCACAGTTTAGGTCCACAATGAGCAAAAATCGTTTTGATTTCTTAATTAACTGCCTTAGATTTGACGACAAGACTACCCGCCCTGAACGAGTCGTTAATGATAAGTTCTCAGCAATTAGAGAAATTTGGGATACTTTCATCAGTAATTGTAATCTAATTATGTTCCTTCGGAATACGTAACAATTGATGAGCAACTGTTAAGTTTTTGATTCTGATTCTGATAAACCCATTCCAACCCAATACGTTTTACAGTTGTCAGAAGGTATTCAAGGAAGCAACCGAAATATAACAAATGATGGTTTACATCATACTCACTGGCCAATGAATTAGCTAGTAAAAAACTTACTATGGTTGGAACAATGCGGAAGAATAAACCAGATATTCCAATGCAGTTACTTGAAACTAAAGGCAAACCGGTTTCTTCTTGCCAGTTCGTATTTGATGAAATATCAACATTAGTTTCGTTTGTTCCAAGAAAGAACAAGAACGTAATGCTGCTCTCGACAATGCACGATCAAGGATTAGTCAACGCTGAGTCAAACAAGCCTGAAACTATCCTATTTTATAATAGCACCAAAGGTGGTGTTAACACCTTTGACCAGCTGTGCCATTCTGCAACGGTCGCAAGAAAAACTCGTAGGTGGCCATTACGAATATTTTGTGGGATACTTGACGCTGCCAGAATTAACTCATTGGTAGTTCACAAATTCAACAAGTTGGATCAAAGGCCCAAAAGAAGCGACTACTTGAAAAAGCTTGCTTTTGCATTAGTGGAGGAGCACCTCTCGACAAGAGTTAACTCTCAACGACTTCCTAAAGAATGACGTATGTCCATAAGAGGAATTCTTGGAATTGAAGAAGAAATTCCAGCTAGGGCAGCTTCTTCCAAACCAGGACGATGTGCTTATTGTCCCAGAAAAAAAGATCAAAAGGGACAGACGTTGTGTACACTTTGTTCAAGAAGTCTTTGTGCGGAACATAGGCTTAGTATTTGCAAAGACTGCGAAAAAGAAATAAAATAAAATTTTTAAGTTACTTCTTTATAGAGTTTTTGTAAGTTACCACGAAGATAGAATACGATTTTTGTATGTTATTTTTACATGTTTTCTATTTTTCCAGTTTTTTATTGACTTATAGTTTTAAGAGTGCAATATATTTTTTTATCGTTTTGATATAGTCCATTATATGTACAAAATAAACTACAAGTGTTTTATTGATCGCATAAGGCCAAAAACGATTTTTTAGTATGGGTTGCCGGCGGTATGATTCATGCCCAAATCCTTCACGGTGTGATTCTAGGGTTAATAATCTCTATGGGGAACATTGGATTAGAAACGTGGGACCAGTTAGATGGACAACTACGTAAAGTTAAACTTTTTCATTTTTCCCTCATTTATTTATTTATTTAAATGTTTTAGATCACCTGACCTTACCCCATGATATTTTTTATGGGGAACAATAAAAAATGAAGTATACAGTACATGGTCAGCTACACGGGATGAGCTGAAACACAAAGTCAGAGCAGCAATAAATTGGATTACTCGTACTCAATTACCAAAAATCGTTCGAACAGCAATTGAAATGGTGCAGCTTTGTCAACAACAAATGAGTGGCCATTTTGAAAACATAATAACATAACTTTATTGTGTCTTAGTATAAAGTATTTATTGTGTATAACGTTATTTTACACAAAAACACAAATCTGGAAACATTTGTGTTGAATTAGGAATTTTATTACGCTGGCGATGCCTTTTCTCAAACACCATTTTTCCTTAAAAAACGAAATACAAATTTAGTTAACGCATAATCAATACTAAATCGTTTTAATTTTAGCGCCCCAGATTTAAAATAAAATATTATTTTATGTTAATACTTAATATTTCATCTAAAATATCCACTTTTAAAGATCCCTAATAAAATTAAAATAAGAAAAACCCTAAGGAGTATTGAAAATAATTAATTAAAATACTGACAGATTAAATACCGTAGTGATAGGCAGTTTTTTTTTTGTTTAGTTTGGTTTTCCAGAGTAACTTGATCGCAGTCGGTCGTGGCATATAACTTTGTGGCTTTGTCACATTGAATCAGTGGCCCAACTAGCTCGATAATTTCGGGGCTACTGTCCCAGGTTATCATAAGTAATGATTTGATGGGACTTTGAAATATCACAAGGAACTACCACAGAAAAATAGTTTTAGTAAACAAAAGATACTTAATATAATCAACAAACTAAAAATAAAATGATAAATTATCAAAACTAACTTAACTAATGTGACAAATTTATTCTTCTTTCTTTTGCCGCATATCTGTCCACTACAGTGTCAAGATCAATATCGATGCCTTTTTCTATAAATAATAGGCCAAGTGATGAGAATCATTCTTGACCCATTGAAATTCGTAACCAATTCAAGATTAACCTCATTAAGAAGAATGACCTTTCACACGTAACAGAAGATATCTGCAATGTTATTGCTACTTGAAAAAGCACATATAATGATGGAAATACGTCTAAATTAAGTTCATTTTTGAGACTTTCATATTGTGCTTCCTTTCCTTTGTTTGCTAAACTATTTTTCAAAACTGTCATTTCAGCCTTTATGACATTTTTTTCGAGATTAAAACACTCTGCATAATGATTAGTAGAATATGTGGATCTTTCGTAGTCAAGCGCGAAGAATGTGTCTATAGCTGCCACGATTAGAAGATTCTCCTCAAAGAATCTTGAGTTTAAAGACCCTACCATAGAATCTATAATCCTATAGAAAACATTGACTCTCCAATATTCGACAACATTTGGAGAATCTACGGCTTCTGCAGCTCCAACTGTCGAGTCAGCCACATAATCTTTTAGTTTCACTGACAACTTCTTTTTTCTCTTGGATGATGTAGGATCCAAGCTCACGCCCACCTGAGCCGCAAAGTCACTAATTTTGCCATGGATGTGCTCAAAACTGTCATCAGAACGTATTGCTTCTAAAGTGGTTATTACGCCTTTATTACTCCAACCACTCCTCCCAAATGTTGGTGTTGTTGATTGAACTGACTGGGATAAAATATTGAGTATGGTGAGAATCTCTTCCAAGACCAACAAATGGAGGAAGAAAGATGCCTGTTTCATACAGGATAATATACCGATGGCTGTTACGGCCTGCTGGCCTTGTCTATTCTCAATTTCCTGCTCCAGTAACTGGATAATCGTGGGGTAGACTCTTTTGACTGTCGCACAGCTACTAAATCTTGATACCCATCTGGTGTCTGAAAGTTGGGATATCTCATTCGTAATAGTTTTGTATCTTACATGATGTTAGGGTTTCGAAAAATGGTTGTATAAGGCTTGCAGGATATTGAAAACGTTTGCAATGGACTGTGCGTTTTTGCAAGTGTCAAGAAGTGCTAGATTAACCTTATGTGCCATACAATGCGCATAGACCTCCCAATTTGCCCAGACATCGCAGCTGCGCCATCATATGACTGTCCCACTAAATTCAATTCAGATCATTTCAAGTCTACGAGCTCCTGAATTATCAATGAATATAACTCTGCTGCAGTAGTTTTTCCTGAACAATCGATGAATTTCAGAAACGTCTTTCACTTCCAGCCCAGACGAATATCTACCACACAGCGACATTTGTTCTACGCAGCCTGCACGCGCCTCGTCCACCATGATGGAGAAAATTTTAGACTTTTTTATATCTGACAGAATCGTGGAGAGGCACGCTTTTGCAAGTATCTCTATTACGTCATTTGGTGTCTGCCAACTGATATGATTGGTCTGCCTGTTGAAGTATGCAGCGAAGTCCACATTGCATTTAGCCAATAATTTCTAAATCTCTTTAAAATTTGCTCGATTCAAAGAAGTTTTGGGATCCCATTCGTCGAAACGTTTCATCCTCACTATCGGTTCCGAACTGGCGACAGGGAAAACAAAACACACGGTTAGGCAATATGTTGTATTCTAGTCAGCCGTACGCCTTTTAGTATGATGCTGTGAAACTTATAGCTTGTTTTCCAAAAACACTCCGAAGAAATGTCTCCACAAACGGCTGCACTGGACCATATTCAATTGATCCTAGATCCGTAGGTTCGATGTCCCTTTTTCTCTCATCAGCCAAAACAGTATTTTTTCCGCCACCGACATTGCTTCCACTTGTCGCAGGTTCACTATCACTACTTAGGCTATCTTGGTCTTTATTGAGTTCATTTTTGTCTCTGTCTCTGTTTTCAGTGTCAGGCGAGTCGGATTTATTCGGCCGTTATTCAACTTATTGAAAAACCTTCTTATATCCGTTTTGCCTAACACAAAATAAATATAAAAATTAAAAAAAAAGCAAGACCAGTAAAAATTTACGTTAACAAAAGTTTTGTGAAACCTTTTGTGTTGCCAGAATATCAAGAGTTAGGAGTTCACGAGAAAATATTTTTTCTTGCATTCAATTTCTTTTACTACACGTAGGCACATCAGAGGAAAAGCTCATTCTTATTTTATTATTGCTCAGATATTACTTAGGTATCATTATTGAACACTGTAAACTTTACTCGTAATGCCCAAAATCGTACTTTTTGTTTTTTAGGAAAGGAGGGTGTGACTCCAGAATTAAAACCAACATTTGGTGACCTCAGAAGAATATGGAAATTGCCAATTTTTTGCTAACCCGTAAACTATAAAAGCTACAGTTTAGGTTAACCAAATTGCTTTTAGTTTTCCGTATACAGGGCGATTTCTGAAATTAGGCAAAAATTTAAATCGTCCATACCTCAGAAACTATATATGCTACAAAAAAAGCAGAATGCAAAAAATAAATGGATTTTTTCCAGCTTTTTGGTCCTGTACTCAGATTTTTAATTGGGCCCCTAAATTCGATTGTTGTAAAAAGAATAACATGTTTTTTGATGTTTGATTATCAATATTATCATATAAATAAATTTAAGACCGACTAAAACTTTATGTCAACCCAAAAAATGTATCGATATATTCTATATCTATAATATATATTATTTCCACTTACCAGCTATCTATTGTGTGAAACGTAATAGGTAAGAAATTTATTTATCCTTGCGTTACGTTCATCTAACACTACACTTCACTGAACAACACCGGTCAGTATGCCGGTAGCTTGTGCAAACGCAAACTGACTGCAAAGTATTTGGTCCGGCATCCGGGCCCGGGCGCGCGTCCTACCCTCTCACACTTCACACACGCACGCGCACGCGCACGCGCACGCACACGCACACGCACACGCACACGCACGCGCACGCGCAGCCCACACACCCACGCACCCACGCACCCACGCACCCACGCACCCACGCACCCACGCACCCACGCACGCACTCACTCACTCACACACACACACGCACGCACGCACGCACGCACGCACGCAAATACATATAAAATACATATAAAATTAATCAAGAATTTAAGTTAAAGGTTAACAGTTAAACCAATGACAAGTGTAAGTAAGCCAACTCGAATTCCCACTTAAACTTAACTAACGTTTGTAGTTAGAGGTACATAACCTCGTTACATATGATCCTAATAAGAGGTTCACCAACACGGTTACCATATATAATTTATGTTTTAGTCAAACGGATGATACCATGTGAATCAGTACCTATAAAATGTCCTATTCTCGGTCTCGGAGAGCAGTTGTATGTTATTTCGAAACTCGGAGAAACGTTAGCCTACTGTACTGGTAGTATCGGTCAATAATATCTTGAAAACGGAAGAAGCGATGAAATCCAATAAGACGAAAAAAACCTATATAAACCAATTGTGTTAGAAAATGAGTTAATACGAAATTTTTCTTTTAAAATGTTTGTTATTACGATATTACAATATGTACCTATTGATTTCAAATTATTAATGTAACGAAAGAAAGTGGTTTAACATACCTCTTGATTCGAAGCGAAGTGTGTGTTAGAAACTAATTAGATCCGTAGAATACGACCACTAACCAAATTTAGTACAATTAGATATATAGAAAGCCAAATCCAGTGCCAAAACTGTTAATTTTTAAGTAATATTACAATAAAACTTACAGAAATCTTCTCCATATATCATGTTAGTTTTCTAACGACGCAGTAATTTTCTTAAAATGGCGTTCCCCCTTATCAAAAAGAACCAGAAAAGAAGACATGTGATTTTCTTCAACAAATTAGAAATTTTTTAAACTACCACATGTTACAATTTATTTGAAAAAGTAAAAATGTAATGTACACTGTTAAAGTAAAGTTAAAGTATAGGATGTTGCGAAATCAATAAGCATAAAAATTTCAATTCGTTCAAAAATTTCCTTATACAAAAGTTACACGTATCAAAATAAATAAAAATCTTTGTTGTTTATTGAACTTGCTAACAAAACCCCCTCCAAGCCTTCTCTCGGCGGGGTGTGAGGCTGCACCCCGGTGGGAGCGTGCTCCTCTCAACAACAATTTATTACCCCAAACCACGTCCCTACTAATAGCATGGTCAAACCTGGCAAACCCGTCCCTCCCTCACTAACCCCCGACGTGACGACCCACCTATATTTGCGACCACAACCTTACCTACTACCGACGCCACCAAGAACTACCGCAACAGTGACTACAAGGCCGACAACACCGACAACCACAACCCAAAGGAACGCACTCAGCCGCTCACCCACCACCTCGACAACACACACCACCTCTTCTTCCCCAACCACCATACCCAATCCTAGATATTACTTACGCAACATCCCCCAATCCCAGAAACAACTTCATCACGTCTTACGCCCCCTTAACTTTCCCTTATCAGAGTTAAAGTTTAACCACACCGACCTCATAA